>CM059037.1:50943265-51543265 GCA_030279155.1 Forsythia viridissima | reverse complement strand
TGTCTAGCGTTGAGCCAACACACAACAGGAAAGCTTCAACGATGAGTTGAATTTCATGTGCCGACAATGCCCCTCGTTTTGGCTCTATTTGCGGATTTGGAGTTTGCTTTAGAATTAGGTTGTAGACAATGCGCACTCTTCTTTTTATTATCTCATCCATCAACCATCTAATGTCTAACAATATTTAATTATTAATTAGACATCCTACGTGGCAAATGAAAATATAACATGACGTGTTGACATCATTAATTTTGACCCAGTCATTAAAAACGCATGCCAAACATTCTCTTAAATCATTAATTTGAAACACGCCTTACCCTTCATACCAGAAAACCAGATTGAAGGAAGGAGGTGATTTTCTCGAATGGAGCTCAATTGAAGGAAGGATATGGTTTTCTAGGATGAAGGTAAGTCATATTTCAAATGAATGATTTAAAGGAGTGTTTGTCATGCGTTTTTAATGACTGTATTAGAATTAATGATGTCAACACGCCATGTCATATTTTCACTTGCCACGTAGAACGTCCCATTAATAATTAAACAGTGTTAGACATTGAGTGATTGATGGGTAAGATAATAGAAAGAATAGTGGGCATTGAGATACTTTTCAAAGTTAAGTAGTTAAGTAGTAACTTGGTGAAAGTTTAGTGGACATTGCTTAAATTTACCCGTATCTTGATTTACAGAATGAAAACAAGAGTAATGCTTCCCAGTACGGGACAAGAATAGGATGACTTATATCAAAATAGTATTTAGGGAAGATAATGGGTAAGACAGTGCTCTTCTTATTCTCGACCCTGTTGAGAAATTTTGAGATACAGGACGAAATAGGTATTAAAATATCTTCATTTTTATTTAGTTAATTTTTCGAAGTTTTTTAAATATAATCTAGAATAAAATAAAAAGTTAAAGTCATGAAAACTCACGCGTCGATTCCCAAGTGGGGCATAGAGGGTAGAGCATTTTGTCATCAGTAATAGTATTGTTCAAAATTGAGCATCACTATAATTTTGTATATTATTTTTATAGAACTAAAAATATAATTCAGAGTTTGCTTTGGGTTAGTATCATTTTCATATTCAAAATAAATCAGATTTCAAGAAGTTATGTTCCTATTCTAAATTTAAATTTAAATTTGTACTTGTTCGATTTTAACTACTTTGATCCACTAATAATACAATAGAATATCCAAAAATGATAAGTGCAAGCATGGTACTTATGCAAATACATATATAACAACAAGATAACTAATTTGTGGTTAAAATCAGTGTTGGGGGTAAAATTCCACATTGGTGAGATACAAAAATATTAATCAGCATATATGCGTATAAATTACTTTTCTTAACAATATTGATCTTTCAATATAGAACATCAGTCTTTAATATGGTATTTAGAAACTATGATGTTCTAGCGAGTTATTCGATTTATCTAGCTGCTCAAATGAGTAATTGAATTTTCAAATTGACGTTTTCAAACAACCTACCATCCTGCGGTGCATTTAATAATAAAAACTCACATCGATAGATATAAAAATATTAAATAACATATAAAGCTTTTATAAATTTTATAAATAAAAGACGTTGAGATTTAATGGTCTATATGGATAATGTTCTAAGAGATTAATCCATATCATGTTGGCTTCAATCATTACCACACCTCTTCATTTAATTCATTTCTAGTAATTCCTTTTTACCATATTTTATTAATTTAGGAAGAAAAAAATCAAAATAATTTGTTTTTACATTAAATAAAGGTTTAGGAAACAATTGATTGACTGAAATAAGAAAGATACTTGATTAAAAGTGAAAATTTATTAACTTAACTTTTTTAACATTATAATAATTTTTAAAAAATTGAAAACAAAAAAATTCAGTTTGAACATCAAAAAGAAATTATTTAAGTTTGATAATACGTTTTCGAAGAAGTTTTACAAATAGTTATAAGAAATAGAAGACTGCAGCAAAAGAAAATTTATTATTTTTTAAATATATTTTTTCTCCACAAAAAAAGAACTTCAAAATTTAGATAAAAAAAACTAAAGTTTCGTAAGAGACCATTCATGAACTATGAATTTGTGAAATTTCAATTTTTCGAACCTTAAAATTTTTACATGAAATATGATTAGTTGATCTCAAATGATTGAAATATGTCAATTCTTTATTTCTTCTTCTTAGTTTTTTTGTTTGAAACTTGAAGTGTTTTAGTTATTTGCATTTTATTTATATTATGTACTAGCCGATCTTTTTTTCAATTTTTTTAAATTTTTTGATATTGATGGAAGTTTATTTGATTTCTTCCAAAGAGTTGAAAGTCTCATTGCTTCCTCCAATATTTTGTTCTTTAATAAGTTGAGATAGAAAAAATATTATCGAGATAATCACAACCGTAAGGAGTTATCTCCGTTACTAAAAGAAGAAAAAAAGAATATATACGTTAGTGTCTCTCTACGTTTTCAATCCTCTCTCAAACGAAACTCTCTCTAACAATCTTCTTCGTACTCTACTCAATAAAATCACAACTCTTCGCCCATGAAAACTTCATCAAGAACAAATGAGTTTAAATCTCATTTACTTATTTTCATAGATCTTACGGTCGAATTTTACCTGAGAAAAAAGGTATACTAGTTTAAATATATATTGGATATATTGTCTACAAAATGATTCTTAATATATTATAGAGTTTAGATTATAAATTATTGATTTTAGATATATAGATAGAAAAGAATTATAAAATTTGAGAATGTTAGTTGTGTGATAATTAGGTGAAAGCATGGGCATTTTTGGAACTATATCCAAAAATAACCACCCACTGGCCCACCACCCTTAATAAAACGAATACTCGCCTCCAAAAGCGAAGCAACATGGCACCACAAGAAAGATCCAACGGACCAGATTTATCTCGATTGATACGGGTGGGCCCGATATCAAGGGCAGTAAACCGCTCCCACTTTTCCTTTTGCCAGAAATTCTCCCGCGCTTTTTGGCGCACAAGACACCACTGCGTATCATGACGTTTACGACTTATTATTTTTTCATTTTATAATCGGAGTCACGTCTTAATTTATTTATTTATTAGGGTGTGTTTGATTGGCACATTTTCCATGGAAAATGTCACTTCCTTGAAAAATGTTGTCAAATCTAAAAAATTTCTTTTCCACCTTTATTGTTTGATTGCACATGGAAAATAAAATGAATTTTTTAGGTACAAGCATTTAAAACACAATTTTTTTCCATTTTCTTGGAAAATATTTTCTCACCTATATAGTAGAATTTATTTTCCACCTTACATGGAAAATATTTTCATTTTCCACATTTTTCCATGCATATCAATCAAACACACCCTTAGAAACATTATAGCCTGTCTTGAGATTTGAGGAGTATTAGGCGAAAATTTAAATAAGTTTCTTTAATAAATTGAGATATTTTAAAATATAATTTTTTTATAGACTTACAAAATAAAAAATTTTTCTTCTTCATGAAGAATGAAAAAATAATTGAAATTTGTATTAAGCTGTAGAGTCTAGGGCTGGGCAAAATAACCGCAAAACCGCCAAACCGACCCGACCCGAACCGACTCGGGTCGGTTTGGGTCGGTTTGGGCGGTTTTCGGGTTGGGAAAACCCAACCCGAAACCGACTCGGTTTTTCCAAAAAAAAAAAAAAAAAAAAAAAATTTTTTTTTTTTTTTTTTTTTAACTAAACTTGGACCCGAAACCGAAAACCCGAACCGACCCGAGTCGGTTCGGGTCGGTTTCGGGTCCAAAAAATTTTTTTTGATTCGGTTTCGGTTTGGCATTTTGCCAAACCGAATTTGGGTCGGGTTGGGTCGAAAACCAACCCAACTCGACCCACGCCCACCCCTAGTAGAGTCTAATTTATGCACTACATGGAGTGCTGAGCACGGATCGACATTTGTAATTTGTATTTATTTAAGTAAGTGTACGTTTTGAAATTTTATTTTTGTAATTAGATTGTCCTAGTATTTTATTATAATTAGGGAACTTTTTATAAATCATTGTGTTCTTTATTTTTCGTCTTTTTATTTATTGCTTCAATCCTAACAATTTGGAAAATCGTTTTAATTTAAGATAGAGATTTATAATAAAAAAAATTGCATGGTCTATAATTTAAAGACTAGATTAATGTAGATAATGTAGGTTAAATTTGAATTTATTTTCTATTTAGACTAATCTCACGTGTAAATAGGTTAATTTACAAAAAAAAAAATTGGACAAAAAATTTTAGTCCCTGAATAGTTGGTGGGACCTAGACAGTTACCCAACCGCCTAGGGCCAAGGTGGCCTTGAGAGACATTCGATTATGATTTAACCGTTAGCAGTCAATTAAGCGTTGACTTTAGTGGGTGTAAAATTGCAATATTAGTTTATTTTCTGCACCCGATAAATGTCAAGTTGGACGTAGACAATGTTAATTTCTTTGCTAAGCAAAACATAATTGTAGAGTTAATTTTATAAATAGTTACTCAAGTGGCTATAGAGTTGTTTTTTTTATACTAAAAAAATTAACATTATACTATTGATCATTCTATTAGTGAAAGTAATGTCTAATATGACATCACGTATGTTAACTGTTTGTATAAACAAACGAGTGTTAAGGACAATTGCTTGAACACAAACTCGATTATTGTTAAGATTTTCAAATTCATCTTATTTAATCATAACCTTTACTCAATCATGCACAGTCTTGTGGGAAGGAAACTTGTGATTATTTTACGAATGAGCGGGAACGATGAAATAATAAAAATGGTAAAGAAACGTGAATAAGAAGGAGAACTGAACCAAAAAAAAAAAAAAAAAAAATTCTCTAAATTTCGCAAGAAATGAGGATGAAGTAAAAAGTATTGTTTGACTTTTTTTTTTTTATTTATCGTTAACATTATAATGAATACTAATAAAAATAAAAGTAAAACGATATGAAAGGAAAATCATTTCAATTGTCTTGATTTACCTTTAGTAATCATTAATCATGATAATCATTAATCATTATTTTAACATCATACTAAACTTGCACCTTCTAAAGTATGATGATTTTTTTTTTTAGTTTGATATAATGATTGGATTTTCCCTAATTAGCAGTTGAAATCCATCTTTTTGTTTGGGCAAATGATCAACCCAAATTTAGCTTAAAAGTTTCATTTGCATTATGACTTTCACATATATTTTCTCTCTTTTTTCTTACATAGATGCTTCCTTTTTGTATTACAAAGTCAAGTGCCCCCATGTTACAAGATTTTTCATAGAATATGTTTAAAGTATAGTGTAGGATCTTAGGTTAGGGTGGCTCCTTTGTACTTAAATTTAAATGATTAAATGTATGTTTGGTAATGCTAAAATTATTTTTTAAATATTTATAAAATTGTAAATCTTACGAAATGTGTAGATAAAAAAATATATGTTTAACCAACTTAATTTGTAATTTAAGCGTTGCCAAACGTAAGTCTTTATGCAAATAAATTACCACAAAAAAAATTGTATTATGTTACTTCTGTTTCAAGAACGAAATAACCGTCTAGTAATCTTTAAGTGGTAGCATTTTAGATAGTTAACTCCTTATGAAGCTTGATTTGGTTGAATTAAAATATAAAACAAATATAAAAATGTATTTTGCTTTTGCCGATAATTTTTCTAGCAAATGTAGGTTAAATACATTATAAATCTAACTACTACATTGAACAAGTCGACAAAATATTTGATTTAGCACATAACCCCTAAAATGTTACGTGCAAGTGCACAACCAATTTTACTCTTCAAAATAGAAAGAGCTCCAACTTTCTCTATAACCATATGCCCTCCAACCATGGTCCATCGAATTCAAATTTGGTCTGTATCACATCATTGTGTACTATCCACTGGAGATTACCACATCGGGGCAATGCCGAATCCAGTGGGCCATAGTCGACATGTTGTTACATTCTCAATCACTTAAACTTTTTAAATGAATCTTCCTTTAATTTTTGAGAACAATATTTTTATTGGTTGCTGAATTATTTAGTGTCTAGGAATTGTTTTCATTGTTCAATTAAATATTAAAAAAATGGGATAGTTTTACAAATAATCATAAAAAATAAAATAATTTTAAAAATATTGTTCTACATTTTTATTATAAGTTTTTTGTTACAATTGTCACAAAAAAATATGTGTTACATTTGTTACACACATTTTGCCGTATGTCCGCCGTTGTTGTCCCCGTCGCTTTCTGTTACATTTGTTATAAAAAATGTATCACTCATTTGTTATGCAAATTTCACCGCCGTCACTTTATGTTACATTTGTTACAAAAATATCACACATTTGTTACATTTGTTATATTTGTTACAAAAACCGTGTGTTACATTTGTTACACACAAAATTTACCACAAAAACCAGTCACCACGCCACAAACCACCACCATAACTGCACCACCACCACCACCACTACTTCATCTGAAAGTACCGCCACTTTCAATATCACCACTACTTGATATGGACCATGCGACCCACCATCACCACCAGTAGATTTGCACCACTTGCCACCATCTGCAATGCCATCACACCATATTACCACCACTACCAACATAGCACCACCGTCACCACCATCTACACCACCATTGCATTACCATCAATGGTGGCAATCAAATCCACACACCTACCACAAAAATCCAATGTCCAAAATCAAATTATAAAAATCAAATCTGATTATTTCACGGTCTTCAGTAGAATTAGTTTTATTTTACCTTTCAGTGTGCGGATCTGAAAATTTTAATTAGATAGTTTCACTATTAACCACAAAATATAAAATAATTTAGAAAAATACTATCTAACTTTTTTTATTATAAAAATATTATTTTTATTTTTGTAAATCTGATTGTTACATTTGTTACGTTTGCTATAATTCTTATAAAAAATGTGTTACATTTATTATTTTTGGAATTTAAAATATTAAAAAGTGTGGAATTTTAATAGAAAATCAAGTTTATAGCAAAATTATCACCTAAAGGATTGACCATA
The DNA here is from genome assembly GCA_030279155.1 of Forsythia viridissima. Lineage (NCBI taxonomy): Eukaryota > Viridiplantae > Streptophyta > Magnoliopsida > Lamiales > Oleaceae > Forsythia > Forsythia viridissima. The sequence continues at coordinate 51,536,261 of CM059037.1, read as the reverse complement.
TCTTGGTAACCCGAATTATACTATTGCATAACGTCAATTATTTTTAAGGGAAAATTGTCTAGTAGTCATTCGTAAATGATTTGTTCTAAATTAAGTCAAAACACTTTCCAAAATTGTCATTAAGTCATACTACTTCAGCCATATTTCAATTAATTCTATAATTATTCTTGTAACCCAAATTAATTAGAATTAAATCCAATTTAAACTTCAGCAGCAAGGCACGTGGCCGTCATCTTCTCTCGCGCCTCCTATCGGCTATTGTACCTCGTCGTCAGCGTTTTGCGACTCGCCGTCGGCCACCCAAACCTTTATCACTGTTTTGTGAGCAATGATTGTAGATTTTTTCTGTTCTTCTTCTTCTCAATCATGTAAAAGATAATTTTTTTTTTTTTTAATTTGAACAGTCTGCTATTACTAACAGATAATGACTGTGATTCTAAGAAGTATTGGGTAGTTACTAGATTGCAAAATTTTGAAAACAATTGCTTCTTAAATATTATTTTATAGGTGGATGCAGTTTTTACGAATGATTTCTCTTATTTTCTTTGAATTAGTTTGTTGTTGTTGGAGATACTGTTTTTTATATATAAAAACACAATTGTGTTGTAATCATTTTTTGGTCGAATAAAAGAAAGTAACATTTGTTTCACATGCATTAACATATTTATGTATTTTCGGGATGTTATTGTCACACATTCATGTGTTTTTCTTATACTGTATCATAGAAAAAAGTATTTTAATAAAAGAGTATCATAAACATTATCTCTCAATACAATATCAAAAATAGTATCTTATTAAGAATAGTGATTCATCATCTTAATATAACAGTATCACATATGAAAGTGTCTTAATATTTTAGTATCAGAAGCACATTATTATTTAATATAACAAGCACATTAGTATAAAGATAGCAAACAAGTTAATCAAATATAATAGTTTCAGAAGCACTGTATTGTCAAGCAGATAAATAGGTAAGCACAAATATTTATGTTTTAACAGAAATCATTGTACATTATATAAATAAAAAGTATATTAATAAAATAATATCATACATGACAATATCTTAATAAAATAGTATGATATCATATACAGTTGCAAAGTCAAACATTTTAAGTTGGGGGGTCTTCTATGAGACGGGTTGGTGGAGGGGAGAAGCCCTTACAAGGCTGTCCCCGAATTTTTTTTTCTCAAACCACAATTACTGAATCATGTTTATGAGAATCTAATATTTTTTATAAGTCATAATCCTTAAAAAGCTTACAAGAAGCCATTGCACAAAAATATTCAAAATCTAAAACTAGTCAAACTCTTCTTATTCACTTTGCTTTCTATAAAATTATCCTCCAAACTAGGAAGATCCGGTTGAAAATTTTGTGAATTCCATGAAATATATGGTTGAAAATTAATTTGACAAAAAAGAGTTTAAAATAAACTCAGCCAAACATGCTCTAATGTATCGGAAACTAATATACAATATCAAAAGTAAAACATTATTAAACATATTTCATAAATAGTATCGTGTTTGAATTAGTAGTTTTACAACTACAGGGGCACATTGGTCAATTAGTACTTAAATATGACTTTAATTGAATTAAGTTTGGGTCATATAATTTCGAAATTCATGAGCGCATGATCAATGACCAGTCCTGAATTTATCCTATTTTTAAATACCAGTATAATTACAAAAAAAAAAATCCAAAAAAAAATATATTTCTGTAATTATTTATTTGAAGTTATTCTGAAAGAAGATATGGATAAACAAATTTTAATATTTAATTTCATCAAATTCATTTTCTTTAACTGTAAAATCGAAATCGTGTTTCTTTTTCCAAGTGGAAATTGATATATCCAAACATTTTTCAATCCCATCCAAGTAACTTGCTTGATATCGATAAGTTTTCTTTTGCTAAAACTATCTTAGTGTATTTTTGAATTTAAACTAATTAAATTGATCAAATATATTTTTTATCTTTATATTTTGTAGAACTCACAATTTACTATCTATTTATTATTATTATTATTATTATTATTATTATTATGAAACTCAAAATTTAAAAATATTTAAAAAATGATTTCACCATAGTCAAAGATATATTCAATAGATTCCTTTTGTAAGGGGACAAGAAGGAAAACGAATTTATTGCTAGTCAGATCAATTAAATTCACTTTATACTACTTGTTCAATTTTACAGTTCCACATTTGGCAGTAATGTAACTATGTAAGAACTATAGCAACACAAGAATTTCGTTACATATCAGTGAGACTTTTCTCTATCCAACTCCAATCCATTGTTGGGACTGTTCAAGAAAATACACTGTTAATGGAATACTAATTAGTTAATTTTCTCTTTCTTTATATGGGAGTGTCAAAATAGTTCGATCAAATTAAGCTCACATGCATGTAGGTCCAACTCAAGATTATAGTGGACTTTAACCAGCTCATTTAAAATTATAATCTAGACTTAAAATTCAACCCGACAAGACAAGTCATAATTGGTGGACTAACCCATGAACCGGTCTAAAGTGGGACGAGTTGATTTCGATCCAATTTTATAATGAGTTGGGTTGTCCTAGGCTTGGACAACTCGTCCATTTTGACACAACTATTTTCTTAGTTATTATTATCAGTATTATCAAAGGCGTGGTGTGACAATGTCAAGTCTGAGACCTCGTGAGTTTAGACATTCCTAAGCAAATCCTAAGTGTAATAAAACGTTTTGTTATTTTTACTTAGGTGGTCAAAATAGGATTAACCAATTTTTCCACGCATTCTTCATATGCGAAGGTTTTTTCCTCGTACCTCCTGCCTAGGCGGTCACCACCTTGAAAGAGTATCTATAAATACTAATATTTTAATTATTCATTCCATTCCTGGGAGAATCCTATGAGAATAATTTTTGTAAAACCAAATTGAATTACTTTAAATAAATCCAAAGGATGATGATAAGTCTCATAAGTCATATTTCAATCCGCCATGCATATATTCTCTGTATACTCTACTCTGTAGGACCATTGTACTGCAAAAATGTCAATCATCTGCTAATACTTCCAAATTGCACTGTGGATCCTCTTAAATGATATGCATGTTGATTTGCCATGCCTATCAATTGTTTGATATAAAGCCCCTTTATTTGTCACTTATGCTTACACTATATCTATGTCAACATCTGAAATATGGAGCCCCCTCACTCACGAGCATCTTTCACAGTACCATAAATGATTGAGTTAATGAAAGAGGTAGTGTAATAGTAGGAATGTTGCTGCAGTAGTATTTGGTATCTCGAGGGAGCGTCTTTCGAATAGGCACGAGTAATTCAAGATTGATTTAAAGTGTGAGACTCAAGCTCGTAAAGTTTTTAAAAATTTTATGGGCAGTAGAAAAACGGATGTGCTCATGCTTGACACACCTGTACTGCATTACCAGAATCTTTCTTGAAATCAGTAGAGTTTCAAGAAAGATTGCCATCACTAGAGTTAATTAAGTAAGGAAACAAGAAGAATCAAAAGCATGGGCAGTTTTCAAACTAAGGAAAAGAGCAGCCCTAGTGAGAAAGTGGTGGAAGGCTTGAAAAACAAGGTGAGGCTTCTACAGGGGGAGATCAATGAAATAATGTGCATTAGAGAAAGTGAGAATCAAGCTTATGAGCGCGAGCTGATGGTTTTCGCGTTTAAACAAGCTGAGTGGAGGAGGGAAAGGAGAAGATTGAAAGAGGAGGCGAAGAAGTTGAGGAAGAGATTGGAAGAAAAAGAGGAGAGGTTGAGATGCATGGAGGAAAGTGTGATAGTAAGTGAAAAGTGTAACTATGAATGGCAAGTATTCGACAAAAGTTCCATTTTAGAGCATATCAAAGAGGAACAAGCCCGACGAGATGAGACTGTAGAGAAGTGGAAACAGCTTTATTTCGCAATCAAGGTTGAGCTTGATGATCTTATTCAAAGGACACATCAAGGTACACAGTTTCCTGTTATATGTAGATATGCATTATCATCGTTATATACCTACATATAACCATATTAGGTGCTCCAGGCTCTAGCAGCCTGCATTGCTGCCATGGCAACTGAGTCTCGAAATTGGAATTGAAGATGACCCTTTTTTTCACAAAGTCAAATATAGCATAATAGTAACTAATCACCCTATCAGAGGTGGTCAGGACCCGTACCTTCTCCGATCCATTCCAGGCGTCCAACCTCGTCTAGACATGCTTTCAAGATTGCTTACCCTCAACTTCACTGGGCTTAATGGCTACTCGTCCTTTTTTCTGAAGTTGGGACTGGAATTGGTGAACCCCGTCTACCCCACCGAAGATGCAAAACAAAAAGGTGTTCTGGTAGCAAGTTATTTGTATAGCTGCTTCAGAGCCTGACTCTGAGATGTGATACATCGTGTATTCAGTTCTACAATGCCACCACCGATTTGATACTTTGAAAGAATATTATCTGATGTATCTGTTTCCTACTACTTGTTAACTGCTATGAATGATATATTCTATCTCATCTATTCTAGCAGCTAAGAAAATTCCGCCTCTACTTTTCATAGTTGGTTCCAAGTCCAGGTAAATAATCAGGATATAGTCAGGCGTAAAATTTTGTTAAGTTTGATGACATGTATACTAATTATCATTTCCTTGGGACTTGCAATGAACCTAATGGATTGACAAAAAATGATTTATGTAGCCGACCTCAAATTTTATTAAGAACAAGGCTTAGCAATCGGTTGTTTTTTGTTGTACTAGCAACAATTTAAAATTGCATTTAATCAAATTTATGGACTGATAGAGCTAAAACTTTGATTTGTTTTGTAGAAGAAAGACTTTGTTGGAAAAGCAAGGAAGAAGAAATATTGTTGGAGCTGAAGGTGGAACAGAGAGCCAAGGAAGAACAAATAGAATTTCTACAAGCAAAGTTAGATTCAATGAAGCAGCAAGAATGCAAGAGGGAGAGAGAGATTGACATTTTAAGACAAAGTTTGAGAATTATGAGCCACAGGAAGAAGGCTCTGCATCGAGGTCACGATAGGCACCATCAGTCATCACCAGCATCAAGCTGGGTCAAAGGTCATTCCATGAAATTACATGTGTAAAACAACTGTTAGGTGTGATTATGATTATAAGAAGTTCGTATCCTTACAAGGTCCTTTAGGCCATTCTACATAAACCAAAACCTGTTTTGTATGTAACTCTGCTCAACATTTTTGTTGAGCTAGGATTCAAGTTAAACGACTATTAGTACTTAGATTCCGTGTATGTCACAAAGCTTTGTGTGGATAAATTTGATTACAGGTAAATCATTGCAGAAATTTTCTTTGTTTAGCTTGCTCTAAGTAACTTTCTCAACACGAACTCAAGAACTCATACTAGACAATTGAAGTAAAAAGGAAACGGTACCTTCCAACCCCTCGTGTGAGGACTAGGGTTTTTAAGAGCTCGACTCAAAAGGAATGGGGACGAATGAAACTTGTTTAGACCTATGGAGGGGATTTTGATTCAAGTTTCAAGATTCAATTTCTTCAAGAATTATTGGATATCGTATTAGATGTGTTATTGAAGACTTGGCAATTTTAGATTACTTTTATTTCGTAATTTGCTATCTGATTTGTTCGATTGTGTATATCATAAATCATGTCTTGAGTTTTGGCTATAAATGAGACTCGCTTAGTATGAAACTGCTAATGGCATGCATGACATGAAGGGTTCTTAAAATATTGTTGAAAAATTTGATGAATATTATTTACTTCTCGTGAAATATGTGATATATGACTGGAATAGATGCAGAGTATTTATTTATTTATGTCAAATATATAGACATGATTTTGGGAGAATACTTGAAAGAGATGGAGTGGAGTTTTGATTTTTCCAGTTCAAAGAGGGTTCATATATTTCTTAACTTTTAGGTGTAAGTAGAGGTGTAAAATAGACTGGCACTTTGGTCGCTTAAAGAGAGAGCGACAGTATGATCCCCGGGCAGGCAGGTCGGGCTGAACCAAAACCGTGCCGGGGTGCCTGGGACTAGAGAGGCTCGACCACTTTTAGACCGCTAGGTTTAATAAGTGTCTCTAACTTCATTGAAACCACGAACTTCGAAAGAATACACAAGTTTTAAGATTGTTTTGAGTTAAAAGTTCCTATAAATATTAACTCACACATTATGATTCCATGACTCCTGAGATTACCAGAGCCATCAAGTAGGAACTCTAGATTAGGGTTTTGTCAAACTTGATTAATTTTGTGTGTATAAAAGCAGACACCAAAATGAAAGACACCTTCATGGCCCTAAACATTTGAGCCTAATATAGATTTGACTTTGTACGGGTTAAATATCTAAGTTGCCATTCAACTTATTGAACTTTAAAAGTTTTTAAGTTTCCATTGAACTTTAAATGTTTTTCAAGTTGCTATTGAACTTATCAAAACGTTATCCGATCTCTCACTTGCTGTTTTAAAAGTTAATAGACTTGATGGCATGGTAGATAGAATTTCACACTAACGTTGAAAGCATGCCATGTGTGAAATTCCGTCTGCCATTCATCATGTCCGTTAACTTTTAAAATGGCGAGTGATAATATTTTCGTAAGTTCAATGGCAACTGGAAAAGATTTTGGAAAGTTAAGTGGAAACTCGGATATTTAACCCACTTTATATTTTAAGGACATATTTGATAGGCTACGACTGAATTGGTTATCACATTGAATCTAGCAATAACATACCAAAAGAAACTTGTTTGGATTATGTTAATTTTCTCACTTTTAAGTAAAAACAGTTACTTATTGACAATAAAATAGAACTTAATATCATAATAAGTAACTTTAACCTATAAAAAAACTTATTAACCCCCAAATTACTTAAAAGTAATTTTTTTTCTTAAGGTAAATGAAACAGAGTACAATCATTATAGAAGGTGCCCAGTTGAGCAAGCTTTGATATTGATTTACACAATCACACTCACTAGAAGCCTCTCAAATATGTACATATGTCATATGTGCTCTAATAAATTCACCATGGAAGTCATTTTCCAAACTTGAAACAGTTAGAAAATTTTGCCGAGGATAAAACTCAGCTATTTTTCATACTTGGCTCATATTTCTTGTAGATATCGAAATATAGTGGCTGGTTGTCCATAAACTTCTATAATTATCCAAAAAAACTAGATAAATACTTGAAAAATTATCATTAACGATACTATAATACCGTGTATTATAGAAGTTGAAGAAAGTTGGGAAAGTTTACAAGAAGTTGAAGAAGTTCGAAAAAAGTGATTGATCAAAGACAAATTGGGTTAGTCCACACAAGGTTGAGTTTAGCATGTTCTCATAGTATCTAAGGCGTGTTAGAGAAAATGTAAGACTCGTAACAAAATATTTATAATTGGATTGAAGTTTAGAAAAGCGAGTTTGTTTACCTTGGTGTTTTCCGTACCATAGTACTAAACCCCAACACCTACTGGAGACTAATTTCTTTTAAGCTCTCTCGTCAAGATCCCAACATCTAGTGGCTGGAGTCTTTTATGGTCCCTACTTTTGAATGTTTGACCACGCTAGATAGGATTAAAGAGAAAAAGAAGAAGCTAAAATATTGTTGATTGTAGTGTACTGTTGAATAGTGTGTACCAAATGTTCTCTTGGTTTCATAATGTCCTTTCACATAATTTAGTGATATCTAGTGTGTCAAATTCTACATTATTCTATCCAGTGTCGGACTTCGATCTCAAATATAATTATCTGACATTTGACAAACTCGAGTAATGTGGGTTTAGCGATATGAGTAATTTAAAGTGTTCAACCACAAAAATCCCAACATGGAATCTATCAACCAACTTCACATTCTACATATTCTACTCATTCGATCAAAAGTTGATTCTAATTTGATATCTTATCAGACTAAATGAAAGACTTCTATAAGTATGACGCGTACTTTCGAAGTATTCCCAAGGAAGGTTTTCTAGTATTTTGCTTTCTTGTAAATAAAAACTAAAACCTTCACATGTTCACAAAAAAGAAAAAAAAAAAAAGAAAAACTAGAAAAAAAAAAACTTCAAAAAGATATCATCAGTTCATAATTGTCAACTTTTATGAAAAGAGTTAATGATTCAATGATTCATTATATTTAAAATTAACAAATAAAAACAGTTGGTCAAAACAACGATAATATAACACGTTCTCTATATATGAAGAAATCATGACACTTAATGTGTGAATATATAAATATATATACACTTCTCATGCACTAGAGAGAATGTGTGACAACAATTTAAAGCAGTACTGAAGCAGATCTTTCGAACATAATTTTCATGTAAGATACCTGAGTTGAAAATCACCACCTGGACAGTTGGATATTTGGTTAAAGAAACTGCACTTTGTGATGTGGTAGCCACATACAAGAATCAACAAGGGCAGATTTATGAATCTTGTTCAGGTAAATTTGGACATCCTTTTCAAATTGACAATTTTTGGTTTCCAACTGGTTGTGACCCGCTACCAGTTTGATAGTTCGATCTGACATTCTGAAACAGAGGCATGTAACCATCAGATTATTACACATGCATGTAAATATGGCAGCACCTTTGGCTAAGCTTAAAGTTACTTTTCTTGACTTCCTAGAAAAGTAAGTATTGTTAGTAGAAAAAGAAAATTCTAAAATTATGTTTGGCAAAAGAGAAGCTTAAAAGTAACTTATTTTCTTCTTTTTAAGCTTAACCAACGTGCTCTTAATATGGTGACTGGAAAAAAATGGTACCTCCAGCAGTGAAATGTAATAGAAATCCTCCATATGCTGCATAAGAGCACTTCCATCTCTAATTGACAGGAAAATATTTATCTCTGTGTTCAATATTTTCTCAACTAGCTCCTTCTCACCTTTCATCTGTTCTCAACAATAATAATTAATATATGCATAATCAGAATTATATATTTAGAAGCATAAAGCCGATGAGCTAGGTGGATGATAAAGAAAAGTTATGATGCACGCCCAAAAAGATGCAACTACAACTCTCGGGGGACGTGTTTCTAAGATTGAATTATCACATCTTCCAATAGATATTTCGCTTTAAAAAATTCCAGTCATTTTACTGTAAGAAAATTGATTAAGTAATTGACTATAATAGAAATTTTGAGCTACAAAAATCAGTTCGAGAGAGAAAAAGAAAATGTACAAGGATTGGATTACGTTATCACCATCAACATGGATTAAAAACTACTCTATCATTTACTTTTGTGATATTTAAAAGTCCATTTCTCCTGAATGAAGTTAAATATTTCAGACAAAAACAAACTACAGGAACACATGACCATTGGACAGATTCTTAAACTGCATACTTGACACTACTATTTCTTCAAGAAATCACCAGAGACAAATCTTTTCAAAAGTCTTTTTATGGTCTTCGCTGTCACAAGTAGATGTATATGCACACGATCTATATATAGAATCACAAGAGAAGTCACAGAAGACACATTTTCTTCACTGTTATGTGAAGCCTCCCTTTGTCAACATGCAAACTTCACAGGTCAATATATACATAAAGAAGCTCCCGTTCACAAGAATAATGTGATCCTAGTTGGACAAGTTAGAGAGAGAGGTAGACCAAAATGGCATGACGTGTTGCAAAATATTTGAGTTCATTTGATCTTTAGGTAGAAGTATGGGTAGATTGAACAAAGTGGCAAAAAAAAAACAGGATTCATGTGGTTAACACTAAATTTATTGGAAGTAAGGATTGGTTTGTTATTGGTTTCTCCCGTTCATACTCAAGTAATGTAGTTTTAGCAACTGACGCTTGGTATGTTGTTGGTTTCTCACATTCATACTAATATAGTTTTAGCACACAGAGGCAAACAAAGGACATCAATATGTCGACTAAAGTATTCACAAACAATTTTGCACTGCAAACATTATCTGAAAAGCAATGGAAAATCTGAGACGTAAATATAATATGGCTAAATCTTAACAACTACAGATAATAAGTAGGAGTAGGACCATACGAATTCGCTGACAAGAACATCAGGCGTCGCTTCTCCAATAACATCACCTCTATATCCATCATCTAGAATATCCACATTTTCCTGAAACAGCATCCATATTTTGTATAAGATTTATCATTTTCACCAGAAGAAAGGATGGAGAAGAAAACATGGTCAACGAATGCCATAACCAACAACTTCCACAATGATAGATTTTTTTTTAACTGTCATCACTGAAAATTTATGAGAAGTTGAAAGCACATGAAAGAATTATTGTTGCCGATAAATCAGGAGATTCCTGAGGGTCAAAATGAAGGATGTTAGAGTGTTATAAAGTAGGGAAAATTCAAAGTGTTCAAGTCAGGCTCAACGAATAATGTAACAGGTACCTCGAGGCAGTGGTCAAGAAAGTATTGAAATGCTTTGAATTCTTTCAGGATTTGCTCGAGTTAAATAAATCATTCGAGCTCAAATTAAGCTTGCAAATCCATTTGGATGGTGAATAATATTTATTGGTGAAATTTCATAAAATGTTTAACCAAAGTTCAACATTAGCGCAAAAAAAGTTAAATGAAGAGGAAAAAATTTAGGTTGCAAACATCGATATCTTTGTGAGAATAATAGTAGGCATGAAGTCAAAATGAAAATTCTAGAGCCAGTTAGTTACCATTGCATTTTGAAGTTCTCCAGCTGCCAAATAAACAGGTTGAGCTACATGGCAATAGCCCATCAAACGTGGAACTGTTGGTATTATGTCCCTGTGATTTACAACTCTCCAACTGTCCTTCACTTTCTGCTATCCAAGGAGCAAGTTTAAGGGAAAGTCATCCCATGTAAACAACTTTGAAATTGAAAGAAAAACTGCGCATTCTCATTTTATCAACTGGTTCGATAGTACAGGTATTTATGGGAAATCACCCTATCTATTTTCTAGTTAACAAACCAGATTCTCCTTTATGATATCTGGAGATAAACCTTATCTAATCTAGTTAGTAACTAACAGCTCATTATACAAAAGATAATTACAAATAAATACAATAAGATAAGCTAATCTACATCTGAAACTAATGTGATTAGATCAGATTTTTAATTTCAAATTCTAATTTAAAAACCTTCAGATCCCAATCCCCCTCAAGCTGGTGAAAAAATATCAAGCATGCCCAGCTTGCTCCTAAGTATTTCAAAATTCTTCTTTGCAGTCCCTTTGTCAAAATGTCAGCTTCGTGTAGGAATTCATGTAATAGAGATTATTCCCTCTTCAATCTTCTCTTTGATGAAATGTCGATCAACTTCCACGTGTTTAGTTCTATCATGATGAACTGCATTACGTGCAATACTTATAGCAGCTTTGTTGTTATAGTACAACTGCATAGGCATATTATTATTGAACTACAGCTCTTCAAGTAGTAGTTTTATCTACAACAACTCACATATTCCTTGAGCAACAACTTTAAATTCTGCCTCCACACTGCTCGTAGCTACAACAAAGTGCTTTTTGCTCTCTGTATTCAAATGTTCTTCAGCGTGAGAGTGCATAAACTGACTCACGACACTAACTAAAAAAACAATGTCTGGATTAATATATAGGCAGGCTAATTTAATTTCCCAACTAGGTGTTGATAGCTATCTTTATCTACTGGAAGACATGTTTCTCTACTTCCTATCATCTAGTTTGGGCCAACTAGATTGTCTGCAGGTCTACATCCCAACATACCCATCTCTGTCAGGTCTAAAATATACTTCCTTTGCAATACTGAAATACTTCTCCTGGTTCTCGCCACCTCCATTATCAAAAAATACTTCAGTTGACCAAGATCTTTAATCTCAAATTTCCTAAGCCATGACTCATTTCAATTTCTCCATCTCTAGCACATCATCTCCTGTAATAATTATGTCATCTACTTATACAATCAATATAGTTACCTTCCCTTTTGTCGATCATTAGAGAAACAAAGCGTGATCAGATTGTGTTTGGTTGTATCCATGACTCTTAATAACTTTCGTAAACCTGTCAAACCATGCCGCTGAGATTGCTGAAGGTCATAGAGCAACTTTTTTAGTTTACACACTTTTCCAGTACTAACTTTCCCTTCAAAGCCTGGTGGGATAGTCATGTAAACTTCCTCCTCGAGGCTTCCATTTAGAAAAGCCTTCTTCACATCCAACTGTAGTTTAGTCTTGATCTCAAACACTTTGAATGAATTTTCTATATCCGAGTAAGTTTCTTTCACTGCCTCCCAAAGTTCCTTAGCAGTAGGATAAAACAGAAAAGTTTGGCGCCAATGTCGGGCAATATTGAGTTAGTCAACAAAGCCATCGTGAGAGAGTTCTTGGCTTCCAAGTATGGTAGGCTGGATCATTATCTTCGGAGCTTTAATAGAGCCTGTCACATAGCCTATCTTTCCTCCCAATGTAATTGAGATCATGACTGATTGAGAACGTAGTTCCTACCATTCAACTTATGAACGGTGATATGAGCATCAAAACCCCTTGTGGAAGTTGAAGCCACAGTGGGTAGCAACAAAGAAACTGAAGTAAACTCAAAGTTACTACCCTTGCGGTTCATATTATGGCCGACTAAACAGTGAGGTACATAGACTACTCTAATACCATGTGAACAACTGCGAAATTGAGACAAAAAATACTGCACATTCTCATTTTATCTAGTTAGATAGTACAAGTATTTATAGGAAATTACCCTATCTATTTTTTGGCTAACAAACCAGATTCTCTTTCAAGATATATGAAGATATACTATATAGTCATTAAGTCGGACTACAAAAGAGAAATACAAATAAATTACAAATAAAGTTAATCTTATCTAAATCTGAGCTAACTAGATTAGATCATAAGTCATTTCAAATTCAAATTTAAAAACCTTCTAACTTTTCCACATCCCGTATAAGGTCCGAGACCTGAAGATAATGGATATCAGCATTAGCTACTAAACTCTATTAAATAAAAACAAACTAGAGAAAAAATGATATTACAGCAAGCATTCTGTTTTCCCATAAACACTCAATAGAGGACGGAAACAGCAATATGTCCATTTGGCTTGGAGTATGTAAAGATATTGTGCCTGGTCTGCTTCCAAACAAATTTGTCAACTCAATGTCAATGACAAGATCTGTATAGCGTAGATGATATGGTAGAGTCAACACACATTTGATCACAATAGTGTCATGAAGTCCTTGCAAGTGTCTTTGTTTGCGTGGACATGCATGGAAGAGAGAGCTTATGTCATGGTTACGACAATAATTGTTCCATAAATTCGACCTTGATAATATAAAAAAAAAATTCTTTTTTGGGAAGGTAAGTTAATTCAATAAAAAAGTCAAACCACAATTTTGTTGACTCAAAAAAGTATTTTTCCCCTCAAAATTCTCTTGTTTATGTTCTTTAAGATATGAACTTCACTGATTTTTTTATATACAGAAATGGTTCGATGAAAAAGTCAGAAAACAGAAGTAATAAGACCTTCATCTAGTAATTTAGTGCGTAAGTAGTGAAACTTACTACTTTGAATGGGATTCTATTCACACTCAATTTCTCTCCACACCCCCAACACCACAAAACTATATAATATCACTTTTGTGCTCAAGGAAAATGTCAATTTCACCTTTCACTTCCATAACTCCAACCCCACCACCACATTCCTTGCCACTGCCTCCCATCATTTCTTCATCCCTTTTCCCTCTTTCCTTCTCCTTCATCTTCCTTCTCTTCCCCTCTCCATAAAAAATGGTAACTCTTCTTATACCAAAAGTTTATCCTTTTCCCTCTTTCCACCCCATAAAAAATGGCATGTGGATGACTGCAACAGGCTCACCCACAGAGGTATACCAACAATTGCAGAGGCAACCCACGGTGCAGAAAGAAGGAAGAAAAAGTTTGATGTGGGGGGGAAGGGTGGCGATAAAGAGAAAAATGGCGGGAATGGGATTTGGGAGTGTCTTAAAAATATTGGCAGTAGAGGGTAACTTTGTTAAATTTTGAATTGGGCGACGAGCATAGAAAGAGGAAGTGGAGAGAAAAAATGGCTGAATAGAAGCTCTCCCAGAAAACAAAACTATGAAAATTACCTTATTGTAGACTTCAGCAAATCTTCTGTTTCCAACTCTTGGAGATCCAAAATTATACATGGTGACAGAAATAGCTCCATTCCTAGTACAGAGACAGATAATTAAGTAAATAACATATACAAAAACTATCTTTCGTCAAAAAATAACATACCCCTTTTTGAAAAATGTGATGTAACAGTTGTGTATTTAACTGCTTCTGTATAATTCAGAGAAATAAGATCTATAGTTAGACTAGGATTATTCATTCTTTATTTGTCACAGTATTGCCAACTTTTGTACTTTGACAGCATTGTACATATTCTTAATATAAAACATAATTTTCTCTCTACATTTATTGAGACTTAGGTTCCATCTTAAAATGTCAACCTGGTTAAGAGGAGTAGCACAAACCTTTATATACAAGTTAATATTTTGTTATTTAATTAATGTGGGATTCATCCCTTAACATGTTCCCACAAGATGGTAGCTCGTTTGAACATACCAATCTTGAAATTCGAATGCTCGTTTGAGCTTTACACTGACCGAATTGCTTGTTTGAGTTTAATGGGCTCTCATACCATATTGAGACTTGGGTTCCATCTTAAAAGGTCAACTTTGTTAAGAGGAGTAGCCCAAACCTTTATATACAAGTTAATATTTCGGTATTTAACCGATATGGAATTCATCACTTAATAGCATTCATTAAAAATAATGGGAAAATGTTAAATATGAAAATATTGTGTCAATTGACGTAATAACCAACAAATACAACTTTTAAGAGACAACTTGCACATTTTTCGGCAGTTGAGACCATCGTCTAAATGGGAAACATATTTAAAAGGAAAGAACATATGTGTTGAACAGCCTCATTCCTAGCAAAATTCTATGTTTAAATATTGAATTCAATGCATCCCCTCATGTGTCATTAAAGGCCACTCACAACCTGATCTTTTGACATGCTCTGCTACCATGTTAACCATCTTATCTAAAAATTTAAGCCATTACACGTTTATGTATTTAAATATTGTGTTCCACAATATGCAATAAGAACAAGGAAGGATTATACGGAAGTGTGAAAAAGAGGCTGAAAAACAGCATATTTGTAACTTAAGAGAAGCCTAACGCCAATTACATGTATTTTGACAACAAAAAATGTCTTCACTTCGAGGAGTTAGTTTTACTTGTTGGCATCTTGATAAGTTAAGAGAAAATATGGCAATTCAAAAAGCTGACAACCAAACTAAAGTACTATGTCCAACAAATTGAAACTGCAACCAATTGTAATGCTTGAATCCTCAAGCATTCAGCCAATCTAACTTTCTTGCAGAGGCTATATATTCTATAACTCAGCTTGATAAAGCTTTCGCCAATCCTTATCCGGGGTCTGCTAATTGGATCTTCTTATTCCACCCTGCTCTATCAAGGGTCATCTTCAAGGGTAAACCACAACAGATCAAAGTTTTACAGAGGCCAATGTTCTCTACATACTCTACAGGAAATAAATTTATGTTCTAAGAACCTTAGGATCAAACAACTAATCACTTTATTCAATATCATGCAAAAATACTAATATGCAATCACTTAGTTGCTCCAATAAAAGCCAGTTGTAAAGCTTCTTCCTATATTTCAAATAAAAATCTTTAAAGGACTTAACTGTGGGAAATCAGATTTGACTTGATTTGATCAATCAAATTTTTTGTATGATATTGTAAATTCCTAGCTTTTAGGCTAGATTAGCTATTTAAAATTTACTTCCTTATCTTGCAGATTGTGTATACAGCTCTGTAAAGTTTTTAGAATTATCAACAAAAATTGAATATTTTCTTACATTTCCACATGGAATCAGAGCCTAGTTCCTTATAGAATCAGTGAAACTCCACCTACATCTATCAGTTCCCCACTGGAGTTGATATAAAGAAATTATCCAGCTATTATTGTTGGAATAAAATCAATTGTCCTTTTTTTTCTTTTGATTGAAAGAAATTTTTTAGGAGAGATGATGAAATTTATTGAAGAGATGTCAAGTGTTATGGGAGCCGAAACTTCTCCTTCCAGCAAGGTACAGTTAGAGCATCTGCGAGTTATTGGCTCACACTGTCAAAACTCTTCCCCCTCATGTTCTTTAGCACAAAAAGGTAATCTCTTAACAGCCTTAAACACTTCAACTTTGAATCAAGTACCATGGTTCATTGATTCTTGTGCATTAGACCATACGACCAGTCTATCAAATCTGTTTTCCTCCTATAATCCGTTGCAGGCAAAGGTTCAATCAAAATTAAAGTTGTGTCCTGGTATTTTGAAAATTAGAGCTGCTAATGGTTCTTTATCATCACCCGTCATAGGCAAAGGTTCAATCAAAATCTCACAGAATATTACCTTATATAATCTGTCCTTCATGTTCCTAACCTTGCCTTTTGTCTGTTACCAAAATAGTTCGAATGTGTATATGATTTGTATTCCTTATTTAACTAGGAATTAATATAGTAATAGGATTGTATAATTTTCCTACTTTAAATAGGATTGTACTTGTATAAATATAATTGAATTGTATGGAATAAAATCATTCAGCCAAATTATCAATCTGTTATCAGAGAGCAAGGAAAAGTTCCACTATTATCAATAAAAATTGAATATTTTCTCTTACAATTCCACATTAACATCATGGACTTCTTTCAATATTTGTGAATAACTAAACTGAGATCGCCTAGAAGAAGTTCCGATTGAATGACCCCAATGATACTGCAGTACAATCATATCAGTAACAGTCCACAGTCAACAATGCATGTGAAGCCATATGGAACGAATATCAGAGAAAAACAAAAACTTGCTAAAAGAATATTCAATTGCAAATCACATACGAAATGTAGGACTAGAATATTATTCACACTCTTGGTTCACTTGACCAAGGACTAATAAGCAGCTAATTTATAGGATGCAAGCAAATCGAAAAAAAGTGGCGTTGAGTTGAGTTGAGTTGAAGTGAAAGTTTACTTTGCTAATTGACTTGATGATAGTTCAAGAGCCAGAAGGGTAGCTAATGCCCCACCCAAACTATGACCAGTCACGTAAATATGCCATTTTGGAAGCAGCTCCACAGAATCATCTCTAGCATAAAACACGTTTACTTTTTAGTAAAGGGAAAATACACAGCATACACATTTACTTTTTATTAAAGTTATAGGAGAATGGGATTGGCGTGAAAATTTTCACTGCATAACAGTGGGTAAATGTGTCTACGAACACATGCGAATGTGAGGACAGCTGGAACTAAAAAATAAATATCACGAGTTTGTATGAAAATTTTAGACGGGAAACAAAATGTGTACTATGAAAGAAACATAAACATGACATAAAGAAGTTCAGAAACAGAAGACTACCTGTAACCAACAGCCTGCTTAATGAGTGAGATAAGCCTTGTGCGTACTGAATCATATGCACTTAAAAATCCACTGTGAACCTGCAGATATCAATAATTATATAATGATTCATAAGTGGATAATACTAGGTCAAATATCCACGTGTTTAATAGAGTAAATTATAGATGGAAATAAAATAAACGGATCATACCTGAACTTCTTGCTTAAAATCACCACCTATCCTCTCAGGATTTAGCCTACAAAAGTACAGAAGAAGTCAGCAACAATGACTCAAACACGAGCATCTGAAGCCGATACTAAAGGTATCATTAGTATGACATGTATGCAAGATTTCTAATGTTGCCCAGCTAGGATGGAAAATTCATGCCATGAAGACTCAATGTTTTATGTAGCAAATGCATTACCCTGCAGGAACAAGCATCAAGTCTGTCCGTAGATCCTTCCATCTAGACTGGATAAATCAAATATCAGCATTTCAACCTGAAAAAGATATACTAATATTCCACTGGTAGGCATTAAATTAAAACCTACTTGTTCTGTTCCCCTAAAAGCAACAACAAGTCTTTTCCTCCCAGGATCACGCCAGAGTGCCACCTGCAGCTCTTGTAAAGTTCATGATCAGTGAAAACAAGTTTTCCGATCATAAAACTGAGTCAACAAATAGGACCGTCTTTATTCATTTACTTTCTAGATATATAAATATGCAAGGTTCATGCTGACTGATTAGATCCACACTTGCCTGAGTGTCCGTGGATTCATTGTCCAAGAAACAGATCTTTTGAAATTCAGATTTGATAAATGTTGGGTGGCCTAAAGCATTCGCTAGCATTGCCCAAGCCTCCATGGCACTCTCCGCAGTTGAGAAGAGTGCCCTCATCTCCTCAGCTTTCTTCTCATCCAATACTAATTCATTTGGTGGACTTGTTAATAATTTACTCTCTGTATTTATCGAGACATCTTTTTGCACTTCAGGCAAAGCATCTTCGTTGGTTTCACTCTTCCCTTTAAGACCTGCTCCTTTGTTTAATTTAGAAACTGCGGCATTTAAAACCACTAATGTTCCTAAAGTGGAATCAGTTTGTCGTAATATATCTTGTGTTGCTTTCTTAATGTCCGGTAGAGATGTCTGAATAATGTTATTGGGTACTGTGCCAGCTGATGTATCGCCATGAACTGCCTCCTGATTATCTGGAGTTGCAAGACCAGACTTTACATAACCCGCCTCCGCAATTTTTCGTGACTGCAAGCCGATACTATTTAGCAACTCAAATTCATCCCACTTTATTTTCTCAGGGACAGGGAGACCAAGCTTTTGAACAACATTTTGATTGACCAAATCAGCTAAGTTCTTCCAAAAATGTGTATCGGACTGCGAAGCCTCGCTAACTTGATTTACAGGAGAGGAGTTACATAAATCAGCTGTTGCATTACTATCTGGGTTGGGCTCAGACCTCTCGTCGCTTTCCTTTTTGCTTGTCTCATTTGAAGAGGCCTCTAAATTATTCTCCAGCTTTGGAGACTCGTCGCTGGAATTTGATGTGCCATCTTTGTCATTAGAAAACCAATCCTTCTGAAGATATGAATCATTAAGTGCCTTTAGCTGCCCAAAAGCAAACTGCACAAACTCGCGTGCTTGCACAGTTTCTGACCCAACAATCATCTTCAGTGCGGGTTCAATGGCATTTTTTTCAAGAAACTCTGTCACAATGGGGATCCTCCACCATTTCTTTTCCTCGTCGATTTTCTCAAAGCTCTTGTACTTAATCTGAAATACATCGTCAGGAAGAAGAGTGAATCCTATTTAGTAAAATCACGCATATTAAGACATTACAGTCTGAGAGTTGCACAAAGCATTTCAGAACTCCCTCTATTTTAATAGCAAACATAGGCCTTTATTAGCAGCAAAATTGTAGAATGTCCAAATAATTTCATGTTTCCAGAAATTCTAGCAATCAGCAAAACTGATATATTTCACCTTTTGTTTTGTCATCAGAAATATAGAATTGTTTGAATATTACCATGCAGACTTTTACATTGTTTTATCCTTTTTCCCCTTTATAAACTTTCTACTGAAGGAACACTCGGATATCGAAAGGAAAGGGAAAGGATGTTCTGATATTCACATGTTTAGACATTTATTTGTGAGAGAAAAGGGGGAGAAGTTGATGGACGGAAGCAAATGGAAGAACAAATCATGATGAATTTTTTCACACCAATAACATTCTTTCTCTTCTACGTGATGACGTGCTTGTCAACAACGGATAACTACAAATTTGAGCGTCACAGTTACACTTTTATAAACAAGATAAACAAATGGAAATTGTTGAATAGCCTCGTCTAAAAGCTGAAGCTCTTAGAGATTCAAGGAATTTTTTTTATTTATATGGGTAATTTGCACACGTCGTCCCCAACCTTTGGGGTCAGTACGCAAAATCATCCCCAACCTTTTATTTTTGGCGTGTTAGGTGCAACTTTGTCCCAACTCACATTTTCCATCAATTTAGTCATTAACGAAACCGCAAATTCAGAATTCCAACTCTTCCATCAATTTCCAAGACACTACACTTCACAAGTTTTTTCAGCCCTCCATTCTCTTTCATCTTGCGTTCTGGTCTTTTCTATTTTTCCTCTGAATAGTGAATTCAAATCCTATGACAAACTGAAAGTCATTCGCACAAGCAAACACAAGTGCATAAAATAAGTCATTATAACCTTAATTTAAATAGGACTTAAACCATCAGTTTCCAGATTCAGCAATTTTCAATTACAAGGAAATTTCACAGAAAAATTACTCAGTCTAGAAGAAGTTCCCATTGGAGTTCATCACATACGAATTTATCTCATAAACAACAGAAATCCCCAAACCTTGGGATTTGGCCTTCCAACTAGCAGCATCTTATTCTCATATTCAAGCCTCGTTATAGACTTCAATAAACCTTGGTTACCACATTTGCAGATGAACACATCCATAGTTCTTGAAGAATCCTTTGTTTGTGCACGAAAAACAATGATAAAAATGGAGGAGTTTTAGGAGCCTCAGGAATGCAAAAAGTAGATGGAGGGCTTTACTGTGTTTAGTTTAGAGGAAAAAGAATGGAAAAGGAGGAATTCCAAATTTTCCCTTTTATTATTTGGACGCGTGCAAGGCTCGTGCTAAATAAAAGATTATGTTTGACAGAAAATGTGAACTGGGATGAATTTGCACCGAAAATGAAAGCTTGAGGAGGTTAATGCCAAATATAAAAGGTTGTGGACGATTTTGCGTCCGACCCCAAAGGTTGGGGACGGCATGTGCAAATTACCCTATTTATATTTATCTAATCAACAGCCCCTCAAGTATAAGCCTGATTCATTTTTTCACAAATGACTAATATGTGGAGTTGGCGTAATCGGATAGCAATGAGAATTGAACCAAGGACATTTGCACATTGTGCTACCATATTTCATCAATTCATCTAAAAGCTTAAGACGTTAGAAAGAGGATATATATCCAATAGCATATTAGCATTCCCAAATTATAAGTTCCCATTTTTTCTTTTTCGTCCCAGTTAGACAAGCACTTTGTCCATGACCAGGTCATAGTAAATCCTCTAGATTTAAAATGGAATAATCATGATGAACATCTGTGGGAAGGAAATGGAAAATATGAGATTGAATTAGGATGAAGAGAAAGAAATAGAAGAAATGGGACTATTTCCCCATTTTACCAACTTCAACTGATATGTAAGTGGTTGATCGATAGGGGCAACCTGTACTCTCTTTTTCCTTTAGTTTGCTATGTGTTTTTAAAATTTAACTACTTGCACGACAAGAATAATTTATCTGTCTGCAAACAACATTTTATTTACAAGCTGTTATATTGATGTCAGAAACAATTTTTTAGCAAAAAATAAATAAATGTGAATCGATATACAGAGAAACTCGAAAACTGTACTGCTTAATTACTGGAAGTTCATATTTGGATACAGGGGCGGATTTGGGAGGGCTGGCCCAGATGCTATTGGATTATGTTATAAAAAAATTTTAATTTTAGCTAGGCCCAAAATTTAAATTAGCCCACAATTCCACAACCCAAATATAACCCAGCCCTTTAGTCATTAACCTTTGGACTTTACCCATTATACATATAACCCAAATACCCATTAATCAATTGCTTATCAAAGACCCAAAAGGCAGAAGTGTTCCAGATTTATCTCACTCTCACCGTCTCACGCCTTCAGTGGTACCACAGTACTCACGCCTTCAATTTTTCTCAAGGTTAGAAGATTAAAGAAAATTTATTAAGTTTTATCTATAAGTATAGAAATATTTATTATATTTAATCTTTGTTTCGTATTTTTTGCCCGAATTTATGATAGATTGCTTAAATTTTTCTTTTGATTGTTCTTGTGTTTTCACAACATTATTGAATTTTCTTCAGTTTATACTTTGTATTGATGGGTCCATGATCATACATGAAATTTTTTGTTCCGTTTGTTTTGTATCGGTTTTTTTTTTTTTTTTTCTTTTTGTTAG
This sequence comes from Forsythia viridissima, assembly GCA_030279155.1. Lineage (NCBI taxonomy): Eukaryota > Viridiplantae > Streptophyta > Magnoliopsida > Lamiales > Oleaceae > Forsythia > Forsythia viridissima. Next base: position 51,514,359 of record CM059037.1, on the reverse strand, counting down.
TTGAAGTGGATACTAAATTTTTTTTTCCTGTTTGATGTGTTTGGTATGAAATCGCTGGTATGAATTAGCATTGGGAATATTACTAGAAATTGAATAAGTGATTCATGCTGATGAGAATTTAATTTTTTTCCCCCTTTACCCTTTACACATGGTTTAAGTTTTAGTTTTGATATGAATCAGCATTTGACATGGTTTAATTTTTTACTCCGTAAATTTGACATGGTTTAATTTTTTCCAAAACCAATATTAACTACAGAATTTGTAAAAATTTAAATTGTTTGTATTTGTGTTTCTAGATTTAAAAATAGATCATCATTAACCTTGTGCCAAGAAGGAAAAAACATTATTCTTCTTCTTTAAAAAGATGGGCGAATCTACTATAAGTACACATTCTGTTCGAGTTGACGAGAATATTTCAATCCCTACCATTCAAATTCTTCCAAATTCATCTCTTGAAACTGAAAATCCTTCATCTTCACAGCCTGGCGTGCAACCATCTACTTGGATAGAAAGGGCTCCAGGAAAAAGGAAGCATATTAGTGAGCATCCGATTAATTTACAAGATGAGATTAGACGATTATATCTATAAGCCGGGCCTTATCAACCAATACTTTTGAATTATTCGAAGTCAATATTTGGAAATCAGAATCGACGGTAGTTGGAGTATTCACCTTCAACAAATAAGGCATATTGTTTTTACTGTTATCTATTTCTAAATGATGGTAATCTGTCCAATAGTTTGGCATTGGTGATAGATGGATTTAACAATTGGAGGAGGGTAAACAAGGAGACAATTGTTCATTTCTCACTCACATGGGTTCGACTCCTTCATCATTCCATCATATGTGTGAGAAACGAGCTGAGGATTTAATGAGACCGTCAGTACATATTGATAAAGTGATGCACGCCATAATAAGAGAGGAAGTTCTTAAAAATCGTTTGCGGTTAAAAACTACAATTCTAAGTGTTCAATGGCTAGTACTTCAAGGTTGTGCTTTCAGAGGTCATAATAAATCTTCATCTTTATTGAACTGTGGTAATTTTATTGAAATGGTGAAGGTTTTTGCAAAAATAAATATAGAAATTGGAGAAGTTGTATTGGATAAAGCTCTTCAAAATGCCAAATACACTTGTCCAAATGTTCAAAAAGAAATTTTGCACATCATGACCAATAGAGTTAGACAAATGATTTGTGAGGAGCTTGGAGAAAGTTTCTTTTGTATTCTTGTCGATGAAGCGCAAGGCGAATCTAAAAAAGAGCAAATGGCCATTATCTTGCGGTATGTAAACATTGATGGTATTTTAATAGAACGCTTTTTTGCAATTAAAAGCATAAGTGACACTACATCTTTGAATCTAAAAAAATGAGACATGCGATGTTCTTATTTTTCACAACCTTCAAGTTCAAAAAATGAGAGGACAAGGCTATGATGGTACTAGTAATATGCGTGGTACATGGAACGAACTTCAAGTATTATTTCTTAAAAAATGTCCACATGCCTACTACATTCACTATTTTGCTCACTGACTACAACTGACTTAGTTTCTGCAGCCAATGATGTGATTTGTATTTGAAAATTCTTTTTTTATTTGGACAGTGTTGTTAATATTATTAATTTTCTCCTAAACGTATTAGTGTGTTGCAAACTGCTCAAAGAAGTGAGCTTGAGAATATGTTAACTAGTGGAGAATGAAAATCTGGAACTGGAGCCAATCAGATTGGTAATTTGCAAAAATCAAGCTCTACACATTGGAGTTCACACTATGAATCGGTAAAGAGCTTGATAGAGATATACGCTGCAACTTGCAAGGTGCTTGAGCATCTTACTGTAGATTTTCCAAATAGAAGATCTCGGGTTGAAGTTCATGGTGTTTTTAAAACTATTACAAGCTTTGAATTTGTGTTTTCCTTGTATTTAATGCATAAAATTTTGGGAATCAGCGACATTCTTTGTCAAGTTCTTCAAAAAAGATCTCAAGACATCTTGGCTACTATCAGGTTTGTCTCAACCACAAAAGCTATACTTAAAAAATTAAGAAAAGATGGTTGGGAAGAATTTCTTCATCAAATGAAAATATTTTGCTCAAGAAATGATGTTGATATACTTTATCTAAATCTTTTTTATAAAATTGGTCGTTCTCGTGACCAAATTACACTTGAGCATCATTACCACTTCAATGAAGTAATAGATTTTTAGCTGATGGAGTTAAATACAAGATTTAATGAGCTATCAGTAGAACTCCTTTCTTTAACTGTTGCTTTGGATCCTTGAAATTTTTTTGAATTATTTAATAGGGATGATATTTGCAAGCTTGAAGAGAAGTTCTATCCTGATGATTTTACACAACAAGATATTTATTCTTTAAGTTATAAGTTGCAACATTATTAGTATGATGTTATTCCCGATCCTCGGTTTCAAGTGCCTTCACTTTCTGAACTATGCAAACTCTTGGTTGCAAGTAGAAGATCTAAGAGTTACATTATGCTGATTAAATTGATTTGTCTTGTATTGACACTATCCATATTTACGGCGACTATCGAACGAGCTTTTTTGATAATGAAACATGTGAAGACAGCAATTCAAAACAGAATGGAGGATGAGTTTCTTGCTAATTGTATAACACTCTATATTGAATGAGAATTTGTCGAAAAAATAGATGTAGATTCTATTATAGATGAGTTTTATGCTGTTAAAGCTTGAAAAATACAACTTAAGTAGGTATAATTAGATTTTTTTAGTTATATGTCAAAAAAAATTGTACTTGACTTATTTTCAATTTCAGCTCAGTCCAACATGATTTTCTGGATCCACCCCTGTTTGGATAGCAATTCACTGTTTGAAAGAGATCAACAAGAAATTTAACCAAATCTAATTTGCACAATTACACTTGTTCAAATCAATATACACATGTAATATTAGCCTTGTTGTATGAAATTCTGACCAAGCAACATACCTCTAGCTGTATCTTTCCACCACCTCCCATCCCTTCTAGATCAAGCGGCACTTCGTGTGAATTTCCTAGCAGAAGATAATTTTGTCTTTTAGCTAATTTTCTCGTGTGCCTATGCTCAATCTTCCCAGACATTACACATGCATCAGTTGTCACTAATAACATGACATGTAGGTTATATCCAAAAATGATATAATATCAATTCATATGCTCTTGGGTGTTGGTGGGACATAAACTATTTTATATAAGTTCCTAGTCAAAACAATGACGCTCGACAGTTTTACCATTCATGCTAGTTCATTTGAGACCTCATTGTGTTGCATGCATTTCTTAAATCTTACCATCACAGAGGTTTTCCAAATCTATAGCAGCATTCCCCATGCGCTTGTGCGGAGTAACAAGATTTGCATCCCAAGCTGCAACCTAAAGTTTAATATTTTACAAATGAACAGAAAAATCGTCAAAAACACATGACGAGTAAGCATGTCACTACGATATGAAATAAGTTTTTGATGCTGTATGTTCTATTTCTCATGAGAATGAACCTCGTGAATTATTATTTTATGCGTATAACATAGAAAAATTGAGAATGATTTTAGAAAGTTTTTGTTACAACAGACTTGCAAATTTTTAATAAATTTTCTTAAATTTCAGACACACGAAGCTCACTTTCAACACATCCCATCTGGCGAGTCCTATATTTTCTATATTTTAAATTTTCAGCACACGAGGGACGTCCTTTCGCAACATGTCAAAGACACGATAGGCTCAACTTGTTAAACTAAAAATTATTAATTATGGAAAACCAAAAAGTACAAAAATAAAGATACAGTTTATAAATGTAAAATTTTTAAGAATTTTAATTGCCGTACCACTTATCGAGGATAAGGTCTCTTTTCATATATAATCCATGGTATCTATTTCAGATCATGAAAGCTAATGCTAAATTGTGATCTCGTCCAAACTGAGCATACAGAAACTTGACCTGGAACCATTTTCCTTCCTAAATCTAGTGCAATACCTACACTCCAGCAGTTCTATTCAGAAAATTATAGGAAGAAAGAAAGAGGTAAAGGGTGTAAGCGTGTTGGACCTGTTGGTCGCCAAACTAGTTAAATTATAAAAGAAAGTTCCACAAGAATTGATTACAACCTGAAGATTCTGTGCTGGTGGTTGCTTGATATTTAAAGTGAACTCCTCATTCCATGTGGGTTCTTTTGTCCTGCCACATTGTTTACTTAGTGGAAGATGATTGAATGAAACAAACATCAGCTGAATGAAGACTGTGAATACACCAGTTATGTAAACATAAACAATGAAACCACTAACAAATGAGAAAGAAGAAAACTCTTCTAGCCTAGCTGACCAGGAATAAAAATGGTCCAGAACACGGTGCTCCCACTAAGCCTATATATACTCACTATAAAACATAATTTAACGAGTGCCAGAAGCTGAACCAATGAGAGAATCCCTGTTACATCATTTTTTTGAACTTGTGAGAAGGCATTAAGTTCTCATCCATTATCTCTTACATTTTCACTTCTCAAATCATTTGTAACTAAAACAGAAAAATAAATAGAATCCAACCCAGTAAATGCAGGTCCAAAAGTCTAATATATCAGGACAATCACAGTATGTTCAGACAACATTCAAATGCAACATGCAATGGACCATGAAACTTTTTGCTTTCTTTCATTTTTTTTTCTTGGGGTGGACCGTGGTGTTATCCATGAACACAATCAACTTACCCCCATTTGACCTTGCTTTTGACTACCTGACAATCTAATTGCATGACCACGTAAGGATCACTTGTTCCCTGAGAGGAAAACATGATTAGTCAACACATTAAAACAATTGAAATTTTGACCAGGTTGTGGATTTAAATCACTGTTATTCATTTTGTAATCTTAGCAATGATAAATCTAAGTTCATGGCAAAAGTAGCAAAAAGGAGAGCTGGAGGAAGAATGACAACTACTTTCTGATGTAGAAAGAATTAGACGATATTACCCTACCCATGGATCCATAGCAGGAAAATTAAAACCTTTCTTTAGCTTTATGAACAACTGGCCATCATAAATTTCACGGAGAAATGACCTGCAATGGATCAAATTTGACGTTTTATGACATTATGAAGTCAGGTTCCAGCCTGTGAACAAAAAAGACTGACTATGTAACTTGAACCACATTAATTTACAACAAGAATGCAAGTCTGTATGCAGATGGACATAGAATGCAAAAGTTCATATATCTGCAAACTTTTTAGTTTTTACAATAAATAGGACAATGCAGTTTCGCTAGGATCAAATGAGGAGGATCAAATGAGGAGCATATTATAATAGTCAGTTTAAACTAAATATCGTCTCACTTCAATTTTGTCATGCTGTTACAGTATGAAGGAAATGCTTTTGTGTTATCTGAGTTTCATGGATTCCTATGAATGCCAAATTCCCTCATATAAATGTTTGCATTCAATCTTCCAAACTCAACAGATACACTACATTATAGAAACTTGTTTAGAGCTTTGAATTTTTTGGTGCTTGAAGTGTCTGGGTGTGATTACTAGGAAGGTACAGAACCCAATCTACTATTTCCAATTCAACAGGCCTTACTTTACAAATTTTAGCCCTTTACAACACCAAAACTCATTATAGCCAGAGCCTGAATTTGTTCTCTTGCCTTGATTGAAGCTTTAAACCTTCATTATCTTGATCTTCAACCCCTTCAAACTCATTACCTTTCTTACATTTCTGAATTAAAAACTACATAGATTGACTTCTAATAAAAATTACCTAGGTTGCCCAATGCCATTTTGACTCTAGAGCTCAAAAAGATTGCAAGCCTACGGTTTTCTGGCATCACTTCCTTTTACAACCAAGATGTAAACTAAATTCTTAGATGTATCCGTAAAATCATGAGAGACTCATTCTTCATATCTAATGTTTACTGGCTTACATGAACATCTTGAGAATGGGAATCACTATCTAGCATTTTATTTTAGCTGTTCCAATAATGGAGTATTCCAAAAGTTGGGTGATATCAAGGCATTAAAAATCACCCTAGTGGACCCAAGACGTGCTGTGCACCGATGATAGATGCCAGCTAATTGCCGGACAGACCACTAAGACTACTTAGACTTTTCTATAACTGATTGACTTTTCTTTGACTAAAAAGATTTTATAAAAATTTTGACAGAATTTTCCAATAAAATGGACTTAACCAACTTGAAAAATCAACTCCAATCTTCATACCAACACATAAGAAATATACTGGAACCACCTATCCAGCCAATTCACCACAAACTGAGTAAAAACAAAAATAAACTCGACTAGTCCACTTCTATTACATAATATTGACTCCACATGCATTTAATAATACCAAGGGTGGCATACCCATCACCCAATATAACTTTTAGTCCCTTGAGTTTTTATAAATGGGCAAAAATTATATCAATGGCCAAGCTGAAAATGATAAAATCTTTGGTTCCTCAACCAAACTAAGATCACCCTCTACTTCTATGCAATATAAAGAGTTTTCAGACTTCTTAATTTTAAAATTGTGACAGAATGAAGTAACATACTCTGAAAGAAATACTGTTTGACAGTTAGCTGCATCCATCTCACGCTTGCCGACTGTTTCCTGACAAACAACATACAATATAACCCAAAGAAAATCAAATTTAAACAACTTTGAATTGATTCACCACTTGGTCACTCAAAAATAATGCATGGCCTTTTCTTGTTTATGCACAAGTAACAGAAAGTGTCATGTGCCCAGAAAAGAAATAATATAGTCCTTAAACAATAAATCCCATTAACTGCCATTTTCACTTTAAGTAAGATATCCATTTGAAGATCAATTCTTTTGGGATGTGATGTTTAATTGATGTGGAACAAGCACTTCAACTGAGTTTTAATTAGAGTTAAAGTAAAAACGGGAAACCATATCTCTCAGTTCTTTCGGTTATATGTTGCTCTACAGAATATTAAAATTTGATGAAAAAACACAAATTTAGAAAAATAGTAACCATAACTCTTTCTTTTTCGGTAACCAACAAAAAACAACCTAAAATGCAAAGTATTTCAGCTTTACAATACAAAATAATATCATACACCAAAATCAACAACAAACCATATAACAAGATTACAAACTATCTCCTTTCTATATCATTTCTCATGATTTTCTCCCAAAACAAATAATGAATCACAATTTCAAAAATACGAAAAAGTGGTTAAACTAAAGAATCAGAGAAGTTACAGGAGGGGTGGTGTAGGCCTCAAATGCAAAACCAGCAAGAATGACAGCCAGATTGATATCAAATGGAGGCCTCTCATTCTCACTCAACTCTCTTGAAACGGACTCATCAATCTCAGTACTACTACTACTGCAGGCTTTGCAATGCCCATTAACTCTTGAACTCGAAACCCCACAAATTTTCTTGGACAAAAACAGTTTTTTGGAGAACAAAAGTTTCTTGGAGAATGAAAATGAATTGGGGTTCTTGAAATGAAGGAGTTTAGGTGAATAGAAAAGGTGAGTTTGAAGAGTGGCCATGGATGAGAATGTAGAGATGATGTGGCAGCTCTTGCAATTTCTGTAATCAAATAAAGGGATTTTTGGAGGGGCGTGGTTGTGGGGGTTGGGGGTAGGGTGTGGGGTATCGTGTTGGGGGACCCTAAGAGTTTGTAAGAAGGTACCAGAAAATTGGTGTAGCCAAGTAGTTAACGGTCAATGTTAGTTTTTTTTAGGCTTTTTTGCACAAATACTCTCTGACTTTTGCATTTATTGTATTATAAATATTCATCGTTTCATTTTTTACTGTATAGCTCATATTTCAAATATTTTTGGTGGTAATGGTCCTTTTCATCAATTTCTGTCCAATTCTCCATGAAATTTGACGTTGGAAAATTTTTGATTTAAAAAGTAAATGCAATTTTGCAGCAAAAGTTCCTAATCTTTCAAAAAGTATCGAAAAGTCATATAACCTTCTAATTCTAATACATATGACCCCAAACTTTTTTGACAATTTTATCCCCAACTTAAATAAATTAAAAATAACTCCTAAAATTTTTCAAAAATACAAATAAGTCCTAAAAAATTTTATTTTTTTAAGATTTACACTTAAAATAATAAAAAGTGTGTCATCAAGTACCAAAACTTTTAGTTTTGTTCACCAAAATGACATTTAAAATGTGTTTGATTAAAATCATATTTTTTAGTAAAAGTTGTTAAAATGTGTGGTTGAAAAGTTGCGGGACCATAAAATGTATGGTTAAAATTAATTGTTGACTTTGACTTTAGTTTTTTAGCAAAATCAAAATTAAAAACAAACGGACTCTTAGAGTCTCTACAGATTTTGTCCAGTTGTCCGTTAATTAACAAAAAAATTAAAACTCATGATCAAAATTTGACCAATTTAAAATTTTAATATATTTTTTATACCAATTAAAAAAAAAAGTGGGGTGGCCTGGAGATTGTGAAGAACTTCTTTTTTTAATTATTATTTAGTAATTGATATGAAAAATAAATTAAAATTTTAAATTGGTCAAATTTTGATCATGGGTATAATTTTTTTTTAATTAACGGACAACTGGACAAAATTTGTAGAGACTCTAAGAGTCCGTTAGTTTTCAATTTTGATTTTGTTAAAAAGTTAAAGTCAAAATCAATATTTTAACCACACATTTTATGGTCCCACAACTTTTCAACCACACATTTTAACAATTTTTACTAAAAAAATCTGATTTTAATCAAACACATTTTAAATGTCATTTTGGTGAACAAAATTAAAAGTTTTGGGACTTGATGAAATACTTTTTATTATTTTAAGTATAAATCTATAAAAAAAAATAAAAAGATTTAGGACTTATTTGTATTTTTGAAAAAGTATAGGAGTTATTTTTAATTTATTTAAGTTAGAGGTAAAATTGTCAAAAAAAATTTGGGGTCATATATGTTAGGATTAGAAGATTATGGGACTTTTTGATATTTTTTGAAAGATTATGGACTTTTGCTGCAAATTTTCCTTTACTTTTTAAATCAAAAATTTTCCATCGTCAAATTTCACGGAGAATTGGACGGAAATTGATGATAATGACCACTGTCGCCAAAAACATTTGAAATATAGGTTAAATTGTCAAAAATAAAACAATAGGTCCTTAACCCACAGTAAGTGCAAAAGTTAGGGACCATTTGTGCAAAAAAGCCATTTTTTTATTTCTTTATTTCGTTTTTAATATTTTTTGCTGAAAAATTATAAACACTGAAAAACATGAAAAGTTGATTTTCGAGTTAATTTCACTAGTGGTCACTGAAGTTCAAGAAAATTTTCAAATTAGTTATAAAGTATATTTGTGACCCGTTTAGCCACAAGTTAAAAATGTTACACAGTTTAGTCACCTATTAATGACGCATTTTGTTAAACCTTCATGGATTCTTTCTAGTCGACCTCCTAGTTTAGTTTTGTCAAGATGTCTTTACTGTTTATTAATGATGAAAAGTAGAGTTATGATTAAAATAAGTGATTTAGATTTTTTGGACTAACATGTGTCTTCTTCTTTTTTCATAAGAATCGTATTTTATTCTGAAAATCTATAATTTAACGATATAGTCACAACATTGTTTGTCAAGGTTCATTGGGCTGTCATTGAATTTTGAGTGGATGATTCATACCTTTTCTAAAAGACGGCCAAAACTTTGTTTCATAACAAAGTTAGTCACATGTCAAAATTTGAACTACGTTAAAATTAATATTCTATGATAACTAGAATAGAAGATCCCCAAAATACACAAAATATCTAGTTTTTTCAATTGACTTGTAACCATTGTGAATGTAGCTTCACTCTTATTTGTCTTCTAATTTCTGCAAAATTAGTTTTTCATAATTATATTGGTAATTATGCGACAAAAAGAGGTATGAGAAGAAAATTTTCTGAAATAGGCGAAAGTGAGGCGAAACAATACTGCGTGGAGGTACAACCCGCCTGGTTAAGGGGCCTCTAACACAGTTGGAGAAGTTTCGCTTTCGAGACTTTCTCCTTAACAAAGAAAATAAGTCTTTCCTAACAACAAATTAGGAAGAACCAACTTATGTTTCAAGTGCTCGGTGGGGTGGGTTTAATATGTGCTTTAACTTTTAAGACTTTTGGAGTGGACTCCTCTTCATACTTCAGAAGTAAATGTTTTCTCCCCACCCCCCAACCTCCCTTTTTGAGGAAAAAGTGACCCCTACCCTCTCCTCTTCCTTTGAGCTAGTGGTTAAAAAAGGTTAATGATTAATTATGGACTAATTAATACCTAGATAATGCAATTTTGACTTCATTATATGTGTGATGAGAGTATTGATTTAAACATAATACACCATCTATGTGTCACAACTTAATAATTATTAATTTTATTTTAAGACACTATAAGTAATGCTACTGACATTGTTAATTCAAGGTTTAACTAAAATTGGTTAGTATTTGTGCATACAAGATTGAGAGGCATGAATTATAATTCATTAAAAAGAATTCAAGAACGATTGATGTATACGCACTTTTTTTATTACAGTTGACGAGAATCGTCTCTCGAGAAAACTCCAATTAATTGAAATACAAATTCACTATGAAGAACGAAAAAAAATTATAACAGATATGTGAAATCTATTATCTATTGCCCTAACAAAATATTGCTAAAGCTCTTATTACATCATGGGAGCGATCTTGAATAGGAAATCCCAATACAACTAAATAATCAATGAATAAACACTACAAAACCAAAACAATGAAACCAGCAGCATGAGCATGTTTTAAATGCCATATTTGTTCACTCACTTCTTCTCACTACCCATTCCAAGTGTGTTCTTCACTCCATCAATGGCACCTTGAGCCATGTTAGCCACTTGCTCTCCCGTCTATAAAAGTTTAAGTTATTAGATACAGAACAAATTTATTTATCTAAATTTTATACGAGACAATTTGAAACCTGCTGAAGGAATCCAGCATTCTCTTCCTTGCTTTGTTGGGCCTGCGCCTCGGTGTTGTTAGCTACATCACAGGCCTTGTCGTGTGCTGATTGCGTCGTGTTCTTAGCCGACTCCATCCACTCCTCTGTCTTGGCCTGCCCGTTAGACGCATTTTATTCATCAAGTTGCAAATAAAATGGTCATATCGACCCACAATTTTTCATGCATCCATGTATGTAAATGTGTATATACATATACACGAATGATATATATATTTGGTAAAGAAAATAGATAGTACTAAATAATATTAGAAAATAAAATATATAGAGAGAACAAGTATATGTGTATTTTTCATATGTATTTTTAACAAATACCTGAGTATGGGCACGGGATTGTCCTGCATTGTATTGGGCACTCGACATTTTCTATGAAATCTTAAAAGAAAGTAAGAAATTTGAAGCTTTTGTTTGGCTTTTGATGATATATGTTTGATATGAATTAAACTATTTCTTATAGGATATTTATAGTGTTAATCAATCCATGAATGGAGGAACAACCTTTACGTTTTGATGTAATCAGTTGTTGGTGTTGAGTAAATTTCTGCCTTTGACTTGGACAAAGGGGTGACGTTGGAGTTAAATTCTTGATCTAGAGAAATTACAGCTCAAATATAATTCATAAATAAAAAAAAAATAGCTTATTAAACTTATACTAAACGTATGCTTTGCTATCTTGGATTGTATACGTAATAGTTAATTACTGATCGAAAGTTGAGTTGGCGTCTAATATGATAAAAAATATTGTCAATTCTTTTAGTTAAGTCGTCCAAGTACAATGTTTCTTACTTATTACTTAAAACAATAAGTAAATTTTTATGCCAAACACCAATTCAACATTTGCTCGGTATTTTAAATTTCGCCAACAGCTCATCGACTACTAACTTATAGGTATACAATAGACAAGAAATTGGACAAACATCTTGACTATCTCGTTTTGTACCATTCAACTCATTAACATTTGATAAAAAAGTTTAATATTTAAAATGAATGGGAATTATTAATCATTTCTTTCATATAAGTATATAGTTCAATTTCTTAAATAGAAGTATCATTAAATACTGATGGAGTACCTATTTGCAATTTTCCCTTCTAAGTAGGTCCTAAATTCACATTATTCAATTTGAAAAATTGGGTATCTTGCCAAAGACAACAAGGTCCAATTAATTTACAATTTTTATTTCTAATTAGGTCTCTAAATGGAACATTAATCGATTAGCCATCTAAAAAAACTAGGTCTAATTAATTTGTTACTTTTCTTTTTAACTGGGTCCCTAAATCATAAATTATTTCAATTTCAAAAATTGGGCAACCTCTCTAATTTTGGACATGCTTTTAATTCTCTAACATTTTAAACATTTATTCAAAAAAAAAAAAAAAAAAAAAAAACTAATCAACATAGTCCAGCAAAAAATATGGGTCGAAGCGAGCTTGCTTCTAGATTGAGATGGACCCAAATTTAAATAGATATGGCCGTGTTTGACACCACTATATAGATGTATCCGAAGTCAATAAGTGTGGTGATTGTTTTCGTGATTTTTATTCACGAGTCACTTATACACGTCTCAATCATCCAACACATTAATATAAAGAGATGGGAATGTCTCGCACTCCCAATTTATTTATTTTTTCTTGATGTTGCCACTAGTTGTCATGACTTGACGAGAGCTTGACCTGGATATTGCAGAAATTCACACTAAATCATACTCTTATCGTTATTGTCTTCAACATCTGCTTATTATTTACCCTTTGTGGTCCTTACTTTTTAGCAAAAAAATTTCTTTCATCCTTTCATACATGACCATGTTCATATTATTTTGTTCTTCGCACGTTTCTCTCGCATTCTGGTTGAGGGAATTCTCTTGATGGATGGTAGTTGGTCATTTCTTCGTCTGAAGAATTCAGTGTGACCACCTCGTTTCACTTAGAAGCATTCACCTCCCTTGAGAATCGCTTCATTGTTCTTTCAAGTACTAGCTAGACTAATGGTCTAGGTTCTTGTATAATAATTGACTTAGACAAAACCAAAAATAAAGCCATGACTTAGAACTCAGTAACTACAAAATAAGAATTAAAAAATGAACGTGTACAGGTTGCTAATAGGTGTACTCTTTAAACCATTTTTATCCTAAAGAGAAGATATCTTCTCGTATTGAAAGCGAACTTAAACGTTGAATTTATTAACGTTACACATCACAATTGACTTAGACAAAATCTAAAATAAAATCATAATTTAAAATACAATAACTAATTGTTAAAAAGTTAAGTATCATGTGTACCCCGCTCTTTTTGGAGGGATGTGGCTTTGATCTTGTTTGAAGTTTATTTCCTTTGTCCGTAGCCTACTTGAAAAATCAGCATACCAGATTTCTTGTGGAATGAAAATTTGGATAGCACCGCATATGCCTCAAGCAATTTGGGGGCTTTAGGGTAAATTTGTTGATAAAAAAATTAATGAAGCGATGATTGTTGACAGAAATTCTATCGATAATTGTCGACGGTATTACTTTTAGTGATTCTGACGAAAACAATATCCGTTGGTGATATCACCAATGAACATCCGTCAGTAATGTTGTCAGTACTTCGCTTGCTGATCATCGACGGAAAGACATCAGTATCATCGAAGAATTTTTATTATTTCTATATTTTTATGTCATGTGAGTTATCGATTCATAAATTAAAATATATTTTCATTTTTTATATATTATTACTGACGAATAAATTATTATTTGTCTGTTATTTTATTTTTTACTCAATTATATATTAATATTTAATTTTTATTAATTTATTTTATTGACAAAATTTTCATTGGTAAATTAAGTTTATTAAAATATTTGTCTTTAATATTACTAATTGAAAAGTCATTTGTGATTTTAAAATATTTTTTAATTTTTATTTAGTTACAAACGAAACTTTTTGAAAGTAATATTTGATTTTAATATTTTTATTCTTTTATAAAGTAACATAAATTGTATCGATCAATTAAATTTATTAAAACTAATTTTCTATTAAAAAATTATCACTGACATAATATTCAATTATTAATTTTTATTTATTATTTTAATTCTTTTTACTATGAACTTTTCTTTTAGTAATATTTATTTTTTTAATTTTTATTATTACATATTTTTCATCTATAAATTAAATTTATTAAAATAAGTTTTTTGTTTAATTATTACGGACATAAAAATCTGTGTTAGAGATTTCGGTAAAATTATTTGAAATATAAATTTCTAAACTTTACCTTAAATAACCACCTAAATTGTTTATAAGTTGAACAAGTAGCATTATTCATTATTTCCATCCGTAAGAGTGTATCTTAAAAGTAATTGGAAACATCAAAGTTACGGTGAAAGAGCTTGAGAGGAAGTTCAACATTCTAAAACCTTCAGAAAAAAGAAAAAAAAGGTCATACATCTAAATAAAAAAAATATATTGTGAATTTTTCTTCTCTCTTTTATCATTTATATTGTGTTGTGTCACCATATTTCCTTATGTGGCTCTAATTTTTTTTTTTCATTCAAGAAATATGTAACATAATAGATGCTCGTCATTTTTTCTTTTAAATTTAGTTTTAAAAAAGGTAATTGGTACAAAATGTCTCTACCTTTCGAAGTGATCATGCAAATCATCCTTACCTATGAAATTTTGACATTTTTACCCTCAAATTTACCTTTGCTTGTACAAAAACCATTGTTATTCAAAACACTATGTTATGTGGCCTCTTCAACATGACTAGTACCACTTTGGAATGGTACTTTCATTCACACACCTATTTTCTATTTGTTACTGTTCAAACGGAGAGAGATAAACCGATACACACGAATGGTAAATTTTTCTCCCTTTGATATTTCTCTATTTCGCCGACAAGGCTACAACAAGAAGAGATGCAAAAAGGCACTACTACCAACACCAAATTAGGACATTATATTTTGTAAATTTTTTCTGTCAGGGCCTTCTGCACATATGGTTTTTTGCATTTTAAAGCATTTTAATTGATATTGAATAGCTTTGGACTTTTATACATGTCTATTGGTGAAGTTTCTTTACATAATGATATATTTGTTCAACGCACATATGATTGTATTTGTTGGTGTTATCGCATTATTGTTTTTATTCATTATAGTTTTGTTGGTTTTGTTGTTGTTTCCATATTTTGTTGTACATCAATTTTTAAGCAGGAATATTTTAAGCCAACATTAAAATATGGATTTTCTTCACAACAAACAATCAAATATAAGTACGTTACATGCAAAAAATCAACAAAGGTAATGACGATAAGCGAGCGCAATATTATTAATAGGTTAGGACGTTTTACACAACATCAATTACAAACCAAAATGATACATAACATTTCCAGTTCAGCAGACCCAACTCATTGTATTCTTCACCATTGAAGCTTAATTCTGGTTTTGATAACATTACAACAAGAGTCTTACACGGTAGCCACATCACTAAAAGCCCATAAACAAAGAAGTGTCTACCAGGATTTGCTTACGTCCAATAAGTCATCTGAATTTAGACATGTGCACAATCAATTTACCATTATTCTTAGTGAAATATGGTCTATTTTATGTTATTTTATATATGAATAACTACTAAAAAATAAATAATTACTACTACCCTTAAAAAAATATGCCACTTAAGCAAAATAAAATGGGAAATAGGTGTGTGGAAGAATGTACCCTTCCAAAGTCGTACAAGTCGAGTTGAGGAGGCCACTTAATGAAGCTTTTTGGATGACAATAGACAATAAGAATGTTTTACACAAGCAAATGTGGATTTAAGGGTGAAAATACCAAAATTTTATAAGTAAAGATGATTTGCACAACCACTTCAAAAAATAGAGACGTTTTGTGCCTATTACCTTTTTAAAAACTTTAGTGTGATTTTTTCTTGATCTCTATATCCTCTATTCCTTACCCACAGGTCGACTGCCTGTCTGTCACTCTATCTTTTTCCTACAATTTTTGCTTATTTTATTGATTTTCTATTTCTATCTTGCCTTATTTCACATTGTTCTCACTCGACTCAGTCCCACTGTTTTTTTTCTCATGCAGAAGATGGAAGTCTCATGAGTACTCTCGAGTAAACAAAAAAGAGGAAAAAGAAATAGTGACATACAAGTAGATGTGAAGAGGGGATGGATGAGGAAGGTATCATTGAATTGTTCTATTTTAAGATAATCATGTATAAGTAATGCATCGACTAAGACTTCAGAGCAATTATAGATGTGTTAACAATATATTAACACTCAACAAAACACATGTATAATTCAAACAATACTCTTATTACTATAGTAAACGACGAATTGTACACACATAAATTGATGAATATTTACTTCATTTTTGAATTTCTGAATCTTCATTGTGTGGAATTGAACTTGTGCAAATACAAGGGGGTTGAACAGATACACTTTTCCAGACAAAAACCTTATATTACACACACACACACACACTAATGTGAGCACGCGCGATACACGTGGTGTATCAATAATTAAGAATATTATAGTATTTATTATATCTTCATTTTGCGAATTGGCTTGATATTAGTAATCTAAGTGAGAAAATTAAATATTAATAAATCAAGCGATTGAAACCTAAATAACATGCTTACAACTTAAAACATAGTTTATTAAAATTTATTACAGTAGATGACTCAAACATATGATAAAATTAAAATTCAATTTACTTCATAAAAGTCACTATTCTTAAGTACCATTTTCCCCGAATGTGCATTCCTCCTTGAAGCTTGAGTTCATTCATTTATAATTTTTTAATCATGTAGAGAAAACTCAATGCCTTTACATTAAGAAATTTCATATTTGCTCTACAATAAGACTTTGGACATAAATATCTACAACAACATTTGAACATTAATTTCAATTTTTTTAAATAACTTAAATAAAAGATAAAGAGACGGTTGAATTGAGCTTACATCATTAAATATTTGAATTTTCAAGAACGAAAAATTAGATTTCTTTGGCAAGTGTACCAATTCGATCATCACGATGTTTAGTGGTTGAATAAAAAATTCATAAAAATCTTCTTTTTTGTTTTAGTTGAAGTTCTGGAGATCATCAATAAATTAATTGATCAAGTCGATCGTTTCATGGTCGACTTAAAACTCTTAAAACAACATAATTTTTAAAAGTAAATAAACCACTTTATAGTTGTTAATTAAACATGCTAGTGAAATTGCATGTATTTGATGCAAGTCAAAGATTGTGGTAAAAATGGGCTACAAAAGTGTAAACAAGTCAATAAACATATTAATTACAAATAAAATTATTCCACAACCACCCATGTGTAAAAAGTAGCATATTAAATACAATTTTCTTTGCATTGCTAATGTGCAAACAAGTCATTTTCAGAAATAATACATCAGAGTTGTATTAATATTCAAAAGAAAAATAACAATAAGTTGAGACATTACTAAAATACTGCATTTCAAAATCCTATATATAAACAAACAATTTTCATTACATGCTCATCATTCCATGCTCATGTAGTTCAAGAAATAATAATATTATTCAATTGCAACTAAACAAACTAAATTCTAAATTAAATAATGTCTCACACGATAGTACATTTTCAATGACAAGCAATCAGAATAAAATTTCAAGTTAAACAATGCCTCAAAGTGACAATATTATCAAATTACAACAAAACTAAACTAAAATTTATAAATTTAAAATTATTGAATAAAACTATAAAGTGTATTCAATGAACACAAATCTCAAGATACTTTGATTGTATTACTATAGTAATATTGGTCTACTAATCTCTCTTATAACGTGTTCTACCTTTTTGCATTAATCACAAGATACTTTCTTTCGGTCTATGCAAAACAAGCCACAATTATCTTAGAATTTGCATTCGAAGTTGAAACACTTTTTGATCGAAGTCCTATACCCGGCGTAATGATGAATATGGAGTTGCTATATGATTTTATTTTACGTATGTTGGTTTGGATTTCAAAATATAATTTAAATTATATTCATTGACGTTACATTGGAGAATATTACACGTGCAAATTTACGAAACACTATATAGTTCTTCATATAAAGAGTGTAAATTACACTTCACATGTCATATTTTCAAGAATTACATATGTATTTCATGTTCCATTAAGGCTCTATAAAAATAATAAAAAACGTTAAAATACTGAATTTATTCACATAAACCTAATTTTTAGAATTACAATTTATATACCATTATTTAAGAAACGTGAACAAATATTATATTTAATTAGGATGAATTCATCTTTAGATTCTTATAATTATTTTGCAAATTTTTTAAACCAAATAGGTAGGAAACAACTTTAGTTGACCATTTTGAAGAGTAAACCAAATATCCATACTTTTAAGAGATTTTGGCGCAAATGGTCCATAATGTATGCACTCAGTGCGGTTTTGGTCCATAACCTTTCATTTTTGGCTGAGAGGTCCCTAACCTATGCATTTGGTTACAAAATTGGTCCCTATGGACGGAATCCGTCCAATTGTGCCGTTAGCCATTTATTTGTTTTGGGATTTTGGCGTAAATGGTCCATAACCTTTATCCTTAGTGTGAAATTGGTCCCTAACGTTTAATTTTTGCATACATGTCTCTAACCTATGTGTTTTGGTACGAAATTGGTCCTTATGGGATAAAAAGACAAATATGCCCTTAGTTAATTAAAAAAAATTGTATGTGGATTCTTAATCATTACAAAATGTGCAAATAGGTCCAATACTTTAATTTTTTATAAAAAATTAAGGAAAACTAATGAGTTTTTTTTTTTTTTTTTGGAATTAACACTTTAGTAATAAACATGTCAAATAAAATTATTATTTTTATTATTAAGTAATTATATTATTTAAAATTTAAAATTTTATTTTATTGTTGTATAAAAAAATAACTTTGTCACAAACTTGATGTACAAATACTTTTATTTAATTGAGTTATATGTTTATTAAGTACAAATATTAGAGATCCAACTATATTATTTATATTTTAATTTATCGTTTTATTTTCATTCAAAAATAAAACACATAATGTGTAAATTAACTTTTATTAGTATTTTTATGGTAAATAATAATAAAATAAAATCTGGTAAATAAAAATACTAATTTTTATCAGTCACTACCACCTGCCATCATGCCACTGCCAAACTATTAAATCTAGTAAATAAAATAATTTGGAATGTGAGCATTCAAAAAAAAAAAAAAAAAAAATACTCAATAGTATGTACACACTCTATTGAGAAAATTATATACTCACAATCACATGACATGTCAAATAAAAATTATACACGACATGTCAAATAAAAATTAAATTTTTATTAAATAAAAATTATTATATAACTTGAACTAATCTTATTACAATTTTATTTAATATAAAAATACTAATAAAAGTTAATTTACACATTATGTGTTTTATTTTTGAACGAAAATTAAACGATAAATTAAAATATGAAGAATATAGTTGGATCTCTAATATTTGTAGTTAATAAACATATAACTCAATTAAATAAAAATATTTGTACATCAAATTTGTGACAAATATTTTTTTGTACAACAATAAAATAAAATTTTAAATTTTAAATGATATAATTACTTAACAATAAAAATAATAATTTTATTTGACATGTTTATTATTAAAGTGTTAATTCCAAAAAAAAAAAAAAAATCATTAATTTTCTTTAATTTTTTGTGAAAAATAAAAGCATTGGACCTATTTGCACATTTTGTAATGATTAGGAATCCACATACAATTTTTTCAATTAACTAAGGACATATTTATCTTTTTATCTCATAAGGACCAATTTCGCACCAAAACACATAGGTTAGGGACATGTATGCCAAAAATAAATGTTAAGGACCAATTCCAAGCGTGAAGGTTAGGGATCATTTGCGCCAAAATTCCAAAACAAATTAATGGCTAACGGCACAATTGGACGGATTTCGTCCATAGGGACCAGTTTTGCAACCAAATGCATAGGTTAGGGACCTCCTAGCCAAAAATGAAAGGTTAGGGACCAAAACCGTACTGAGTGCATACGTTAGGGACCATTTGCACCAAAATCCCTACTTTTAATATAAGTATGATATGATATGATATATTTCAGTTTTCAACGTGGTTGTAACAATTTCCTACAAATATTTACCTAAACATTTTGAGTAATGCTGAGGAATGGCAACGGGACGGGGTCGGGACGGCCATTTCTATCCTCACCTCTATTTATTGTCTCGTTTAATTAATTAATTTTTATTTTTTATTTTATTTTTTAAAATATAATTTAATTTTTAAAAAATACAAATAAAATAAAAAGATTCGAGATAAGACCATGGCCCCGCCACGCCCCGATTACTAACGGGGCGGAATTCCCCTACCCATTTAGAGTGGAGTAAGGTGGGAAGAGTTTTTTTTGTCATTCATAGTAATGATATTCATAGTCGTTCACTACCGGTAGTGAACATGCGTGACATTACTCCAATTGAGTAATGTTATTTATAGTAAAAAAATATGAATAATTACTTAAATTTGGTAATGTCACGTATGCTCACTATCGATAATGAGCAACTATGAATATCAATACTCGGTAATGTCACGTATGCTCACTATCGATAATGAGCAACTATGAATATCAATACTCATACACTTTAGTCATATTGACTCTACTATTCGTAGTTCATGGAATTTTTTCTCAAATTTATAAAAACTACCATCTACGTATCAAAATAGGGATGACAAAAAAGCGAAACAAGTAATGATGATCATCTTCGTCCTTATTTCATCGGGAATTTTTGATAGGTGAGAATGAGAATCCAACACTTGCTTGAGTATGTGTTTGTCGTGTCTCTCTATAATTCATGAATTAATAATTCTAATAACAACAAAGTTTACTCTACACGAATTAGACGTTAATGAAACTTTTCACATGAATTTTTCCCAAACTTCCCAACTAATACTAATACTATCAACTAAATATTAGTGAAATAAAATATCTTCCATACCTGTCTAGTTTCTGTATATCATTATTTTTTATTAATTATTAATTTTATATATAATATAGTTTTATATAAACAAATAAGGAGGAAAGGCATGGCCACATGAAACTCCTGGATGAGGGTATTTCTGTCAAATCACATGCCATCATAGAATGAAATGTATCACTGTCCAACCCACCACTCCCCGACCCATCTTCCTGCATTCTCCTCTCTTCCCCATTTTGTCCCCGCCTATATGATATCTCCATCCACGCATCTTCTTCGTAATTTATTCAACATCCAGGGGTATTTCCGGATTATTCCAGCCGATCTCACCTCTTTATAAACCCAAATTTACCCATTTTCTGAAAATGTAGAAATGCCAGAAACAAATTTCCTAATTGAATAAATATTTATTTTATTATAAATTGAATTTAATTATGAGGTCATCGTCGGTTCGGCCGGAGAATTCCACCGACGCCGCTCCTTCGCCGTCGAATTTCCAGCTGCCGCAGCTGATGTCTCCTGCCTCGGGCCCGGCTCACCATCAGAATTACAAAAGGTTAAAATTTGAACCCTAATTTTACCTCAATTTTTTTTTTTGTTTTGATGAAAAGATCTGGAATTTGATTATTTGTGAGTGATTTAGTTATTTGTTAGCTGAATTCTGGGGTTCCAATGAGCTCTTGCGCAATCCGAGTTTAATTCTATATTTGATCCAAGGAGTCAAATATCGTGCTTTAATGGTAATTCAGTAGCTTGTTTCAGATTTTTCATGTTTCTTTTTCTGGTTTTGTGAAGATTAGTGGATAAATTATATGATGTGTTGTCGTTTAACATGAAATCGATAAATAAAATGTGCTTTGTTGTTGAAAAAATTAATGATTTTGAGAATTGTTTTCGGTCACAGTTTCACCTGAGTGTAGTTTTTTGGATGTTTATTAACTTTGATTTTGGAGAATGTTATAGTTTGTGTGATCACTTACGTTGCACACAAAAATATAAGTTGCCCGCGAAAATTTGAATTAATTTTTCATTAATATTGGTGGCAGAGGTTGGGGTATAACTGCAGTAGATAACGACAATTTTGTGTTCCTATATGACAAATTCTGGGATTTGGTGACTTTTTTATGTGTAGTTCAATGTTGACTCGGCTAGCTTTGAAAAAAATTTGAATTAATTTTTCATTAATTTGGTGGCAGAGGTTGGGGTATAACTGCAGTAGATAAAGACAGTTTTGTGTTCGTAGATTACAACTGTTGGGATTTGGTGCGTGTAGTCCATTGTTGATTAGGCTAGCTTAGATTTTTTCATTATTTTGCTGGATTTGAAGGCTTAATTGTTCTGCATCCAACCTTTTATTTTTATTTTTATTTTTATTTTATTAATTTCATGGGTACACTTATACCGACCTTTTAATTGCCGTGTACGAAAGCACTAAAACATTATCTAGTCTCATTTCATCATTTATGCATTTTTTGATTGTGCTTAAGCTGCGGTAGATGTGGTCTTATATGGGCTTATTATAGATGATCCTGTCGATATACATTTTTTTTCATAAAGAACATAAAGACTGTTCAGACTTTTGGCCTCGCTGTGAAGTTATAATCTTTTGGTTGCATGGAAATTTTGACCAACTTCAAGCAATAGAATATTTTGAATTTTAGAGGCTAAAGATGAAATGATCTTATGATCAGATGAGAGAGAGTGCCATAACTTGACTGGCTAGGCCTTAATTGCTGTTTATATAGGCTAGTTTGTTGCTTATGTGCAATTGCTTTTGGTCTACATAGTTGCTTCACTTTTATTATTTTCTTTATAATAAATTTATGATATTATCTTTCATGAGTAGAGCCCAAACTTTAACCACTCTGCATTTATTTGTGTGGAGATTTGCTGATTTGGTTTGATAATGTGCCACTTGTAGTAATGTATTTCACCTGTTAGCTCGGAGGGAGGTATCTCCTCGAACAAAGCGATGTCCCAAAAGGTTTTGGGGTGAGGCTTCAAGTCCTCGTTGTAATTCCTCTGGATTAAAACGTGAATCAGCAAAAGATGCAAGACAAGAGCTTCTTTCATGGTATCTGTCTTGTTCTCTGGTGCTATTTTGTAATTTGTGAATGGCCTTTTTACCTCCATGCTAACTAATGTCTTGAATCTTTTATTTGAAATATTCCAGGGTAGAGGCAGAGTCATTGCTACACTTAGCAGCCAACTATTGCCCACTCTTGCCTCCCCCCAGGTCAACCATCGCAGCAGCCTTCAGTCCTGATGGGAGGACACTTGCTTCTACCCAGTAAGTCTCTCTCTCTCTCTCTCTCTCTCTCTCTATATATATATATATATATATATATATATATATATATATATATATATGTATATATATGTTCATTTAGTTGGATACTGATCAGTTGATTCAGTTGGACATTCAAGAATTTTATTCTATTTTTATGTTGGCAGTGGAGACCATACTGTAAAGATCATTGATTGCCAAACTGGAAAGTGTTTGAAGGTGTTGAGCGGTCATCGGAGGACACCTTGGGTGGTACGGCTGTCTTCCAATATCTTTTATATCTATTTGGTAATTAATTTAACTAATGAAACTCTACGATACACAATTTGGTATCCATTTTATGGGAGAATGTTTTGACTTTTATAGATAAATAAATAAAGAAAAAGGAGTAAACACACCCATGGACGTGTAAATAGAAGAGTAGCTTAAACTATAATATAACAAGGCACGCTCCTAAATTTTTTGGGCAAGGTAGAAACACACCACCCATGGATGTATACTTATACATCTCAAGTTTCACCATGTGAATAAATTCTTATCCCTTAAAACTCATTCTTGTAGAAAATATATTTGTTAAATATGTATCCTATTGTCAATGGAGACATAATGTCAGGCCTCTGTTATATCACGTGACCAGCCTCTGGCAATATATTTTGTATTTAATTATGTAGTATTTTTTTGTTGCACTAATTTTTATGCTCGAACTGTCAAATTTTTCAGTATACCATTCTTTCTTGGTTATTCTACCATGTTTATGGGGCTTCTGCAGGTTAGGTTCCACCCGCTGTATCCTGAAGTTCTTGCAAGTGGAAGTTTAGACCATGAAGTTCGCTTGTGGGATGCAAAAACTGCAGAGAGTATAGGATCGCGTGATTTTTGTAATATCTTCTAATATTCAGAGTTCCAGCAATAATTATATACCTATTTTGTCATTTCAAATTCATTAATGTGGCTGGGATGAATTTTTCTTCCTGCAGACCGTCCTATAGCTTCTATCGCCTTTCATGCCCAAGGGGAAATTTTAGCTGTAGCTTCAGGCCACAAGGTTAGAAATCTCAAACATGACATTTCTGTTAGTTGAACTTTTGGAAAGGCTTCACTGTTGTTGACCTTGTAATATGTGGCAGCTCTACATGTGGCACTACAACAGGAGAGGAGAGGCTTCCTCACCAACAATTATACTTAAGACACGCCGTTCACTCCGAGCAGTGCATTTCCATCCGCATGCTGCACCATTTCTTCTAACTGCTGAGGTACAATGTGTGGTGTTGCTAAATATTTTCTTTTTGGAGCATGAGTTTAATAGTGTCTCTTTTCAGGTCAATGATCTTGACTCATCAGACCCTTCAATGACGCTTGCAACTTCCCCTGGGTACTTGCGCTACCCTCCTCCAACCATATATTTGGCAGATGCTCATGCAGCTTATCGATCTAACTTGGGAAATGAGCTGCCCATCATGTCTATACCATTTTTAATGTGGCCTTCAATTGGCCAAGGTGATGGGAGATTACCTACCCAGCAGACTGGCGTTGACTCAAGCTCTGGTGTTTCACAACAGAGGGTGGATTCTTCTGCCTCTGTGCGACTTCTCACATATTCAACTCCATCTGGACAGTATGAACTATTATTGTCTCCGATTGAATCTAATAGTTCTCCTGTGCGAGAAGAGTCACAAACTAATTCTGTAACAGCTGAAATAGGAAATACTGTTTCTCAGCCTGTCGTGTATCCAATGGAAACAGATGTGCAGCCTGAAGACAGAAGCAATCAATATTTTCCTTTCGGTGACCCAGCATACTGGGAACTTCCCTTCTTGCAAGGGTGGTTGATTGGTCAAAGCCAAGCTGGCCAACGTGCAATGCATGCACAAGATGGAGGTTATACTGAAGGTTTGTCCGTTTATAGCGAAATAGGGAATCCTTCGTCAATGGTTCCCCCAGTTGGTACTGTTGGTAATTCAAGGGGTGCAGGAAGATCTGGTTCACGGCACCGATCTTCACGCTCTGGCACTATACCAACAACTGGTTCTGGAAATGGTGCTGCTCTTAACAGTATTCGGCACGAGCAGAACAGTTCTCAACCTTTCATGAACCAAGTCCAATCTGAAGTAGCCACATCACTGGCTGCAGGTTCGTCTGCTGAGTTACCTTGCACTGTGAAGCTTAGAATATGGTCTCACGATGTGAAAAATCCTTGTGCACCTCTTGATACAGAAAGATGTCGCTTAACAATTCCTCATGCTGTACTTTGTAGGTAAGTAAATTTTTTCCTGTTTGTCCTTTAGAACATTGTTGCTCATTTTTCCGAAGCAATTGACAGTGAGTTTAAGCAAAACAAATTGATTCATTTGCTTTCCGGAAAGTAGCTAATGAATCTCGGAAGTTTCTACCTGTGAAATTTCCGGCGTTCATGAGCTAAATCCCTCAAAATTTTAAATTCTCTGTCTCTTGCTCTCTCGCTCTGTACTTGAACTCCTCCAAGTGCTTAAAAACAAAACCAACCAAAAAAAAAAAAATTTAAAATTTGAAGCCTTCTTCCCAATAAATTAGGGGTCGGCTACTTGTATCATTTTCTACCAATATGGCTCGTTCATTTCTATGTCTACCAATTGCTTACATGCAAAATGTATTTTTTCAGTGAAATGGGTGCCCATTTTTCACCATGCGGAAGATTTTTAGCGGTCTGTGTAGCATGTATCCTGCCAAACATGGAAGCTGATCCAGGTTTCCAAGGACAGGTTCAGCATGATGTTGCTGGGGCCTCGACATCTCCAACAAGACATCCAATTTCTGCCCACCAAGTTATGTATGAGTTAAGGACATATTCTCTTGAGAAGGCTACGTAAGTCCCAAACTTTTAATAGACTACCCAGTATGTTCCATGATTACCCCATTCTGAGGGTATTTATCTGGACTGATTTCGTTGTGTAGATTTGGGTTGGTTCTAGCCTCACGGGCAATCAGAGCTGCTCACTGTTTAACTTCAATACAGGTTAGATTTATTAATTGAGATTTGGGGTTTAATACCAATGTGATTTCAAAATCATATGCTGAACCATAAGAAGAAAAGTTTTGTTTGTTTGGATGATGGTAGCTCTCCCTATGTTCTCTGTAAAACGCAAGATGGTTTTTTCTTAGTCTTTCGGATGTATTTATAATTGTAGTTCTCCCCTACCTCGGAGCACCTGTTACTTGCCTATGGCCGCCGTCATAGTTCACTTCTTAAAAGCGTTGTGATTGATGGAGATACAACAGTACCCATTTACACCATTCTGGAGGTGAGACATCAGATATAAACTCTAATTTGCTGCTTTAAGTGCATCTTATCTCTCGGTTTCTGTGTGTCTGTGTAGAGGGACTCTCTTATACATTTTGTTTATTTTGTCATATGATTCACTTGGATTTGGAATTTTAGTGCTGAGCTCCCATCCATCATATGATCTTCTTGTAGCAGAAAGCTAAAATAGAAAACGTGTTTGTTAAACGATCATTTGAAATATAGGAAAAAGGTCACCTTGCTACTAAAATCTTGAAGAAGGCCATCTGGTTTTTTCCTTAACAAACATGGGAACCGACATGAGATACGACATCTTATGTCATCAGGACATTTTTTAAATTTTTATTCTATAATGTAACATCTAAGTAACTAAGTATTCGTATTTAAAAATTCCCAAATTTGTCTTCAGACAATAGCCTTGAATATCTGTATATCATTATATCTTTTGAATATTGAATTTGCACAATCTTATAGATGTTTGTACAACAGAAAAAGAAAAATATCCAACTTCCTAAACTATTTGTTCTAAAATTAAGGAATCTGAATTACAAGGTTGAAATAAGAAGAAATTAGTGATTTCCTCAATTTGAAAGCAGCTAACAATCAGCCTTTGACTTCCCTATTCTATAAGGGTTCTAATTTCCTAAATTTGAAACACGACTAACAATCAGCCTTTGACCTTCCTTCTTATTGTGCACCTTGTGAGCGAGTTTGGATCCGCGAAGGCAATTGCTTGGATGTTCCCCTAACCCAACCTTGGAACAGACTGGAGGGAACTGCAGCATGGGGATAGTAAGACACCAGGCTCAGAGTCGGGCTATTCTATAGGGATTCTGATGGGTGAACTCTCCCCAGCAATTGGAGAACAGTTATTGTCCATTCCCATCTTGCTTGTGATCATTTGGAATGCTTGATTTGGAATCCCTTTAGCCAAGATATCTGTCAGTTGTCCATCCATTGAAATATAGGGAATGTATATCAAGCCACTTTTCTCTGATGAAGTGTATCAACTGCCACGTGGTTTGTACCCTCTCGCAGGGCACAATTGTATGCAATTAATAGTTGAAATGTTGTCATAATACAACTTCATTATTCCTTCCCGTTTGACTTCAAAATCATCAAGAATAATCCTTACAAGGAAGCTCTCATATTTCATGTGCCATGGTTCCGAAATCTGCCTGTGCACTTGATCTAGCCGTGATTCCTTGCTTCTTGCTCCTCCAAGTAACCAAGCTTCCTCTCAGGTACATACTAATTACTATGTCCTGATGTTGATATTCTATCTACCACTGACCCCCTTGCCTACTTCAGTGTACGCTTTCAATCTTAACTTCATACTCCTTTTAAACAAAATACCCCTTCCAAGGGGTGAATTCCAATTTCCAAGTATTGATGAACTCAGTAAAGTGCTCTAAGACGACTTTCTCATAGCAATGCATAAGTTTACTTATGAGTTATGACACTCACGCCATAGGCTATATCAACTGTGCTATGGGATAAATAAATCAGTTTTCCAACTTGCCTTCGGTATGTACCGGTCTACAATTGCCTCCTCAACATCCCAAGTATGTGATTCTGTTTAATGGGATTGTCAATTGGCTACATTTTGGCATATGCAAAATCAGGAACATATTGCTATAATGATGTGAAAATACTACTCTTTGAATGCGCCACTATAATGATAATGTCCAAGAAGTACTTCACTTTCCCAAGATCTTCAATTTCTAATTTTACAACTAGGTGTTCTTGCGCCACTATTTACCAAGTATGAGTTATTTCTTACTTCATTGGGTGGAATCATTAGGCGAGACTAGGCATGCGCTTTTTTGTTAAAAATATAATTGACCAAAAAAGCGCGCCCAGGTCCTAAGCTAGGCGTGGAGGTCACGCTTCGCGCCTAGGCACGCTTTTTAGAACACTGAGTAACAGTCATGTCGTCCACATAGGGCAGTAATCTTGGTTGAAATTGAGTGCTTAACTAAGAGTATGATATCGTAGACCCGGTTGATACTTCATCCCACCACGAGCTCTATGGTATCACTTGAATCCATGTAGTGCCTTTTTTAGCTTGTGCACACAGTTACAAAAAAACCTCCTTAAATCCTGGTGGAGCTTCCATTTAACTTCCTCCTCCAGAATAAACATGGAAAAATAGGTCCTTTAATATCAAATTGCTACAAGGATCTACCAAGGTTAGTAGCCAAGATACATGAAACAATTTTCATGTTTGTTAGTGGAGCAAAACTTTCTTGCTAATCAACTCCATAGGTCCTTTTTTGCTGCTAGCCTGTCTTTGTATTTCCCCAGGGCCCCATGTGTTGTATCTCACAGGGAATACCCATTTACATCCAACCGGCCTTTTCCATTTGGAAGTTGTTAAATATCTTATGTTTGATTCTTTTCAAGTGCTCTCATCTCCCTACTCATGGATTTTCTTCAATTCTCATTCCTAAGTGCCTGTTGAACTGTGTTTGTAATTTCAATGGGATTTAGGTGTCAAAGGAAGGCTTTACGTGAAGACGACAATTTATCAAATGAGAAAAAGCTGGAAATACAATGTTAAGAGAACTTTCAAGTTCCTTTTCTAGCAATAATATATCGATTTGGTCCCACAAAACAGGTTCATCGTGGAAGCATCAACATTTTACAATCTATTTTCAGTACAAGGAGAAAATATTTTAGAGAAAATAAAATTCAGTACCTATCACTGAATCAGATTCTTGGACTTGCTTCTGTGGCCATTACCTTCTTGAATAGACTTGCAGTGGCACTGCAACAGGGCTACCACGTTTCCAACCTTCATCTGAAGGTTCAAAGGTACAGAGAACAATAATTTGGAGAAGTCCTGCCTACATGGAGAGAAATTGCATCTTCGATTGCTAGCTATTGTGTAGTTGGCAACGTAAGCATGGGATCTTACAAGGAAAAGATGTGTGTTTCTAGAAATTGGTAGCAGGGAGAACTAGATATTTTAGGCCTATATATGTCTGTAATCTGGAACTGTTGTAATAATGAGAAGTGGGATGCCTGCATGCTATTCATCAGAGTAAGAATAATAAGACGTTCACATGATTGCGATTAGTTCATCACATGTTGCTTACTGTGTTGCCATTGAATTACTAAGGTTTGTGTAGCAAGACAGACTACCTTTATGATGCGTGATGGTTGGACTTTGTTTGTACTAATTGGGTGATCCCTCAGGAGACTCTGAGTTCAACATTATATTCACCAGAACTTGTTATGTGCTCCAAGTGTTGGTTAATTGTATATTCTTCTTCCGCAATCCTTCCGTTTCATGATATGGAGATATTTGAAGTACACACAGAACTAGAGTACACTGAATAACCTCTGGAGCTATTGTGATATACCCATGTCTTGATTACTCCTCTCAAAGTTTGTTTTTATCTCACAGATTTACAGAGTTTCTGATATGGAACTTGTGAGAGTTCTTGCCAGTGCGGAGGATGAGGTGAATGTTGCTTGCTTCCATCCTTCAGCAGGGGGTGGCCTTGTATATGGAACCAAGGTAAACAACAAAATCGCGTCAAGAATCTCTTTCGTTTGATCTTGTAATCTAACTATGGATTTCATCTAAATATTGCAGGAAGGAAAGCTGAGGATTCTTCGATGTGATCTTTCTCATAGCTTTAATAACGAGGGATCCTGTTTTCCTGATGAGAACATGTTCGAGGTATAAGAAGGCATACAATTATTTTCATTTGCTTCTTGTCTCTCATTCAAGCTGTTTTTACATGTAAGTTGTGGGGGAATTTACTTCTAAGCTGAATCAAATAAAGGGTTTGTGCTTGCAAGAAGCTCGCAATATGTTAATCATGTAGAACTTCAGGTCTGGTACAAAGTGAGGATGCAATAATTCTGAGTCCATAGTCTACTATAGGGTATTTAGTGACAGATAATCAAAGAGTTTTTCCCTTAGTTAAAGAATCTTAATATATCTAGGCATTAGCACAAAGAAGTTGTAGGTGCATAATTTTAGTGAAACCTCTTTGTTCTTTTTAATATGCCAGAAGTGTTACGAGATTAGCCTTGCCTATTTATTTCAGATTTTACCTGACAAACTCCATGAGAAATAGATATTGCTTCTTTATTATTGATGTTAGATCTGAATATAACTAATCCTGAGAAATGGTTAAAGAGTTGATAAACCATTTGATTATTAAACTTTTTGAGATTGGGCTTGCCCATTGAACATACTTGGCGGAAAACAAATCTGCTTCCACCATATTCTTAACCCACTGTCCCTTAGCTTAAGAGCACCAACATCCTTTCTTGTAAGTTCATCTGGATGTGGTCATTTACCTGATGGTACTGCACCCACTGTACTGCAGGCTAGGCTCAATATTTCATGGTGAATAATCAAGTTATTGATTGATTGGTTGTGATTAAAGTTGCTCTTGTTCTATATTTTATTTTAAATTTACTAACAATTTGCTTATTTATTGAAGGTTCCTACATATGCATTGGAAGGCTGATTATTGTTGATTAAGGGCAATGTATGAGACGTGACACAGCTTGATCGTGGTTTGTTTTTCTCCCAGATTTAGTGCCTTTTGAGGCCTTCTATTGGCGTGATTATAATATTTAAAAAATTACATCTGGGTATGTCTATGGACTGGAATTTGTTGTGTTAATTTGTGTGCCTTGGTAGTCCCTTTGGTGCCTTGATTTGCCATGCTGGGATGGTAACCATCTGGCTTATAGACACACACAGCAGCTTCTTTGGATTCAATCCTCTGTAAGATTGTCTTTATTTATCAGGGATTTGAGATGTTCCATGATTCAAAAGTGAGGGAAGATTGAATTAAGAAGTTACCAAATTACGAGATTTCAGAGGGAGCATGGGTGCTCTCCCCTCCCGGGCAATAGTGTCCAATGTTGCACAGGTGTCAAACACGTGTTGGACACTCGGGGGCACGCAAATTTTTTATTTTTTTTTTGCTTTTCTAATTCTAGACATGCTGTAGGACATTTTTGGTTTCAAAACGTAGATTAGAAACAATAAAAGTGTCATTTAGTGTTACTTTGGTGAAAAATCCAAAGATTGTGTACTTTGTGGACACTGTTGGGTTCCTTCATACATTTAGATGTGTCAGTTTGTTCTTAGGTGGCACTAGCAATTGATTTGTGAAAATTTATGAGATGGGCGGGGTTGGTTAGAATATGGGTTTAAATTTAAATTATTATATATTTACTCCATGAATACTGAAGCCTTCTTATGTATATTTTGTATATACCTAAAATGTTTACCATATGTTCCCTCAGGTCGTGTCCAAAATTGTAAGAGATCAAAGATACATCAATAAATTCATCTAATTTCTCACACTTCCATACTAATGTTAACTGTCTAGTTATATTTCAATGAGTTGCATTTGTTTCGCTGAAAGCATGAATTCATTGGAATATTGTGTATATATATATATATATTATTTATAGATCCTCTGATTTTTCTGCAGGGTGTGAAATTGCACTTCAATTGAGAAATGTCTTAGCCAGCATCCTTGAATTTGAATTTATGTCCATGAGGCAGTGAACTATGTGCTGATGCTTGAGAAAAGGCACCTGCAAGTACAAAAGAGCCGTGTACAGACAATACTGTTTTTAATTTGGAAAGAGGTCGGTGCTGCTTAGACGAGTGAAATTTGACAAGTAAAATTCTGCCATCCAGCTTCCGGTCGCCCTGACATTTTATTTTCATACATCTCCTGTAAATCTTAGATTTGTGTACTGCATAAAGATATTCCAAGAATTGAATATTTAACACCTAATTTGTCGATAGAACAGACTGGCCTTAAGATCAAAGCTGAGACATACTGTGACTTTGTCATGACTATCTGTTTTATGCACTAGGATTTGGACTTCCAAATCAAGCGTGGAATACTCCTCAGAAAAAAATGGCCGGAAGGCGAATATTTGATCGAGAATGGCCAACGAAATTTACTTCATTGATGATTACTGAGATAAAATAGATGAGGATTGCTCGTCGCTTGGCTTGTGAAAGAACTGATGGATGGTTGGTCGAGGTGTATCTTGCTAGCAAATAACCCTGAAACACTAGTAGGATTGTCGGTAGGCTAATAGTTGTGATATGTGGATCTTCAACTCGGAAGATGGAAGTATCGAGTCATTCTTCTGTTAAGGTGTGCAGAGGCTCAGGAAATGCAATTATGTTAATATTCCTGTAGTTCTTGTTTGACATTTGCATTCTCAGCATTAGTTGCTTTTTTATAGTGCTGTTAGAAAATTGAATTTGTTTGTGTAAAGAAAAGTCAAATCTCCTGAGAAAAAATGGATGTTCGCGTGTTTTAAGATGATGTTTATTAATATTTTCTTCAACAGTATAAATTTTTTTGCTGCTCGGAAATTATCAATGACCCGCGATTGTCCTTTAAATAGCTTCGTGCACGAATTGAAAGAATAAATGGCCTTTTTCGTACATGCTATTTAGGACCATACTATGAGTGGAACAAAAGATCTATATGATTTGTGGAAGTAGGTCTACGAACAAATAGCTCGATGCTTTCTATCTATAGATTGGGAATCTGTGGTGACAGCAATTTTGGGCTGGCTGGCACCCCTGGTCGTATCTTTCTCAATATGAATCAAGTCTTGAGACATCAAAAGAATTGAACGATACTTCCACACAATATGAGTAATGTAAGGGATGTCTCTAACAAGACAAAAGTGTTGCTAAACAGTTAAGGATCCATTTCGTGCTACTTGGGCAGAGAACTTGCGCTGTCCTTTACAACCCAATGGTTTTAGTGTATCTGTTTCTAGACTGTAAGTGCTATAGAATGTGTAGTTGAAAATGAGTTTTAGAAAATGGGAGACAAACATGTTCAAATACTTTGTGGGATATTTTTGAGAAAATGGGGAGAGTGTGTAAGTTATCCTTTGTTATTACTTATTAGATGGCAACCAAGAAATCACGCTTTTGTTCATCCAAATTCCGTTTCAGTCTTGAATCTTATTCAAATCCATTATAGTCCGCATTAGTCCTCATGAGTTGTCTGGCTGAAAAATCGAACCCAGCTTTTGAACTGAACTGAATTTGGTTATGTTAGTTTCTTCCGTGTTTTCACTGTTAGGTTATGTTTGCCCGTCGAGTAAATTATTTGTACTCGTGACATTTTGAAATAAAATTAATAAATTGATTGATATATTTATTATGTTATTTTGAGTTTACTTTTATCCATAGGTCGATTTGATATTACAAATTGAGTGTTTAAGTTGTTAAACACAGAAAGATTCAATCTGTGATTCGATCTACAATTATCGTTCGCGATCAGTAAATAAATATGGATAATTTATTTTGATAAGATCGTCTCGATTTTATTAAAGTCTATCTTTGACTTTGGTAATAAAATTGAGAATATATTTTAGAATGTATTGAACGGGACCACGTGAAATTAATTTGTGACATTGACCAGACAAATTTAATTTCACTTGACTGTCGTACATGGGTTCTTAATCCTGAGCGGATAATGAACTTCGGTTACTAGCTTGAAGTTCTTTGAGGTGTCAATGAGTGAGATCAAATTGCTGGTCAATATCTCGACACTTTGGGAATTAGAGTGAACTAACGAGGAACATATATTCGTAATATGGAATCCGTCACCTTTAAGGTATGATCAAGATCTCACTGGTTCTTCTAGTGTACAGTTTAATCTGAGCTCAGTAGTTCGACATTGATTGTTGAATTCAATGATGTGATGTGATCACATCAAACTGTCAGATAGAAGATGAGAGTTGAGAATCTGTGAATATTCGAATAAGGGCATTTTGGTCATTTTACTTATTCTGAATATTCGAGTTGATCGACGGGGGTAATATGTAGGATCGATAAGTCAGAGGATATAATTATTGATTGTTGCTTCAGTAATTTCAATTAGACTAAGAGTGCAGTCTTGTTCTTTTAGTGGAATAGAACTTGATTAATAAATTATTTTGACTGATCAAGAGTTGACCGAGTCAAAATTAATTTATTAGAGCTTAGTTTAATTGGGTCCGATCAAGTCCCCTCAGTGGCTCCAATATATAGGGCTAAATAGGCTTATTACCTATTTTGGGCTATGCAGAAATGGGCCTGGGTTATGGTACTAGGGTTAGTAGGGTTTTGGAGTGTAAACAGATTATAAATAGTCTCATAAGACTGTTTTTCTGGATAATCTAAACCTAGAGGCGGGACACACACTAAAGTGTGAAGTGTGTGTTTTCTCTTGACAAAGAAAACCCTAACCCTAGTATAACCTAGAACCAAGGAGGTGACCACACACCGGCATAGCTTCTCTTGGAGAACACTGGTGAAGGCTTGAGGGTTTGGAGCTTTGAAACAAAAGAACAACACGCTACAAGGGTAATTCTTTCAACATCTATGTGTTCTACAGTTTTATTTAATCCAGTTGAATGCACGAAATAAATCAAATCTTGTGGAGGGATGTTTGATCATCACAGAAAATTAATTTTTGTGATGTTAAGATCCCGGTCTCCAACAATTGGTATCAGAGCCAAGGTTTTAATTTTATTCCGTGTATTTAGGATTGAATAAAATTGTCTTTTAATGCATGTGTTAGTATGGAGCGGTGTTAGGGTTTCCGTGATTTATTGTTGTTATTAGATTGATTGATTTTAATTGTGTTTTTGAACAATTTATGGCCTTAGATTTTTTGGTGAAAAATTGTATTGTGTTTTATCGAGTCTTGTAACAAAGGGGGTGGATTACGACTCCATGTTTCCCCTTTGATTTTAATTTATTGCAATATTGTATTAGAAATTATTATTTTTAAATGTATTGCTGTAAATTAAAGAATGAGGACCGATTTCACTGATGCCCGAAAGTTGAAGACCTCTGCTGCAATTTCCAAGGGAGGACCGGACTTCATCTTCTTCATTTCGTGGAGGGCCTGGGCTGCAAATATCCATTGTTGCTAGTTTCATGAATCTTCTCGAAGCTCCCTCGCATGGCGTCGCCTAGGAATGTTGTCCCCGTGTTTATCAACCACCGACAGTCATTCTATTGGCCGGAAAAGTGACCATCGCTGCGCGAAACAAAAAAAAAAAAAAAAAAAAGGGGGAAAGCCGGCGCTGTTGAAGCAGCGCTGACCGGCGCTGCTTATTCAGCGCTGCTGAAGCAGCGCTGACCGGCGCTGTTTATTCAGCGCTGCGGCGCTGCTGAAGCAGCGCTGACCGGAGCTGCTGATTCCGGCGAGATGGCGGCGCCGGCGTGCTGATTTTGGCGAGGGACAGTGACGTATTCCACACGCTGAAGTTTGGGCTAGGTTACGCACTATTGGGCCGGAACACACTGAAATTGGACTGGACACTTGCAAATGGAAATTGAAGAATTGGGTCGGCTTGTGGCTCAATTGGACCTTTAATTTATTTGTAATTTTGTGTCTAGGTTTGGGCCATAAATTTGTTCTATTTATTTTATTATCGCTTTATTGCTTTAATTTAATTGTGATTAAATGTCATCATATAACATGCCATATAGATCACATTACACCGCTCTAGGTACTATTCTGTCATGCATTGTTTATAATATTTATTTTCTTTTCTAATTTTATTAGATTAGAAAGATTAAATATTTTGAATTAATAATTGGACAAATTTTAAAAGTTAAAATTGGTTAGAAATTATTAATTGAAAAACCCAAACAGTATAAAAATATTAAGTGGGTGAGGGTGCAATTTTTATGTGAACCCACGGCCTCCCTTATTAGCCCATTAGTAAGAATATGTGTATGCCTCGTGCTAATTTTATTGGCCTCCCTATAGGAGGGTTGCACTGTTTCGGTTACTAGATTGGGTCCAATCGGGTGATAATTTTTTAGTGTTAATTAATCGCGATTGCCCTATAGGTAACGTAATTAATTTAAAACTTAAAATTGTCATATATAGGGGTTGCACACTTAAATCAAAAATATCGTGGGGACTTCCTATAGAATATCCAAACGGTGTTATTGATGGCCTAAATATAGCGTTACTAAATTAATATTGCATGAGATGCTAGATATATTGAATTTAGTGGGAGGGTCCCAGCCTAGCCGTAAATCACACTATCTTCTCCTATAGAGGGATGTGTTTAAGATTTTGGGGTTTTAGGTATTCGCCATATAGAAGTAGTTCTTGGGTCTACTCGTGCATTTTATGCATCATATATGAAATTATTATTTTATATGTAGCTCATTTCAATTTTTAATTTTATTTCAGAAAAATGTCGAGCAATTCACTGTCTATGATTTTGACCAAAAACCAACTAGTAGGAGAGAATTATCTTGACTGGAAACGTAATTTGATGATTGTCCTCACTGCTGAGAAGCATAAGTTCGTGTTAACTGAACCCCGTCCTGATGAACTTACCGAGCAGTCCACGGTTGCTCAGAAGGCTGCATATGAGAAGTGGATCCAATCTAATGAGATGGCCTGCTGTTACATTTTGGGATCTATCTCAAATGTGTTGCAGCAGAAACATCAGAATATGGAAACTGCTACTCAGATTATGGACAGCCTTCAGGAAATGTTTGAGCACCAGGGACGTCAGGCCCGTCAGGCTGCCATTAGGACTATAATGAACATGCGCATGAAACCAAGCACGCCCGTGAGAGATCATATGCTTGCATTGATTGGTCAGTTTAACGTGGCTGAGGTTTTAGGGGCTGAAATCAAATCGGAGACTCAGGTTGACATGGCTTTAGAAACTCTCCCTGAGATGTTCTCTCAGTTCAAAGTTAATTATAACATGAACAAGCTGAGCATGTCCTTGACTGAGCTGATGAAGGAGCTCCAAAATGCTGAAACTGTTCTTAAGACTAAAAGTGGTGATGCCTTTGCTGTTTTTCCTGCTGGATCATCCTCTTCCAAGCCGAAAGGCAAAGGAGGCAATAAGAGGAAGAAATCCAACACGAAAAACCCACAGAAGCAGGTTAAAAAGGCAAAGCCAGATGATAAGCCTAAAGGAAAGTGTTTTCATTGTGGACAGAAGGGTCATTGGAAGAGGAACTGCCAGGAATATCTAGCTTCCAAAAAGCCAGGTAATGGTGAGTTATCTTTTATTGAGTCATGTTTGGTGGTTGATTCTACTGATTCCTGGATTGTAGATTCTGGAGCCACTAATCATGTTTGCAATTGTTTGCAGGGGTTCCAGGTAACCAGGGAACTCAATGAAGGGGAACTGACTCTCAAAGTTGGCACAGGAGCAGTGGTGTCTACAAGAGCTATTGGAAATGTTTATCTTTATTTTAGAAATAAAAGACATTTGGTTTTAAAGAATTGTTATTATGTTCCAGATATTACCCGGAATTTGATTTCGGTTGCTTTGTTATTTAGACAAGGATATTTTGTCCAGTTTTCACCTTTTTCGGTGGATATTACTCTAAATAAAGCCCTTATCTGTAGGGGACATTTGAATGATGATTTATATGTTTTAAAACCTGTTGATAGCTCATTGCACCACACTGAATCTAATAAACGCATTAAACTGTCTCCTACTAATGAGACTTACTTGTGGCACTTGAGACTTGGTCATATTAACCTTAATAGGATCCAAAGACTTGTGAGGGATGGTCCTTTAAGTGACTTAAAGATGGAGTCCCTACCGGTTTGCGAATCCTGTTTGGAAGGAAAAATGACTAAGAGGTCCTTTACATCAAAAGGACATAGGGCCAAAGAAGTTTTGGAATTAGTACACTCTGATGTATGTGGGCCAATTAGTGTCCAAGCTAGAGGTGGGTATGAGTACTTCATCACTTTTACTGATGACTACTCAAGATATGGTTATGTTTACCTAATGGCTCGCAAGTCTGAAGCTTTTGAAAAGTTCAAGGAATTCAGGACTGAAGCGGAAAAGCAATTAGGTAAGAGCATTAAAATACTTCGATCAGATCGAGGTGGAGAGTATCTATCCCACGACTTTAGAACATATCTATCAGAAAATGGGATTTTATCCCAACTGAGTGCACCGGGAACACCCCAACAGAATGGTGTCTCAGAAAGGAGAAACAGGACCTTGTTGGACATGGTCAGATCAATGCTTGGCTTCTCAACACTTACTACATCCTTCTGGGGATATGCAATACAAACTGCAATATACTTGTTGAATATGGTTCCATCTAAGTCTGTCCCTAAGACACCCTTGGAATTGTGGAATGGGCGTAAGCCTAATCTAAGACATATCAGGATATGGGGATGTCCAGCACATGTGCTTAAGGGAAAGACGGATAAGATGGAATCAAGATCAGAGTTGTGCATTTTTGTAGGATATCCTAAGGGGACAAGAGGATATTACTTCTATAGTCCTCAGGACAAGAAGGTTTTTGTAAGCACAAATGCAACCTTCTTAGAGGATAGATATATAGAAGAACGTGAATCTAAGAGTAAGGTTCTTTTGGAAGAAATGAAGGGAAACGTTCCCAGCTCATCCACTCCAGAGATCCGCACTGAACCTACTCAACATGAATTCACGCCTCTACCATTGATGATACCTCGATGCAGTGGGAGAGAAATGGAGGTTCCACCTACCATACCTACTGGTCCAGAGGCACCTGATATGTCAGGGGATCAAGTCCCTGCTGTTCAGCCACCACATGAAACTGAACCTGAAGCAGAAGGACATGGTGGAGGAGAAACAACAGTAGAACAATCACAAATTCCAATCAATCAGGAACTTCCACAGCTTAGGCGTAGTGAGAGAGTCATTCGACTACCCTCTAGGTACTTGCTGTATGGAGAGTCTTTTGAGGCAGTCTCCACCGAGCAAGAAGAGGATCCCATTTCGTTTAAGGAAGCTATGGATGATGTAGACGCTGACCATTGGAAGAGTGCCATGGATTCAGAAATGAAATCTATGTACACTAACTCGGTCTGGGAACTTGTAGATGTACCAAATGGGGTAAAACCTGTAGGGTGCAAATGGATCTACAAGAGAAAGAGGGGAGTAGACGGAAAGGTGGAAACCTTTAAAGCTAGACTGGTTGCTAAGGGTTTTACCCAAAGAGAAGGTATCGATTACGATGAAACCTTTTCTCCCGTGGCCATGCTTAAGTCTATAAGAATCCTCTTATCCATTGCAGCTCATTTTGATTATGAGGTGTGGCAAATGGATGTCAAGACAGCATTCCTTAACGGGAGTCTTGATGAGAGCATCTATATGATGCAACCAGACGGTTTTATCCAAAATGGTCAAGAGCATAAAGTATGCAAACTGAATAGGTCCATATATGGACTTAAACAGGCGTCTAGGTCCTGAAACATCAGATTCGATCAAACTATCAAGACTTATGATTTTGATCAAAATCCTGATGAACCTTGTGTCTATAAAAGGATTAAAGACAATAAGGTGATTTTTCTCATACTTTATGTTGATGATATCCTACTCATTGGGAATGACGTAGGGGCATTGACTTCAGTTAAGCACTGGTTGGCACAACAGTTTGATATGAAGGACTTGGGAGAAGCCAATTATGTTCTAGGTATTCAGATCCTTCGGGATAGAAAGAACAGAAGAATCGCTCTATCCCAAGCTTCATATATTGATAAAATATTGGTGAGATTTGCAATGCAAAATTCCAAGAAAGGTCAAATGCCTTTCAGACATGGAATTCAATTATCACGGGAGCACTGTCCTAAGACTCCTAATGAGGTGGAATACATGAAACAAGTTCCTTATGCCTCGGCTATAGGAAGTCTCATGTATGCTATGCTATGCACTCGACCAGATATTTGCTACGCTGTTGGGATTGTCAGTAGATATCAGTCAAATCCAGGACCGGAGCACTGGACTGCTGTTAAGCATATTCTCAAGTATCTTCGTAGAACAAGAGATTATATGCTTGTCTATTCAGCTCCAGATTTAGTGCCTACGGGTTATACTGATTCTGATTTTCAGGCTGATAGGGACTCTCGCAAGTCCACATCAGGGTCTGTGTTCACATTGGGTGGCGGTGCCGTTGTTTGGAGGAGCATCAAGCAGTCTTGTATTGCTGATTCCACCATGGAGGCAGAATATGTGGCAGCTTGTGAAGCAGCCAAAGAAGCGGTATGGCTAAGGAAGTTTTTGCTAGACCTTGAGGTGGTTCCTTCTGCATCACAGGCCATCACTCTATACTGTGATAATAGTGGAGCGGTGGCAAATGCAAAAGAGCCCAGAAGCCATCAACGTGGGAAACACATTGAACGAAAATACCACCTGGTTAGAGATATCGTTCAACGAGGAGATGCTACAGTGTGCAAGATTGCATCTACAGAAAATCTTGCTGACCCCTTTACCAAAAGCTTACCAGCTAAGAGTTTTGAGGGACATATTGAAAATATGGGTGTACTTAACATGTCTCATTTACTCTAGGGCAAGTGGGAGATTTGTTAGGTTATGTTTGCCCGTCGAGTAAATTATTTGTACTCGTGACATTTTGAAATAAAATTAATAAATTGATTGATATATTTATTATGTTATTTTGAGTTTACTTTTATCCATAGGTCGATTTGATATTACAAATTGAGTGTTTAAGTTGTTAAACACAGAAAGATTCAATCTGTGATTCGATCTACAATTATCGTTCGCGATCAGTAAATAAATATGGATAATTTATTTTGATAAGATCGTCTCGATTTTATTAAAGTCTATCTTTGACTTTGGTAATAAAATTGAGAATATATTTTAGAATGTATTGAACGGGACCACGTGAAATTAATTTGTGACATTGACCAGACAAATTTAATTTCACTTGACTGTCGTACATGGGACCTTAATCCTGAGCGGATAATGAACTTCGGTTACTAGCTTGAAGTTCTTTGAGGTGTCAATGAGTGAGATCAAATTACTGGTCAATATCTCGACACTTTGGAAATTAGAGTGAACTAACGAGGAACATATATTCGTAATATGGAATCCGTCACCTTTAAGGTATGATCAAGATCTCACTGGTTCTTCTAGTGTACAGTTTAATCTGAGCTCAGTAGTTCGACATTGATTGTTGAATTCAATGATGTGATGTGATCACATCAAACTGTCAGATAGAAGATGAGAGTTGAGAATCTGTGAATATTCGAATAAGGGCATTTTGGTCATTTTACTTATTCTGAATATTCGAGTTGATCGACGGGGGTAATATGTAGGATCGATAAGTCAGAGGATATAATTATTGATTGTTGCTTCAGTAATTTCAATTAGACTAAGAGTGCAGTCTTGTTCTTTTAGTGGAATAGAACTTGATTAATAAATTATTTTGACTGATCAAGAGTTGACCGAGTCAAAATTAATTTATTAGAGCTTAGTTTAATTGGGTCCGATCAAGTCCCCTCAGTGGCTCCAATATATAGGGCTAAATAGGCTTATTACCTATTTTGGGCTATGCAGAAATGGGCCTGGGTTATGGTACTAGGGTTAGTAGGGTTTTGGAGTGTAAACAGATTATAAATAGTCTCATAAGACTGTTTTTCTGGATAACCTAAACCTAGAGGCGGGACACACACTAAAGTGTGAAGTGTGTGTTTTCTCTTGACAAAGAAAACCCTAACCCTAGTATAACCTAGAACCAAGGAGGTGACCACACACCGGCATAGCTTCTCTTGGAGAACACTGGTGAAGGCTTGAGGGTTTGGAGCTTTGAAACAAAAGAACAACACGCTACAAGGGTAATTCTTTCAACATCTATGTGTTCTACAGTTTTATTTAATCCAGTTGAATGCACGAAATAAATCAAATCTTGTGGAGGGATGTTTGATCATCACAGAAAATTATTTTTTGTGATGTTAAGATCCCGGTCTCCAACATTCACAAGCTAGGTCGTCTCGGGCTACACCTTTGTCCATGACACTTGGTGAAATTGCTAGATTTGACTCAATCTTGTAAAAATATAATCAAATAAGTCACAATTTAGCACGTTTTCTAAGGAAAAAAAATAACACTAAATGTGATTCATTTTGTTCTTGTGGAGATTTAGGATTAAAAACTTAGGTAAATTATATATGTGAATGCTCGGACAACCAATTCTTAACTATTCAATCCTTCTCCACTCGAAGACTTCAAAAATGTTCATATTGAACTTATTTTTCTTCTTCGATATTATTTTAACCCAAATAATACATGTTATCAAACACACAATAAAAAGTTTAGTGGCTCATTAATTTAATTTCATAATCTAAAATATAAATGGTGCGACCGTGCGAGTGCCACATAAAATAGTCCCAATACTTTGTGATATTATTATGGTGCAGAAATGCTGGCACAAATGAACACCTCTAATGGCATATCCCTCCATTTCTCTTCTCATACAATTTTTCCCTCACTACCAACGCCGCCGCCGATGGCATTTCCATGTCCCGCCTCCATCCCAAACGCTCACCACCACAAAATCCTTATCCAATCACCATTTTCTCCTCGAATTGTTTGCAGGTCCCGGCGGTGGGACTCCAATGCAGAGTCATTTAAAAACTTCAATTTCGACTATAATAGTAATTATGATGATGATTTTGATGACGAAATGGAGCAATGGACTGAGGTTTTCGAGGATTATGTTGATAGTATATGGATTATTAAGGTGACTCTTCTCTCTTTCTTTTTTCATTTTTCAAATTTTATTCAGAGGAATTTGACTCGGCTATTCTACTTTAACAACTTTGATAATTTAATTGATATAATAAATGTTTAAACGACCAATTTCATCAGTTTAATCCCATTTCAATATTGGTGTTTACTAAGA
Source organism: Forsythia viridissima (assembly GCA_030279155.1). Taxonomy (NCBI): domain Eukaryota; kingdom Viridiplantae; phylum Streptophyta; class Magnoliopsida; order Lamiales; family Oleaceae; genus Forsythia; species Forsythia viridissima. Next base: position 51,471,147 of record CM059037.1, on the reverse strand, counting down.
GCATCTCCAATGCCTTATATAAATTGCAGTACGTGCCATTGATGTCAAGCTTAAAATTGTTCTTCAAATGCTCTACATACAGAATCAGAATCAAATAAATTGATGTTTCAACATGTCTAAGAGAGTTTCTGAATAGTGATTTTGATTCTCGTCAAAATCTGCATTCAATCCCTTACAAACTATGCATGTAAACGAATGCCACAAGTATAAGAGCCTGTGCTCGAGCAATTTTTGTGGCTCATTTGTGATAAATAAAGATAAGCTTGAACAAACCTAATGTCTTTCAGAAAGGCATTTATATATGCACCCCCTATGGATGTGCATTAGTCTATATAAATTTTACATCATGACGTTTCTTGATGAAATATGAGATTGTGGGGTTGATAGGATCCCGTCTCTCTATCTCTGGTTTTTGTGTCATCTTAATGTTATAATCGGACCTTTCGTGTAGAGAATCTGGGGGTAAGAATGAAAATCTATATAAAGTAAAAAGTTAGATCAGAACTCATAAATTCATGGACTGTATTTATGCTATATGATATAAGGTGAGAAACGATGAAGCGTGGCCTGTAAATGCCAAGTAAACTTTAGTCTTCTGATAAAGGCAAACTAGAAGACGCGCTGATTAATTTGTAGGTTTGTATCTTTGAAGTGTTTTGACGGGGCTGCTCTTACAGTTTGCCTACTATATATGTTGTTTTTGTGCACTTACAGACAGTTTGATAACATGTAAATATCCAAAATAAAATGCTGAGTATTATGATTTGGAGGGGAGTTCCAATTTCTTAAACCAGTTTAGTGTTTGAGTTTGTATCTTCATAGTCAAGCCTTTTGCCAGTGCAGGTTTTCAGATCCTTTGGTTGGATGCTTCCGTTTATCCTCATACCATTGCTTCTAGCAACGGGTTTTAAAGCTTTTCTTATGGCATTAGCACTCCCTGTTGGGCAGTCGACTCTTTCCTTTGCATTCCAAAGGTTATGGGATCGAGGTAAAAACAAACCAAAGCGCAAAACCAAGATTAAAAAGAGAAGATCACGCCTCCGCACTTCAAGGAATGTTAAATTGGACGAAGAATGGAGAGGAAGCCAAGGGACAATAAATAAAAGGAAGGGATATCAATCTTGGGTTCCAAGAAATGATGTTTCGGATAAAAACAGTGATAAAGATGCGTACAGTTTTGGTGGATGGGACGATCTAGATAGAAGAGAAGAGTCAAACATAGGATCCTCAAGAAGATGGGGTCAAAGAGCAAGTAGATCACCAGGGATGTTTACAGAGAAGGGGAAGTCGAGCCGGAGAGCGATTCAAAGTGATTTGCCTTTATTACTGAGATTGCTGGTTGCAGTTTTCCCATTTTTGGGTTCAATATTGACTAAGATGCTGTAGTTATTACTATACAACCCATACAGTTAGAGCAATCTGCTTTCATCTAGTCTCCAATCTTGGATATTCTGTAAGGATATAAATATGTGTTTGACGTATTCATGGACCGGCTAGCTTCGAACTTGGACGATTCTCGATCCTATTTTCTCTCTATCATCAAGCCATATGCCCATTGATATGGTGTATTCTTGTCGAAGACATAATTTGAACAAATAAGTTTGTTGTCTCTAGATGAGATGGTTCAATATTGTATCCGAACAGACAGAGTATAGAATTCAAGTCTTGCTATCATTCATTTACTTAAATTTTGCATGTATCATAATGAACTTCTGGAAACCACACACATGGAGGTTTGAGGGGATTAGAAGTCTTAGAGACGTGCAATAAACTTATCAGTTGTTTTATTTAGTATAGCAATAGCAATGATGGTGTTGCGGAAACCTTGCACGAAGGCTTAAGATGAGGGACATTATGATATTTTGGGAACCTCTCGTCGGGTTTAAGGAGACGAACACTAGAATTTGTAGAGAGACGTGTTATAAATTTGTTTGTCAGTTTTGTTTTTTCAATTTAACATATGAAACGTGTCATTACAATAATATAACGATAATCGAAGTAATTATTTGTTTTTAGGTTGCTTGAAATTTGAATCTAAGGCTGTGTTTGATTGCACATAGTTTTCCATAGAAAATCTCCCTTTTCCACCTATTTTCCAACTGACATGTTTGATTGCACAAGATTTTCCATGAAAAAAATATTTTCTCACTTATTTTCCATGTTGTGTTTGATTGCAACCTTTTTTTTTTCCATGTAAAACATTTTCTCATTTTCCTTGTTTTGTCTACATTTTATTTGTTTTCAAGGAAAATATTTTCTTAGAGTGGAGGGGGTTTTATTTTTCAATCAATAATTTCTTGGTAATTCAATTCCATAGAATTCATTTTTTTTCTACTAAAATTTCTTGCTTGCAATCAAACACACCCTAAGATTTGACAAGGGATAAAGTTGCTTGAATATAATAAAAAGGGAAAATTGGCGCAAATAGTCCATAATTTTTTCTTTCAGTGCGATTGGTCCCTAATGTTTGTTTTTTGACACAAAAGTCCCTACCAATGTGTTTTTGTGCATAATTGGTCATTATTTGATGAAAAAGACAAATATGCTCTTAGTTTTAATTATAGAAAATTGACCTTTGCAAAAAGTACAAATGAGTCCGATGTTATTATTTTTATAAAGATTTAAAGAAAACTGACGAGTTCTTTTTTTAAATAACATTTTATTGACAAAATTGGCTATAGACTAAATTATTTTGTATATTTTATGAACTATTATAAAATAATTAAAATTTAAGCTCATAATTATTAATAAACATGTTAAATAAATTTTAGTATTATTATTATTAAGTAATTATATTATTTAAAATTAAAATTTTTATTTTATCATTGTAACACAAAAATAAAAATAATTTTGTCATGACCTTGATGCTCAAATACTTTTATTTAATTGAGCTATTCGTTTATTAACTACAAATATTAGAGCTCCAACTGTATTCTTCATATTTTAATTTATCATTTTAATATCGTTCAAAAACAAAAGAATACATAAGTGTAAAATTAATTTTTATTAGTACTTTTATATTAAAAATTACATAATAAGATTGATTCAATATCATAAAATTATATGCACCATTTTTGTTATTAATTTAATTTTAATTTTTATTCAAATTTTTCACATCACGTGCAAATATATATATTTAAAGCACAATAATTTTATATTTTTCTTTTATAAAAAATTTAATCAACACGACTATAGTGATCATGCTAAATTAAATATTATTTAATAAATGTACCGTGCCCATTTGCACATTTGGCAAAGGTAAGGAATCCAATTAAAATTTTCTTTAATTAAAACTAATGGCATATTTGTCTTTTTATATTAGTTGCGCACCAAAACACATAGGATATGGACTTTTGTGTAAAAAAAAATATTATGGATCATTTTCACACTAGAGGTAAAGCTTAGGGACCATTTACGCCAATTTTCCTAATAAAAAGTAAAACTTCCACTAAGAAATTGCTGAGCATTGATTTTAATTTATTTGGGCTTATAATCTATCCTGTCCATTTGCGTTCATGAAGCAAAATTCATTAGATTAAAATCTAATAATTTTTAGCTGCATACCTAGTTTTAATATTAAAAGAATTCCATTAATTTTCACATATATTTTCTTGCTAATTATATCATGCCTGTTTTCTGCCCCTAACAATCAATTATCACCCTAATGGATTTTAATTTAAGCAAATCATATAGCAACTTATTATATTTCAAAGGGAATGTGTAAATTGGGTCGAGATGGTTGCCTTTCGGGTTGGTAAAATATCTCGTTCCCTCCTAGTCCCGTATTGTCCCACTCCCAAATGAGGCGGAGAATTCCTGCCCAGTTAGGTAATCAGGGCGGAGACGGAGAACATGATTCTCGTCCCAAATTCTTCGAACCGTCTCGAATCATTTTATTTTATTTTATTCTTAGTTGTTAATTGTGATGATCATTTTAGTGCCTTGTTGTGAGCACTTTGTGAGTGTTAGTTGTGAATTGTGATGATCATTTTAGTGCTTTATTGTGACCACTTTGTGAGTGGTTATGAAATATAATGAGTTTGCGAAATTTTTATTCCATTGTCGTGATCTTATATAAATCATGCATTCAGTCTTTTTTGTGAGGGATTGTGACTTATTTTTGAATAGTCATGTCATTTTTATTGCTTATTGTGACCTTATATAAATACGAACGGAAAAGAGAAAAAAAAAGTTCTTCATATAAATTTTGTAATTTGGCTGTTGTTGCAAAAATATGGTTTTCAAAATATTCTCCATAATGTTTGAGATTTTATAACTATTATTAAGCTTTCATATCACTCGTCGGGGTTTGATATCGTTAAATTCTAAGTAAAATATAAAAAAGAGAATGAATATGTTCAACTCTTATCTTTCGTCTACTTGTAATATTTCGATATAATTTACTTGTGTAGTTATTGTTGAATTTTCAACACTTAGGATTTGTTCAGTGTAGTTTTTTTTAGAAAAAAATAGGGTTTTTTGGTTACTTTATTGATTTTTCAAATTTTTTTGTAGTGTAAAAGGTTTGAAAAATCAAAAATAGTAGGCAAAAAAATAGATTTTTTTTGAAAAAAAATAGTTATCGAACAAGTCCTTAGGACTAGTTTGTTCATTTTTTTAATGGAAAATTAGAAAAAGAAAAAAGAAAAAAGAAAAAGAAAAAGTGTAAAATAAACTTTTGTAAATAGGTATTTAGTGGGCTGTGGTCAGAGATAATGTGAACATGGACTATATTGGTTTGTTGTCTATCATATTTTGACTATAAAAGTTTGACCCAATATTTCTTATTCACTCCCAACAATATTTATTTATATTATATCTTTACTATGTAATTACATACACATACATATTGAATTCTCATTTAAAGGCTATCAAGTAGAATTTTCACTGATAAGATTTGAACACAAAATATTAGTTTTCATATTAAATCATGTTATTGAAAAACTATTTCAAAAAAAAAAAAAAATTCGTATATAAAATAGTTTGGAAAGTATCAATAAACTTTTTCAAATTGTTAGACCACTTTTTTAGAGTCGTGCTTATCCCGTCTTGAGTCCTGTTATATCCACTTTTTTAGGGTTGTGCTTATCCCTAAAATTGAGCATGCTCATAAACTAATCGAGTAAAATAAGAACAAAGTTAATTACTTTTTGAAAAAATTAAGGTTAAATTCTTTAACATTTAAATCGAACGTGAAGTTTTAACTTCTTAACCTATGAAACTTTGTGAGATTAAATCCACACGATATAAATATTAAAGTAACATTTAACTTTTATATGAACTAAAACTAAAAAGCAAAATCGTCACACAACTCAATATTTAGTATCATTGTATCAAAGTAGGCAACCACCAAACAAGAAGTCTAATAATGTCTCTAATTTGTTAACACAAAACGTTGCTTTTGAATGATCAATAAAAATGTTTTTTTTTTTAAATCTTATCTTTTTCTACAGTCAACCTTAGCAGCCTTCAAAGTCGTGGGACATTGACTCATAGACGTTCCACCAAGTAGCCTTTTGCTTTTAATTTAAGACATGTCCACTTCGGAAACTACAATGAAACTTCCCAACAATTTCGTCATTCCCCCACATTATTATTGCACCTTAACTTTAAATAATTATATACAACTGTGCTCTTTGAACGTTGAAAAGTGTCTTGATTTAATGCTTTCGATAGGTATTGTTATAATATTCACTAGGGGTATTAGATCAAAATTCTTGAATGTTGTGGACCCTTTTTACTTTTTACTTTTCTTGATTGGTTATTGGCGAGACTAGGGGTGGGCGTGGACTGGGTTTGGTCGATTTTGGACTCAACCCAAACCCAACCCAACGTATTCGATTTGACAAAAAATTAAACCAAACCAATCCGACTAAGAGTTGCAACCCGACCCAACCCAAACCGACCAAGCTTGGGTTGGGTCGGTTTGGGTTGGGTTGGGTTGGTCGGTTTAGACTTGGACCTGATTCATGTTAGGAAAATTTTTTTGAAGGCCAAAATTCACATTTGAGCAATTTGTTTTAGAGCTTAAATACACTTTGGAACCTTTATTTTTAATTTTGTTGAGAATTTTTTAAAAGTTTGAACCCAATTCAAATTGGGCTAATGTCAATTATATTAAAATTAGAAATTTGAAAGACTTTTGATTTAATTTAATTAATTTTTTATTATTTTAAATATTTTTTAATAAGCGGATTGGGTTAGGTTGGGTTAAGTCGGTTTTTATGAGGCAACCTGCAACCCAACCCAACCCAACCCGACCAAAAATAGATTTTTACAACCCAACCCAACCCAATTTAGGGTAAAAACCGACCCAAACCGATCGGGTTGGATTGGGTTGGGTTGGGTTGGGTTGATCGGTTTGGATTGGTTTTTGCCCAGCCTTAAGCGAGACTTTTGGTAAAGATTTTTGCCAAAATTCAATATTAATTGGACCCTTATTAATAGTAGAACTCTTAGACTTAAAGAGAGCCAAATTTTGGAAGAGAAAATAAGGCAAAAATACAAGATTTCTCTTGAGAATTGACATCAATCTTAGTTTTCTTGATTTTTCAATTAAGAAGAAGATGGAGATTATTTAAGAACTTGTTGAGGAGATTCAAGAGGTCAAGATTATTTTTCTATTTTCTTCCACATTTATAGAATTCGAGTGATGTCCTTTCAATTATTTATATATTTTTGCAATTTCAATATGATAAGCTAAACTCGTTGTACCAAGGATGATGATGTAAGATTGTAAGCTATATGTTGAAGTATTAATTCAAAAATTCTTTGTCTAAATCTTTATTTACGCTTAATTGATTGGTGTCAATGTTTTAATTATCGTTTGAATCATAAAATTTTGAACATATTTGTAACTTATTTTTGGGAATATACACAAAGTCCTATAAAAGTTAGGCATAATTTTCTATGCTTTGTGCAATCGGATTTGATAATCTTGTTATTAAATGCGTTTTAATATATTCGAATTTGGAATAAGAATATTTGGACTGTATATGAAAATAAGTTTAATTCTACTCGAAATAGATTATTAGACAATTTATGATTATTGATTGTCAATGTAAGTATAAATTAGATTAAAAATATGATTTTAAAAATTATAATAGATACTAATGGTGGAATCGGATTCCTAGCATAATTCTCTTACTTGGTTTTTCTCCCAAAATAATATTTGTATTTAGTTAAATCATAGTTATAGTGTAGACAATTTCATAATCTCTTGATCCAAATATTGATTGTGTGTATTCGAGTTAAGCTTGAATTGATCCAATTTAAATTAAATTCTAAATATTCATAGAAACGTTTGATAATTTCGTAGAACTTACACTTGACGTATCGTGTTTAAGAATTTCAATTTAAATACGATCAATTTACAAGTATTAAGAATATCTTATTTGGTCTCAAAAAAGTAGTAACAAGTTATAAAATGAATATCTTTTATTTGTGATATCTAAAGATAAATTTACTAGGTAAATTACACATGGTAAAAAAAAAAAAAAAAAAAAAAAAAAACTTATTTTTATACATAGTCCAAAAGATGTCAAATGTAAGTTTTTTAAACAATTTACTTATAAAAAGGACGTGTTATGATTTATTGGTCATTATGTTTATTTTAACGCATTAAATATATCAGGAAAATATATGATAAAATATATAATCTTGATCCTTTACACAAATTATTTTTATATTTTTACAATTATTATAAAACTAGACCCATCAGGCATTTAAATGGCTCAATTTCCAACTTGGTGTCACAAGTATCAACTTCAAAATAAAAAACTATGATGCTTTCTTATTAAATTATTAACATTAAACAAATAATGAAAGTTCATTAATGATAAAGTTGATCCATAAATGATTTATCAATAAACATTGGACAAGTGTCTAGTGAGCATTATATCTAATGCCCACTGTGAGCATTATATCATTTCCTTGATTTATATTTTTCCAACACATGTTGGATATAACATTTTCTATTTTTTTTTTTACTTTTAAAAAACTTGAAAATTAAAAAGATGAGTAGACGACATGCACTAGTTGACATTTGATCTGAAAACCCTTCAAACCCATCATTTACTTGTTTACTGATAAGTTTCGAATTTGAAAATCCAAATCGTGCACAACTTACTTCTCTATTTAGAATTGTCTAAACCAAATCCACATTATATATATAAGCACAAGTTCAAAACTTGTCTAACACATTGTACCTCTTCATATTGAACCATTAAAACCAACGTTTGTATCTCTACACCCGATCGTCGAATCTAAAATGTCAGATCCAATACAACATACCTCTTCTTACTAAATTGTTCTTGTACCAGCTTTTCGAACAATAAATTGACAAAATGGTATCACAAGATTCTCTTCATTCACATAAAAGTGCATGCCCCGTGACATTACAAAGTTGTTCTCAACCCAATTTATTTGTGCCAACTGTGTATCTATCAATGTTCATTCATGAATATTCCAAACTTACCTGAATTCTTCAATAAATTTGTCAGAACATCAAACCTAAACAACTCCAATTTAATTTTAATTGAATTGTTAAAGCACCACCTTAAATCTTATTCAACTCTCTAATCGATTCGACAAACCGACGAACTATATGTCCATATGAATTATGTTCGTATCATCTTCTTCAATTCATCTACTCTGCCTCGATATTTATAAACATACAAAACTAATAAATAAAATAATATTTATTTTTCATGTCCACTTATTTGTAAAATTGCTTCGACTATAGCAAGATTGGGATCAAATTGCTCTTAGATTGGATATGTTACATCTCCATTCCAAAACCCTATCAAAAACAAGATTGTTGATGAATGAATGGACTCAACTTACTAGGGAAAAAAACACAAATAAAGAAAGTCCACAATTATGTTCTGAGTAATAAAGAGGAATGGGTAAAGTTTTCTTAGTCAACATGATAAGAAATGTTATCTCAAACCTCAACCACCCAATACCAATCTACAAATGTTATCTTACACATTTTCTTTTTCTTTTTCTTTTATCTAATTTAGTGTTGAAAATTCAACAAACTATATAGAATTTCCGTACGTAAGATTAAGGTCTGTTTAATTTTACTAAAAATCAAATTTTTTTTTACAGATTGTTACAAAAATTGATAAAATGTGTTATTCGAAAGTTAATAAAAGTTGAGTCGTATAAAATATATGGTTAAAATAAATTGTTGAATTTAATTCAAATTTTCATAATTTTTTTAGCAAAACCAAACAAACAATAAGTGTCGAATTATGATAATTCATTCTCTTTTCATATTCCCATTTAAATTCAAAGATATCGAAACCCAACAAATAAACGACTTAACAAGTAAATAATCTCTAACAATCAAGAACATTATGAAGAATATTTCGAAATTCGCAACAACCAAATTACAAATGTTATAATACACACATTCATTTTCATTTTTCCAATCACAATCTAATTATAATGAAAATACTAATCAATTTGGAGTAGTTGGACTTGGTTCTATTCTTCTCATTTGGATCCCATGCTTGTGTGTATCGTCTTCATAAACATAGGCAAATCCACCATGTCGGGTCATATCCATACCCGCTAATTCATCTTCTTCCGAGATCCGAAGAAGCTTCAGTTTGTGCAGAATAAAGAATAAAGGACCCATGGTGGCACTGACCCACCCGATTATCACAAGAATTTGGATAATATGTGCTGCCAATAGCTTCCAACCACCACCCATGAACAACCCGTGTGGCCGACCCGGTTTACCCGGGTACACTTCATTCACATACTTTTCAGTGGCAAACAATGCGGTGAAAATTACACCCCATGCCCCACAACCACCATGCAGCTGTGCCGCCTCAAGTGGGTCGTCAAATTTGACTTTCTCTGCCAGTTTGTTGCACCCAATCAGCACCAGCGCCGCCACGAACCCACAGATAATCGCCGCCCACGGCTCCACCACCGAGCACCCAGCCGTGATGGCCGCGAAACCACCCAGCAACCCATTACAAACATCTGTCACGTTCCAGTGTCCTGACAAGAACCTCTTCCCAAACAGTGTGGTCAACGCGGCGGTGCAGCCAGCTAAGGTTGTTGTGACCGCTGTTCGGCCGACGGCACTCCACTGTCCGTAATAACTCCCACTGGTATATGGGAAAAGAATCTTGTTAAAAGATCCGGGATTGAACCCGTACCATCCGAACCATAATAGGAAAGTTCCCAGTACAACTAAGGACGCGCTGTGGCCACGCAAAGTCACGGCACGGCCGCTGTGGTCAAATCGGCCGATTCTAGGACCTTCAATCAATGCACCGTAGAGACCAGCAAAGCCACCAACCATATGAACAACTCCCGACCCGGCAAAATCAATGACTCCGGACCCGAATAGTAGATCTCCGGTGTTGAAAGCACTGGCCCAGCCATCTGGGGACCAAAACCAATGGGAAACTACTGGATATACGAATCCAGTGAGGAATGAAGAGTAAATTAAATACGCAACGAATTGTGTTCTCTCTGCAATAGATCCGCTTGTAATGCCGGCGGCTGCTATGGCAAAAGCCCACTGATAAAGGAAGGAACTGTAATCGTACGATGAAGATGGTATTTCTTTCAGGCCGAAGAAGTGCTTTCCGATGAAACCGTTGGAGGGGCCGCCGAACGCGAAAGCGAAGCCGAATAGATAGTAGAAAATCCCACCGGCAGCGGCGTCGAGGACGTTTGTGAGCATGATGTTCATAGTGTTCTTCGCGCGGACGGAGCCGGCGCAGAGCATGGCGAAGCCGAGCTGCATGGAGAAGACAAGGTATGCAGAGAAGAGAAGGTAAGTGGAGTCAACGGCATAGGTGGTATCGGCGAACTTGTCTGACACGACGGAGAACTGGCCGCATATGTACTCCGCCGCGGCTGCGGCGTTGGTGGTGTTGGGGCCGAATAGTGACGCCAGTTGGCCCGCTGAACAACTCAGGGACGCCATGGCGTAGAGAGAGAAATTACTAGTATGGAAATTTTGACGACTGGATCCTAATTTTTTATAGGGGGGGAGACACAAAAATTTGACTTTTCTTTGTTGACTATTGGTTTTTGTCAAGGATATAGACGTGATTAAAAGGGTTTATTAGGGGTAAAGTGGACATTCAAGGCTGACTATTTTGAATTTGATGCACGTGGTTTATGTTTTTATAATGTTAAATTTTTTATATACTTAAATTTGATTATTTTAAATCGGGCTAGCTTTTTTACTTTGAACTGCTCTGTCTAAATGGTTTTTTTGGGCACAAATGATTCCTAGAATATTGATCACCTGCCTTTTGGTGGGCAGGAATTCACTATCCACCTGTTGAAGTGTCAGCATCTGGGTGGTTAGTGTTAAAATATTTTTTAACATTAACCACCCACCTTCAGCAGGTGGGTAGTGAATTCCTACCCACCAAGGGGCAGGTGATCACTCCTGATGATTCCTATCTTTTGTATTTATTATGGGATGAAGATTTATTCTTTTATTTTTGGCTTCCTATTTCAAATTTTGTTGGCAAAAATAGTATTTTATGTCATACTTAATCGTTAGTTTTCTGTGTAGGGATGGCAATAAAATTCACAACATGCGCCCCGCCACGCCAAGCACCGCCCCGTCGGATAATAAGGGCGGGTTTGGGGCAGATTTTCTGCCCCGCCGCGGGTTCGGGGCACCCTTGCCCCGCGGCCCCACGACCCGCCCCTACAAAAAAAATCATAAAATATAATAGAAATTATAATTTTCACTACAAATAGACTAAATAAGAATCGAACTCGGGTTGAAATTTTAAACTACCAATCTTAACCACTACACCATAACCTCAATCTTACAATTTTTTTTGTTTTGTTTGGTACAAACATATAAAAAAAAAAAATTATTTCTTTTTTTTTTAATTATTTTTTCAGTTATTAAAAAAAAAAATTTTTTTTTTCGCGGGGCGGTTGGCGGGTCGAAGGGCCTCCCCGCCCCGCCCCACCCCACCCCGCGAATTCGCGGGTCGCGGGTCGCGGGGCGGGGCGAGGCCGACCCGCCCCATTGCCATCCATATTTCCGTGTTTATTCCACACTCTTCATTTTATAAAGACATTTCCGCCATTCTACTATTCCGACTCTTTCTCGCCTAAATGTTGGATGCTAACTTTCTATCTCATCTCCCTCTATATATAAACGTATGTGTGTATATATATATGTATTCAGTTCTTGGAGACTTATTTTCCCACTTATTTTCTTTGCACATATGGATCCCCAATTTTGTAATTATAACTTGCCATTTGAGCCCAAGACGTCATGGACAGATATGAACCTTAGTAGAAGGTTTCATACATATCCAAGAAGACGAGTAATTTATTTCATTCATTATTTTTATGTTTTTGGCAGAATATGCATTTTATGCCTTATTTTTGTTTGTGTTTTTTTTTTTTTTTTTTTTTATTGTTGTACAGGAAACAGGTGTGTGTGGATTTTTCAGTTGGTGTGACCCACCCATGTGCATTCGATCAACACAGATAATTCCTGACTTGCTTAGGTCTAAGAATGAGTACAAAAAAACAATTAAGATCCTAAAGAATGAGGAGGGTGTGCATGAAAAATATGGGTGTTTGGGTTTTTATGTGACGTTATCACAATGTTCCTAATACAGTCTTGATAGTGAACTATGTAGTTGGTAGGAAAAAAAGCTTCTTTGTATGTGTTGTATTTTGAGTTCAATGTATGGTAGAAGATCTCCAAATAACAAAAAATGTTAGTTGGTTCTTGGCACATTTAGTCCCTATCATTTAGAATGTTTGGCATATTTGGTCTCTATCTTATAGATTGTGTGATATGTCTGATCCCAATTATTTGGTTTATTTGACAAATTTGGTCCCTATCGTATTACATGTTTTGGCATGATTGGTTTCTAAAATTGAAGCAAAACAAAATAATTTAGCCGCCATTACTCGAACTGTTGAAATGAACAAAACATTATAATGAAATCAATTCTCAAAATCTCAAGGAACATAATGCAATTACTTCATACATCTGCAAATTACACCAAAAGGGAGACATTCACTACAAGAAAATGACACATTTGTGACCTTTTTTTTGTGACGGTTCTATTTTCATTGTAAAAAGTAATTTTTTACCACGGTAATAATACTGTCACATATAAGAGTATTTTTTATGATGGTTTTAAATTCGACCGTTATAAAAAATTTATTTTATTACAAAATTGACTTTTCGTCATCTATATTAATTAATATTTATGACACTTCCAATCAACCATCATAAATATTCCTATTAATTATCAAGATTTTAAAGGATTTGTGTTGCAAAACAAAACCCTTTATTTTTATCAATTAATTTTCTTTTTCTTACCCCCGCTCTCTCCAGATCTGCCTTCTCCCGCTGAAAAATCAATTCCCGACTTTTACCCTAAATTGAAATCACAGAACGTGGGTTTTTGTTTCCATCATCACCAAAGGTAAGTGAGTCTTCTTCAATCCTTCATCTATCTCTCTATTTCTTGGCCAACAAATCCTAATCGACCGACGTTAGCAGATTCACGGTGACGATTACAAGAAGAGAGTCAGATTGGTGGTGATTCGATTTTGGTTTCCAAAACATTAAGGTAAATTGCAGAGCCTTGGATTTGAATAACTAATTATTTGTTATCTTCTTGCCTGCATATGTGATAAATCTGAAATAAGTTTGACCCACCATCAATGGTGCCCGATCTATACAGTTTTTGTCATTATTGTTCCGTTTTTTTTGTCTTTGGGTTTTCATGCACTGTGATTTTGGAATGTATAATGGCAAGTCCGTTTTCTTGCACAATTTCTAACATATTGGGTTGTTACCCCTTTGTCATTGGTATTACTGATATTGTTTTGGGTTCAGCATTTTGGTTCAGTTAAGTTTCTGTAACTGATATTGTTTTGGGTCCAGTTCATTTTGGTTCAGTTCAGTTTTTGTCATTTTGGGTTCAGTTCATTGTACATACCTTGTTTAAGATATGCTCTTCTTGTGGGTCATTTTTCCATTGGTTTAGACTGTTTGTGCGTGAATTTCTTACTTGCATAAAGGAAAAGATAGAAATGTCTCCAGCATCATTGGGGCATATTCTCCAGCAAGGCTCAAGATATTATTATGTTTTTCGTGTCTGTGGTTGTTGAGCTAATTCTTTGTGATAAATCTGAATTCCTTATAGAGCAATACTTTGAAGTCATTCTTTTGAATGAACACTCTAGAATTTATATATTTGAATTCCTTATAATAGTCTAGAATTTTGGATTTGCTGTTTCTATTTCAGAAAATGATATATGTTGGAAACTAGGAAGTTTATTAAGGAAGATTGCTACTTTGATAATTATTTTTTTGTTCCTCGGGTCGGAGGCCAAGGGAAATGACAAATTAATGTTCCCCAAGTTAGGAAAATTCATCCAGTCATGTTTGGTTAAACTTAGAAATAAGTTATAACCTATTATACATTACTTTCTTCTTATTTAAGTAAATATTTACTTATTTTGATACCAAGGTAGACATTAAGAATTTTATTTATCTATAAGTAAACTTCAAGATATATATACATTGAATTTAAAGAACTTATCCGTCTCTTAGAGGTGGCATCACAAGAGCAAGATACATTTTTTAATTATCTGATAAGAGTTATATATTTACTTGGTGGTGCGTAATGGGTGACAAAACCATAGATTAAGAAAGAATAATGGGGAGTGTCTTAGATGGTTAAAGGAATGCCTTAAAAGATACCCAGAAGGCCTTTGCAGAATATAGGCAAAGTGCTCTGCTTCTTAAAGAACCGGTATATAAGGATGCTGGACCTGGTGGTCTCAAGTATTTCTTGAGAAGATTAATATGTTAGACAAGAAATTGACAGGTCTTGAGACAGATGCTAAAGATCTTATTGATTGTTATCGAAAACCGAAAATTCCTAAAACTGAAGAATTTTTTTCTAAAGCTTCAGAATCTCTACCGAATGAATGATGTGTTCCTCTGGAAGCATTTGCTCTGGCATGGTACACAGGTGGTTCATTACTATTATTGTTCTTCCATTTTTCTTTGTGGTGTCAACTTTCAAGGGTACAAATTTTAGAAGTTAATCATGCAGCTATTATGATTGCCAAGCAAGAAGGCATTTTTGTTTCACTTGATCTGGCCAGTTTTGAGATGGTGCAGAAGTTTAGGTCGCCACTTCTACAGTTACTGGAGTCAGGGAGCATAGACCTTTGCTTTGCCAATGAGGATGAGGCAACAGAACTGCTGAGGAGTGAAGACAATGCAGGTCTTGAGGCGGCACTTGAATTTTTGGCAGAGCACTGCCAATGGGCTGTGGTGACATTAGGCCCAAAGGGATGCATTGCAAAACATGGACATACAGTGAAAATTGAATTTCTGATTCTTTCATAGTCTTGAATTGCAAACTTTAATATTTATATATATATATATATATACACACACACACACACACATATATATAAGCACTTGCCTTTCTTTTCCTTACTCTCGTAAATTATTCTTCTTGTTTGAATTATGTAATAATTTGTATGGCTTAGTACAGATGAAAATGCTAATAAGAGGAGAGGTTGGGTCCTACGAGAGGTCCTCGAATTGATCCTGGGAAGAAGTTAGAGCTAGAGTGGAATGATTTGATGCAACCAGTTGGTCCAAATAGAGTTAGCCCATTTACACTCTCAAATTGAATTAATGCAATCTAAGTTAGCTTCAACTGGAGTCCAAGTAAGCTTTAGTATTTACATACACATATAATTTAAGATTTTTTTATGAGTTTCTTGTTCAAGTTGAATATCTAATGAATGGATATATATGTCGGTTATGGAGGGGTGTAGCTCACATACAAATGGAAATGCTAGCGCACAAGTTCATTCCCACTCCCAACAAGAAGAGGTTTGCGATGTTATTCATCTTATCGATCATATGGTGGACTGAGATCCTAGTTTTGTATTGTGTTGGTTAAACAATATTGCTACTTGTTTTATCTAATCGACAATCATGTTATTTTTCAGGTTTCTCATTAGGCTTATTTGGAGAATATTTGACAATCAACGAGATGGACATTTAATTTGTATTTATTTTTTATAGATCTTGTTTATCTTGTGAGAAAAGAATACAAGTTGATAACACTTTGAGATAGGTTTTTTTTTTTTTTTTTTTTTTTTTTTGGAGCTTGTTTAGATACATTATTGGATTCATTATTCAGTAAACAAAATTTCGAATCAATGATGTTCTCGTTATTTTATATTTGTAATTTGGTTTCATTTTCATTCATGTTGAGTTTTTAACTTTAATGTGATAAAATTGAAAATATATAAAAACAAAAAAAAACTATTGTGACAAAAATTATCCGTGGCCAATAAGTTTCGAAAATCTTTTAGTTATGACGTCCATAATATCGTGACAAAAAATATAATAAAATCAAATTTTTTTTACGATAGTAATGTTCCGTCATATCTAATTATTTGATAAATTACTCTGTTACAACGGCAAATTACTGTCATAAAAAGTATTATCAATTCGTTATAAATGATTTTATATTTAACACCTATTATTTGCTTCGTCAACTAAACCGTTAAGAAACTGTAATATAAAATTTTTGTGACACCCCCTGTGCCATTGCAAATGTATTTGCAACGCTTATATTTGTGACAGACCATTTGCCGTCACAAAACCGTTGCAAATATTTTTTGCTACGGTTTGGGTACCTTATTGTAACAGTTAGTAGCCGTTATAATAACCAAAAATTCTTGTAGTGATTTACATATGCAAATTATACCAATCCCAGCAATCATTGAAAAAAAAACACAACAATAGTAAATACAAAATGTCTGTTTTATAGACAATTAAAAAAGCAAGATGAGAGATGCCAAAATAATATTCTAATGTAGCTTGTAGTTCAGAAAAAAGTTCTTCATTTTTTTCTTCTTTAAATGCAATCAAGATGTTGCAGCTGGTGGTTCTGCACTTTTGCATGTTCTTTTGTTGTGACCCTACTGCCTACATATTTTTCACCTTATTTTCAAACCAACCTTGCTCGAACTCTCTATCTGTAACTGTTGCACTTTTCTAGGCTCCAATCTTATTGCGTTCTTAGGCCTCTCAGCCTTCTTCTGAGTATGGAAATGAGGTGTCAATGGATGCTGACCTGCATTGGACTATAATTCAAGACCTGGCATTGGAGAAATTGAAGATGAATATGTCTTCAAATAAGCTTCCTTCTTGTAACAACTAGCCACATAATCCATTAAATTTGCTTGCATTTTCCTTGAAGATAAAGATGCCATTACAAAAGGTAGTCCACATAGTTGCCAGCTTCCGCATAAGCATGTTATGGAGGATAAGGCCATTGCACGTACGCCTCCATACACATCTCTTACCTCAAACTTCATGTTTTCACAACAAGTGGCAATATTATTGCTACTCAATTTTCCATTCTTTTCCAGAATCTTCATTATCCTAGGTCCCACTTGGTGGCTCTATCTTTCATAACATTATAGTTTGACAACTATTCTACTCATTAAATAAACACTGATATGCTCCAACATACTCAATAATGGCTTTTCTCTAGCTGCAAGAATGGCGCGATTGAAAGCCTCAAAAAAATTGTTTAGTAACATATCACAATCACTACTACCTTTCTTAAATTGGGACCTACTCCATTGACTGGTTGGCTTACCAGATAGCCAATCATATGCCCCTCCATCTAACTCCATCATCCTATTCATTTCAATATGCCATTTAGCAATTGTTGTAGCCCTTACTGTATGCCACAGACAGTTTTTCAAAGCCAATCTCATATGGTTCACACTGAAGTTATTGTACAGATATCTCAAACATGTTCTGTGTTCTGAATGTTCAAACAAGCTTTCAATTGCCTGAATTAATCCTTTCTGCTTATTAGAAATGCTTCCCATTCAACCTCTATGTTACATATGTATTTTCAATGAATTGAGGTACATATGCATCTTTAGGTTGTATCCTCACACCCTCTGCAGATTGACCATCAATCTCCATTTTACCTTCAACTCTAACTGCATTACCATCGTTTTCCATTTTACCGTCAACTCCAGCAAAATTACCATCATTCTCCATTTTACCATCAACTCTAGCAGCCAAGGACGGAGGTTAGTAGAGTCTAGTGCAGGAAAATGCCTGCAGTGGACTTTTGGAGGCCCAGAAAAATATAATGGGCCACTGCATAAAAAAATTATCATTTCAAACGGGCCATTTTAGAAAATAAAATGTCAATTAATTAGGCTGGTCCAATGCATATACACCAAATCAGGAATCACCAATATCCATTAGACCATCACTAATCACTTACGTCCTCACGTTTGCTGCTTGTGCCACTACTGTGTGAAATTGGAATAAAAAAGAGAGCAAAACCTTCAATCTCTAAACGCTAATCACTGGAAATCAATTATTTCTTGAAGATCAAGAACAATAAGGTATGATTAATGATTGTATGAAAATTAGATTCAACGTAAATTTTTTATTTTAAGATTTGACAATGGATTTTTTATTTCTTTTCTTTTGTGAATTTAGATGATTCTTGTGGTTTTTCTTTTCTTGAGACATAGGAAATTTGAATTGCATAAGACAACTTTAAATTTTAATTTGAAATTTTTGTGTCCAATTTTGCTTTGTTAAATGTTGTTTATATGTTAAATCAACCAATGTGCATTTTCTGATTTTCATGCTTTGCTGGAGAGGTAGAGGCTCAAAATTTGGTAATAAAGCTCCACAACCACAATTTAATATTTATAACAGATAAAGAAATTACACATTAAATAATTGCCTATGGGAATTACAACTTCAAAATAAAAAAAAAAAAATTTCAACTTCATTTACTAGAATTTGTTTACTGGAATTGGAGCTTTAAGCGAGAAATATTTGACACGACAATGGAGAGATTTTTCAAAAGAAAATATCTTGTGGAAAACGTTGATTGGGAGATATTAAATAAAACGAATTTTGATGTTGCACAACTTTCCACTGATCTTGGACTAAGGATACCAATTTTGGATTATAATGTTAATATTTGAAATCAAGTTTGAACAGCATATACGCAAAAAGGTCCTTGTCAACCTCAAGATCACAAATTCCCTAAAAGACCATTTGGAAAAGATTCTAGACGTTTTAGTTCTTCTTGGTTTAAATAGTTTGTTAGTTGGTTGGAGTATAGTATAGAAAAAGATGATGCATATTGTTTGTATTGTTATCTTTTCAAAACAAGTAGTAGAAAACAAGGAGGAGACGATTCTTTTGTTGGTGAAAGATTCACGTATTATAAAGATAAAAAAGGCTTAATACTCATGTTGAAGGGCATGATGGTGTACATAATCAAGCTCGTATGAAGTGTGAAGCGTTAATGAATCAAGAGCAACACATTCAATCAGTTTTCTTCAAGCAATCAAAATAAGTATGAAATGAATATAGTATCTGTCTTAATTGTGAAGGATAGATTGCGCAATCGAATGGGTGATCAGTAGATGAATGATAGCATCATTATTTATGTAGAGAAAAATATATTTTTAAAGATTGATAATGAACTCATTGTACAACGATATCAAAGTATGAAAAATCGCAATGAACAATTGTAATGTATGTCATTTTTTGTATTGTTGTGTTCTTACATTGTTTTATATTATTAAATTTATTAATTTCCGCTTGCACTGACATAAATTCATGACTCCGTCCTTGCTAGCAGCTTTACCATCAATCTCCATTTTACACTCAACTCCAACATTTTCACATCATTCTCCATTCCCAAATTGTCACTTTTATTCCCAACAATGTCACTTTCATTCCCAACATTGTCACATCCATTCCCAACTTTACCTCTAGATTCCCCTTCACCTTGTCACGTTCATTCTCCATTGCATCTCCTTCCACTTCTTCAACTCATTTGAGTTTATCATCAGGTACATCACTTTCACTGCCTGAAAGTTCCACAATTTCAACCAACTTCATACTGGTTGAGGACCTATGCCTCTTGCTTCTCCTACTCATGTGATCTTTCTCTTGTTTACACTTTTGCTTCTCTCTTTTTGATTTATATTGCAATTTGGAAGGATCCAACCTAGGTAGTTCTTTTCCAGTTTCAGGATCTGTGATGACAAGTCCCTTCCTAACTTTGCTATTGTTTGGTGATGGTGGTCGAGGTGGTATTACGAGTCCTATTCCAATTAATGAGTTGGTATAGAGGCACAAGGTAAATGTCAACTTGCGTTGTTTCATTTCTATCATTAAACAACATGGCAATGTCTCAATTGTTACGTATTCTAATAAGCTCTTCTAGTAGTGACATCTTTTGTTTCTTATAAAAAAAAAAAAACCCAATTGACATATCAAGTCCTATACTCTCTACAAGTTTGTCTAAAAACTGTCTATTCAAAATCTTTGAATCAACATAGTCCATATAGTCAACCTCCCCATGTTCATAAACCAAGTTATTGGACTTGGTTAACATGATACCTCCATAATGAATATTAACAGTAAAGTATGGTGATTCCTTACTTGAAGGAAAAAAAAATCATCACTCGTGAAGCAATTTCTTACTACACAACACAAAATTATACAATGGGAAAATTTCAAAATTAGTGGGCAAACGACTACCATCTTCAGGCATTAATTTTTTTTTGGAAAACTTAAAAATACTAACAGTATACGGGTGCTTCTTAGTGATATAGTCTGAATCTTGTACTTTTGGTTTCATTTGCTTCCGTGTTTGAAGGAGTACTCACTGCAACAACCAAAAAATTGCAAACTTTATTATACTGTTGAACATTTGGTTGATCAAACGTACCCAAAATTATCTACAATACACACTAATACCAAACATTATATAATATACACTATACTATTTACTTATTCTTCGTCAGTCGCTGGTATTTCGCCATACTTAAAAAGGGTTTCTTCAATGTGTACACTTTTTGGACAAAAATTTGGGATTTGTTTCACACTATTTGGAGAATTTTTTTTCAAAGGAAATGGGATTTCAATTTCTACAGACGTCTGTTCATGTTCACGTCTAAAGAGTCGGAATAGTGGAATGGCGGAATTGCCCTTATAAAATGAAGAGTGTGAAATTCATGCGAGGAACTAACAGTTAAATGTGACGGAAATGACCATTTTCGTCAGCAAAGTTTGAAATAAGGACGCCACTATTAAAAATGAAAGGATAAGTCATCAACCTGCAATAAGTACAAAAGATAGAGACTATTTGTGTAAAAAAGCGCTATCTAAATTATAACATACATGAACTAGACCAAAGTTGGTTTGATTTGATACTAATTAAAATTGGCCCGGTTCTAAGTTTTAGAATCGAAGATCGAATGATTTTGATATGAGTTAGAACAAAGAGCTTGTTCGGTTTGAGTTTTTAGCCAAAAAATGGATTTTTGGGCTTTTATTTTTCAAAATTATTGAAGGTGAAATAATTATATTGTCCTTACTATTTTGAAATAGAATTGTGTTGATTAATGGTAAAATAGTCATTTCACATTAAAAAACTTTGAAAAATAAAAAATCCCAAAGTCCAAAAATTCCATTTTTTTTCCAAAACTCAAACCGAACAAGCTCCAAATTTTGATTTGACTCTAAATTTTATTTATTTTTGTAATATCTCAATTAAACCATAATTTATATAAATGCATATGTATTCAGAATAATTGAGAGTTTCATCCTTTAAAATTAAAGCGTGAAAGTGAAATAAAAAAAAATTCTTGCAGTGATTTACACTTTCAAACTTATTTTTGAAGTGCAAAAAAATTGGACCAGAACTAATTGTTCCATTTTCAAAATATTCAGGCTGGATCACTAGGTGCCACTCCTTTAATTTTATTCGCTCAACTTAATTTTTTATTTCAATTTGACAATTTTGTCTAATTAAAAAAAAATTAATTGACGATAAAGTACTCTACGTCTACGGGACTGTACGGTTAGATTTGATCATTATTAATATATTACATTAAAGTGAAATAAAAATAATTTTTTTTTGTAATGAAAATGAAATAAATTGAAGTTAGGTAATTAATAAAAAAAAAGCTTTCTTTCATAATGTGAAAACTATAGATTCTTTATTGAATTGTCAGGTGACAAGGTGGTCCAAGGAATCGGAATCTTTTGATACGGATAGATTTTTTTAATTATTTAAAATTCTAACACATTATGCATAAAAAGAAAAGGACAAATTAAATTAGGCAGCACTTTTTAAAATAAGTAACTAATAAGTAATAACTACCTCTCTTTTCTATTTAAATATTACAAAAAAAAAATTATATTTAAATAGTACCTACAAAAGTAGAATCTCTAAATGCTACTCCACTAATAACAATTTTCTTATTTAAAAGAAAGAAAAGAAACTGGCAATCAGTTGTCGAATTTGTACCTTCGATTTTTATTTTTGCCAGCTCAATATTAATCCATGTTTTGAAAAGCGTAAAAAACGTGGTTAGACATAGATGTCGAGTTTCAAATTTTTCAAGTCTAGATAAAACTTAAACAAGAACGAGATAAGAGCAAAGTAAAGACAAGACGTGGAGGTCGTGCCTCCACCTAGATGAACTTTTTAGAACAGTAATATTAGCACGAGAATAAAATATACAATCAATTTAGAAAATAAACAAAAATTCAAATAAATCCATAATCAAGAAAATTATAAACAAATTGATTTGTTCACACTATCATGTATATGTTGAAACTTGATAACGATAGAACAAATCTTTGTAACCTTTGGAGGAGTTTGTCGTGGTAATTTTGTATACATTTTTGTTGACTTAAACAAATTGAAAAATCTAGCGTCGACCATTTTGTATTAAATTGTTGAGTTTATTTATTACTTTTTATAGAGACGTACATGGGGTGCGGAGCCCTCGGTCCAAAATAATTTCATTATGGATAGTTTAACGATTTCATACTAATAATTTCAATTGTCTTTATTTATTTTAATAAATAGAGAACTGTCGTTAGGATTTATTTTATCATCAAGCAAATGGAGAAAGAGAGTTTGAAGGTGACAATTTCTCTTATAAACTATTTTTTCATTATAATGAATTACTACAGTGACGGAGAAATGATATAGTCTCACATTGAGACGAACTTATATAATACTTGTGTGTTCATGTATTCGTTTCACACAAATGAAATTCTTGTATCATTGAACTGGACAATGTAATATATAAATATTTCATATAATATTTTGTTTCAAATAATCTAACGGACCAAAAATATCATTGAATTAATTTCTAAAAAGTCAAAAGAAATAGTTGATGTAAAAACAAATCCATAGACTTTGCTTAAGCCATTATTATCTATAGAAATTTGAACTTTCAAATGACAAAAGAAGAAAATGTGAAAATCTGAAATGCATAAACCATCTAATATGAAAGCAAAGTTCAGACCAGATTTTGAAATTTATAAACCCTGTTTTAAGATTTTGAATCTTCTTACAATTTTCAATTTTTTTTAATAATGTTGGACAAAATGCATAAGAAAGCTGTTCTATAAATAGACATGTCAAACTTAACAATTGATATATAATTACTTTTTCTAAGCACAGAATTATACTATTTATGTGTTCAGACGAACCACTATCTTGTAAGACATGTTAAAAGTAATATCTCACATCAATTAAAGATGAACAAAGAAAAATCATATAAGAATTTGCGTTAGTCTTATTAACAAAGTTGACATTTTAAGACGGAACTTCAAAAATTCGAATCAAATTCCAACAATTTTTTTTTTTTTTTTTTCAGTCTTCTAACATCTCAAGGGCCCTAATGTCTTGAGATAACACAATTGACGTATTGTATCAAACGTCTCTTTTTGTTTTTATTAAATTCTAATTTAATGCTTTGAGATAACACAATTGACGTATTGTATTAAACGACTCTTTTTGTTTTTATTATATTCTAATCTAATTTAACGTATCAAATATCAATGTCAGTGAAATTTGGTAAAGTCATAAATGTATACACAACAATAACAACATCCCATCAAAATGCAACGACAATTATTGTATATAAGTGGATGCCACGACTTTTAATTATGTTCATACACGAATGATTAAGAGTTTTCTAATTATATATGCTTATTCATTCTTAATTATTTTCCCCTTTTTTTTATGGTAATTCTTTCTGACGCAATCACAAATATTAATAATCGTGCCATTCTCGATCTGCTAGATAGGACTGACTAAATTAATTAGATTATTTTAATTAATTAATTAATTATCTATTAAATGTCATCTTCATTATTCTCTCCCTAGATTCAGACCTTTTTTTTTTCCTTTAATTTATTAACTATGATGTCAGAACAGCTTGTATTTGATTCTGTCAATTATATTATATACAAAAGCGTCTCAACTCAACTCAACTCATGTATTAATAGATTTTTTCAAATTTATTAATTTTCTTGAATTTAAATAGAATTAAACATAAACATATTAGATTCATTTGCATATTTTGCAAAGATTAAGAATCCAAATGTAATTTTTTTTAAAAAAAAATTAAAATTAAGGATATATTGGTCTTTTTAATCAAATAAGGATCAATTGCGCACTAGAACACATAAGTTATGGATGCCTGTGTCAAAAACAAATGTTATGGACCATTTATGTACTAAAAGAAAATGTTAGTAACCATTTGTACTAAATTCCCTTAAAATTATTAAACATAGCTAATTGTGAAATAAATTGCGCCATGGTTGATTAATTAGGGACCCTATGTAGGGAGTGGCCTCATTTAATTCAAATAATTCTTTTTATGGGAAGACATAAGTGAATAAATTTCAAAATGTGTCATGGAGAGAGAGAGAGAGAGAGAGAGTAATAAAAAGATAAAAAATAAATATTTAAAAGGAATTTATGAAATTGAGTTGGCATATTTATGAAAATGAATCAGACAAATTAATATGGTTTCAAGAAGGACGAGTAGCGTCATTGAATATGTCTAATGAATGCTGATCTCCTGCCCACATATGGGCAGGAAATCTTGCCCACATGCTGAGGGTAAAAGATCAGACCTCTATGTCTAATATGTTAAATTCATCAATACTATATTGAACCATTTTCTTTAAACACTAAATTTAGTCTTTCACACTTGATTCTATATTGAACTTGGTTATTAAACTCACATCGGATCGACCAATCCGGTCCAAAATTTGCGACCTGGAAAGCAGGCCGGTTCAGGTGCTTTATTGACCGTTTAGCTTGCGAACCGATTTTAGTCCGCCTGAATTGGATCTCTTATCTATGAATAAACTTACTCATCTTAAAGCTTAAACAGTAAAAGAAATATGAATTTCTTCAACAGTTTACGACTTCTATAGTTTGTGAAATATTATCAAATTGAATTTAAATGATGGAACAAGATATTTTTGTCCTAACCAAAAGTCAAGACTCAAGATGATGTTACCCTAGTCCAATTTAATTTTCAAGAAATATGCTGTTCCTTCATGATCCTGGTTTTTGCCTTGTTCAGTCTCTCCCACACATTACAGTCAACTTATCTTCTCTTAACCAGAACTTGCCATGTCCTTTTACAGCATCCATAAATTATCCATTCAGCCCATATCAATCTACTGTAAATATTATGGCACATAACTCACACTTCTCTTTCTGGTCCTAAAATCTAATGTAACAAAAACATCAGCATAGTTAACAAAATTTTAACTTTTTACGTTCTTTAGTACTATCGAGTACTAGTACAGCATTAATAGAGTTCATTGATATTCTTGTTTGGCTGGATCACATTTCCTAGTCCTAAGAAGATTCTGGACCATAAACTTCCCTCTTGCAGCCTAGTCCTCTGCCTAATTTCACCATTATTCATGCAGAACTGGAGAAGCTAAATGAAATTATCACAATTCTGCTTCCGAAAAACGAGCTATCAAAGACTTGTTATGGAAATAGCAACTTGTATGAATACTGCAGTTTAATGCACATTAGGAGGAATTTTGTTTAGAAACACCACAGAAATAAGGGACATAATTTCCACATCAATGATAAATTCTAGTACAATATAGTGCCTGAGTTTAGTGTAATGTCACCATGAAGTGATGACTAATTCGAACGTACTAATTTGGACTTTAGAATTTACAGCAATATAAAACAAATAAATACTCTTCATATTCACTCAACATCACCTCGCCTCAGTAAAATTTGAACTTTTGATGTCCAAACAATTTCACCAGAACATCCATAATACAAAGCAAGGAAAAGAAAGGGGAAAATTTCAGTACCATTACCTCCACGTAAGAGGGTCTCAGAAATCTATCTAGACATAGAGGATTGTGTTGAAGAGCCTTCTAAGAAAGTGAATTCCTTTCATTATGGGCACAATAGAGTAACTGGTTAAGTCATCATGCATATGACATGTTGCATGTTTGAATTCTCCCACCCTAGTCACTAGTAATGCTACGATTCTTCTCTTTAGTGCACGACTTCTAGCTTTCCTGATTCCCTTTTTTCGTCATTAGCCAAGATAGTGACGAGTTGATCCTCAATTTCAAACCTCACCCTTTGGTGCAGAATAGATGGACCTTGCAGGGAAGGGCCCAGGGTGCTGGCTGCTATATAGAGCCAAAGTTTTGCCAACAATAAACTAAATGATGCCTCTGTCTTCCACATATAAATTGATCTTAAACTTGCACAAGATGAACACAACATCAAGTTCAATTACTCCAATAGTCTAGCAAATGAAATATTCAAATGCTTGAACGATCACCGTCTTTCTCTTTAGATCCAAATGCTGCCATTCCAGATCCTTTGCACTGCTCAACGTGCAAACATTCGAACCTCTCCCATTATCTATCAAGACTGGCAATCCTCGGTGCCTGCCTGAAGTGGGATCTACACAATCTTCACCAATAACCACCAACTTCCTCTTATTTTCTCCAAAGTGACTTGCATTACTGATTTCAGCCTCGCTATCAAATTGCTGTTGAGAAAGAGGTGAGACACCAAGCATATTAAAGAGCAAGAATCAAAAAGTAATTTCTTTCATTGCATTATATTTGTTGCACAAAGAGTACATACATACAAGATAAAAAACAATGCAATATTTAATTCCACAAATCCTTACGATTAACTCCATAGCGTCTGCAATAAATACTATTTACCACGACTTTTACAAGGATGCTCATTGTTTTCAATCCTACAATTTGCTAAGCAAATCTTCCATTCAGCTTTGTTCTACCATAAAGCAAAATGGAAATTCTCACTCTCTTGGTCTTATTTCCGTTGGCTCCCTTGCTTTTCCTTGCATTGTATCTAATTATGAAATGAAACAAATAAATTTTATGCGGAAGATGGTAAGCACTGAATCTTTGAACAGTAAATATTGTTCTAATAGCAAAGCGAAGCTTCAACAATTGCATTTATATGTGAGGTGTGCTAGAGTTTGTTCGTGCACATAATCACACGACAAACAAAAGAAAATTTCCTCTTGATATCATTACTTGTACAAGAATTGTGTTGAGTGTTTTCTGGGTGGTGAAAAGAAAAATTCTGATGCAGTGATGATATTACCCATATCTTGCATCTTCCTGGACTGAGACATCAAATCTATGTGCATGTGTCTTAGTCTTAGTTTAATGAGCATGATGGGACAGTATGACATAAAAGATTTAGTTTCTTTTTCTTCCTTAATACTGTTTGATTCGGTATAGTTCCTTAGTTACCAAACAAGCCACAAGCCAGCTCAATGGAGGGACCAATTTTTGGCATTAGATTCGAGAAACTGATGCCTTTACTTTAACATTTGAAAGGTTACAGCTTAATACCTGCTAGCAATCATTCCAACACCTCCATCATATATGCAGAACCATTGTTATGACCATATAGCTTCATTGCCAAACCTAGTTCATCCAACACTCTGTAAATTATTCCAGAACAAGGATGTGATTTGTCAGCAACAAGAAAACTGTGAGTCACACTATTTATGGTGATCCAACTACAACCAGGCAATTTCCTCAACCCTCTTTCTTTCATTGTCTTTCTCACTTCGGCTACAACGTCCCAGTGTTTTGAGGCAGCGTATAAATTTGAAAGGGAGATGTAATTTGATGAATTCTCGGGTTCTATCTGGATGAGGAACTTATAAGCCAAATCTCTCATTTCAGAATTTTCATGGAGTGCAGAAGCACTAACAAGGGCTCCCCAAATGCTAGGCCCTGGTTCAACAGGCATTCTCTTGATAAAATCCAAAGCACGATCAAGTTGGCCTGATCGACCTAACATATCAACCATGCATGCGCACATCTCCAATGTTGGTTCAATATCATAGTTATTCACAACATAGTCATATATTTTAATGCCTTCATTCATCAATCCTGACCTACAACACGCAGAAAGAAATCCAACAACAGTAACTGTGTCTGGTTTGATGCCGCTCTGAAGCATCTTATCAAACAACATCATGGCATCTTGACCCTTGCCATGTAAACCGTACCCACAAATCATTGAACTCCAAGAAATTGCATCCTTTCTAATACATTCATACTCAAAGACTAGACTTGCATTACTCAAACTCCCACATTTGGAATACATATCGATCAAAGCATTACATAAAGAGACTTCATGATTCAACTCTCTCCTGATTGCAAACCCATGAATTTGCCTCCCACCAATCAGACCAGCAAATGAACTACAAGCTGGCAAAACACTCACAAGTGACACTTTATTAGGCTCCAATTGATCCTTCCATTGCATTTCACGAAAAAGACACAAAGCTTCATCATAGTGCCCACAACATACATACCCGTTAATCATCGCAGTCCAAGCAAACACATTCCTATACTTCAACCTATCGAACACCGTTCTCCCTACATCAACTCTACCACTTTTTGAGTACATATCAATCAAACAACATCCCAAATGAGCATCAGAACCTGAACCCGAACACAAATCCAACCAATTTTTCACAATGTAACAGTGTAATTCCCTTCCATAACCCAAATCCTTACTCCACTTACCATTTTTAACGTCTCCTTCACACAAAGAAAGAAGGATAGAGACTGTATATGCATCAAATTTCAATCCTTCATTTTGCATTCCCTTCACAAATTCCCACAATTTGTTATTATCAGAAAAACCATTTTCTTTATCCAAATTTAGATTTGCACAACACATAATTGCCGCATTCCAAGAAGACACATTTCTGTAAAGCATTTCATCAAACACTTTCAAAGAATCATAAATACTGCCACATTTACTATACATGGTCATCAAAGAATTTCCCACAACGGTATCCAAAACAAATCCATTCTTCATCCCCCTTCCGTGAACCATTTTCCCATACAAAAAATCCCCAAAGTCCCCTACAGTTTTAAATATTATAGAAAAGGTAAACTCATCCGCCAGGGGCAAACTGGTAGCTACAAACATATTCCTGAAAAGCACAAAACTTTTGCTAAACAACTGGTTTTTCGCCAACCCATTGAGGAGGTTGTTGCAAAGGTGCGTGCTTTTGAGCAAAATCGATCCGAAAACGAGTTGCGAGTCATCTGTGTGTTTGAAGTGAGAGTATGAAAATATGAGTTTCTGGGCTATGAGGGGATGCTGAGTGAGGCCAACACGGTGAACTTGCGCGTGGCATTGCTGGGTGAGTTTCAGGGACTGGGTTTCGACGGAGAGTGAGAGGAAGTAGAGGAGCGATTCCGATGGATCGACTGTGGGGACAAAATTATGTATAAATGAGCTTGTGTGGGTTGATTTGAAGGGATTCTTGAGGGATGAGATTCTTGAGAGAATGATCATGTGAACTGAAACTAACTTGTTTGAAGATCGTCCCCAGTGAAACTGGAAAAGATCAATTGGGGGATTTTATGGAGTAGTCTCTCCATATATACATGTTTTGATTTATCAAAGGTTGAACCGCGGTTTGTGTAGTTCTTAAAATCAGGTTCGGAGTTATATTTTTTTTAGAAGGAGAGTAGTATTATTAAAAAAAATTACATTTTAAAATCAAACTGTTACTTTCAAGAAAATGAAATAAAATAATGTGAAATTTTTTTGGGCAAACATGAAGTCTTAAACTATAGAAATGATGGTTCAAGAATTAATCCATCGATACATGTTTTTCCTTGAAAATTCCATAATACGTTTGATGGTGAATTTAGAATCGTCGATCTATTTGTTGACGTCTTTTGTTTTTCAAGAAAATATAAAGTTTATCAACGACTTTTGAAATACCCGAAGAAACTATTGAAAATAATTTAAACATTTATCTTTTTCTTTATTGGTTTGATGGGACATTCTTGAATCTTGATTAATATTAACAATATAAGATTACACGATATAAGTGTCTCATTTCTTCGTTTAAAAACATGACAAAAAGGGCAGATTATCATCTACAAAGGAAAAGCTGGTTCTCTGAGATTTTATTGAAGTGTTCCAAACTTTTTTGGACACCAATTTTAACCAGCCTAGAAGAAGCACAAAATGTAAGATACTAACACAAAACAGTAAAACAAAAGTAGAACATAGTCTCTAAATTGAAAACCTTCTTTGGTTCTCAATCATCCAGTAAGCAGATACTGAAAGTTTAATAGAAAATTTGGTGCTAAAATATGCAGGTTAATTAGCTCTGTTTATTGCATTCCCAGCCTGAATATTTCCATGGAAATCATCCAAGTTCCACAAGCCACCACCCCACATAATATCCTCATTTGAGGTCTCTAGCATGGTTGAATAGCCATTGATCATCGAATAAAAGAAGCCCGACTCGTCGTTTGTGTTCGGGTAAATTATTTCTTGTCTCATTTGAGGGAAATTTGGCAGTCCATTGTTGTCGTCATTTTCATCAAGCAATGAGACTATCCTCTTCATGTCCATTTCATCTTTTTGTTGTTGTTGCAGTTGGTATTGTTGTTGTTGTTGTAGCTGAAATTGTTGCCTCTTCAGGAGCCGGAGACGCGACTTTTCTGCATTTTCCGAGGAGGGTTTTCCCTTTTTCTTGAAATGAGTCCTCCAGTAGTTCTTGATTTCATTATCTGTTCTTCCGGGCAAGCTTCTAGCAATTGTTGACCACCTGTGTTTAAGAAATTAGTTAATAAAGACTCGTTCTTTGGGGCAGCTTATTATAGGGCCGGACTTCTACTTTTCGAAAAAATCTCCCCCGCAAGCTAACCGTAGAATTAATAAGAAGTAAAAATCTTGTTCACGACAACAAATAAATACCTGTTTCCCCATCTAGCATGTAGCTCAAGAATTATACTCTTTTCATGTGGGGTTATTTGCCCCCTCTTAAGATCTGGCCTCAAGTAATTCACCCATCTTAATCTACAACTCTTTCCATTTCTTTTCAGTCCTGTTCAAGCACACAGCACCAAAAAAAAAGAAAAAACATCCATCAGAAAACAAAGTTTGACACTTTAAATATATTCTACATAAGTTTTGATCTGATAATAATAAAGAAATGATATGTTTGGTACGCAATACTAAACAAGATTAGAAAGAGCATGTTTGGAGGAGCTTAGTAGCTACAAAAATGAATTATTTTTAGCGTTTTTTGAAAGTATTATTCTCGATATTGAAATAAGCCAACTTCTTTTGTAGAATAAGCAAGGCCAAACATATTTAATTGTTTTTGCTCTTTAATATCGCTCAAAACTTGCCAAAGTGTGATAATTATAGGATATGTTGTTACCTGCAAGCCTAGCCACATTGTTCCATCTACCTTCACCATGCAATTTGACATATTCAATGAGCAACCTGTCTTCTTCAGCAGTCCAAGGGCCCTTTCTCCACCCTTCTTCCATGGCTCCCCATCCCATATGTTCTGCCATCATTCCCCAAGACATAAACGCAAAAACAATATTGTTTGTCTGATTTTTTTTAGCGGAAATCAATAATATAGGTAGGGTTTTGTCGTAAGAATTCCCTGACATAATGTGTTGGTGTCTATTGCATATTTATACTTGGCAATCTAATCTTAATTGCTTCATGTCCCTATCAAATAATCTATCAGTATCCTCTCATCACATAACCCAAAGATCAGCTCTAGATACCACTTAATTTGCATAATTTGCAAGTTACAGAAATACCCTTCTTCATTTCTTGGGTATACAAGGTGGTCCATTCAATAATATGTTAATTTGGATTAATTACATTTCTTTTCTCTCTCCATGGTAGGATTTTATTTGATGAAAGACAAGTTAGATTTGATCTTTATTTCTTCAAAAAATAGAAAAATATTGTAAAAACTTTTTCACTCCAAATTAATCGGATAGAACATATTCAAAGACAAGTTAAATTTGATCTCTATTTCTTCAAAAAATACAAAAATATTGTAAGAATTTTTTTCACTGGAAATTAATCAAATAGAACATATTCAAAGACAAGTTAAATTTGATCTCTATTTCTCCAAAAAAATACAAAAATATTGTAAGAACTTTTTCACTCGAAATTAATTGGATAGAACACATTCGTGACTTATATCTAAATATATTGTTTTTCTCCAAACATGTTGTAATTTTATTGAACTACGTAATTCTTTTAGAGAATATATCTCTTATTTGTTGTAGAGCAACTTCAAAAGAATTCGATTATATCTATTTAAAAGTTTTTGTAGTTCAATTATAGAGAGGAGGTCGTCAAAGATTTTAATGAGAACTCTTGCTTTCAAGTGGGAAGAGCTTTCAATCAACTTGAATCTATCGAGTAGTAAGGTATAAAAAGCTTTATATTTAAATCGAGAACAAATACTACCACAAAACTATTAATAATATATATTCCAATATAAGTACACGTGTCGAATCACCAAAGAATTGGATGCATATAGCATATAATATTTCTTAAAAAAAACCTAAAACAAAACAAGGGCAATCAAGGGAAAAAAAAATTGTCAAGGCATTTGGTGACATGTATTTATTTAGCTAGGGCCACGTATTAACTTAGGGTTTTATGCATCTAGACATTATACAACAAAAGCCTTAAAGCACTGTCTTATTATATATATAATTACAATTAAATATTAAGTGGGTGGCTAATTCTTTAAGCTTGAAAGCTACTACAAACCCAATGACTAATTAACATGTGTTTGATTTGCTTACTTCTTAAGGAGATAATTCCATTCTAATCACCATTTTCTTTAATTAAATACAATATAATTAGATGCCTTTTTGGGCAATTAAAGGCATTTAATTATTGGAATAAGTATGTTCTTAATACGTCATTAAGGGGACAGGTGGAATGGTATTTATACTATGGCTTTCACGGGAGTGCTTTGATGATCGAAACGTGTTGTAAATTTTTTGTCTTTCTTTTACTTACTTATATTGATGTAATTAACAAAAATTGGAATAATCGATGATGCAAGAAATAGAATCTGATAAAAAAAATACGAAATGGTGTTGTTTTGATTTGATCGACAATCAATTCGATAGAAATAATTTACTAAAATTTGAAAGTCATAAGTTCATTCCATACCGGACTAGGTCGGAATAGGGTTATATACATTCAATGCTTTTTTTGAATGTACTCGAGGTGTCATGACACTCTAATCGTCCACAAAATCTTTCTATTGATTGTATTTTAGTAAAAACTCAACGAGGGGATACATACACGTGATTTTTATCGTAGCTCAATTTTCCATCTCAAGTATTTTTTGAGAATATAATTTAATTAACTATGTGAAAATCTATGTGCATTGGAAGATGACCTTAGAAGGTTTTATTTTACGTAAAATATATTTATCT
The DNA here is from genome assembly GCA_030279155.1 of Forsythia viridissima. Classification (NCBI taxonomy): domain Eukaryota; kingdom Viridiplantae; phylum Streptophyta; class Magnoliopsida; order Lamiales; family Oleaceae; genus Forsythia; species Forsythia viridissima. The sequence goes on along the minus strand of CM059037.1, from coordinate 51,437,438 downwards.
TAAAAGTTATTTTTTTAAATTAGTCAAAACAACTCCAGCCCGGTTAAGTCGACCCTGATTAACCTGGGCACGATCGACCTCCATTTTTCTCAAATTTTGTTAAATCAAGTAATCAAAGTGATATTTGATGGTTAAATTCAAGAAATTTTGCCACATGCATGGTAGGAAAAAGGAAAGGGATCAATGGGACGTCGGAGAGGAAGAAGACTAGGAATTTAAGAGCATGAACTAGTCGAAGATAAATAATAGATCACAAGATAACTCGAAGGATTTGAGGAGCATGAACTAGTCGAAGATATAAGATAGAGCACAGAATAACTCGACTAAGAAAGAAATAAAGTTACAAATTTTTACAAAATATTCTAATGGTTTCCCTGTGAGTGATATTTATTGCAAGAATCCGTGTTATGTACGTACGGATGGAGAAGAAAATAATTTTAAAGTGTTGGCATCACTTTGCAAACAGAAAACTTTTTGCAAGTTAAATTTTGTGCTTATCAAAAAGCACTTGTAAAAGTCGTAGATTTCCATCTGGCTTTTGTTCTTGCACTTTTTCTAATTTCTTTATTTAATTTTATTTTTTTAGGCAATATCTTTTGCTTCAAGTTTTTCACTTGAATAATTTTAAATACTCGAACCATGTAATTAACTTGTTAAAAGATTAAATGGTATCAAAATCAGATAAAAGATTTGTGGGCGTACACAATATCTATTTCAATTACGAGTTCCCTCGTGCATCGACTAAGTTCATTTTTATTTAATACTTATATACGTAAAATAAAAATTATTAGAGAAGGGATTTTTTTGGTTTGTTTGTATTATATTTTAACATGTTTTTTTTCAAAAAAACATTCAAGATCTTTGTATGTTCAAATTCCACTATAAATAATCTGAAAAATAATTTACTTATTTATATTTAGATTTTCAATACTATTGTTCCCAAAAGACGACACGTAAAAGTATCTTATTTTTTAAATATTTAATCTGTCATTTCAAGGCAGATTAGGATAAGAAGTTTTGAGATGTGGGTGGCAACAATATTAATTAATTAATTAATTAATTAATTAATTAAACTCCATAATCACTTTTGCTTTAATTGAGTTCAAGGAATGTTGAGACATGCCAATGACTTTCTAGAAGCTTTTTTCTTCTATAATTTGATATTATCTGTTGGATTTGCAGAATCTTAGTATATATAATGGGATTCTTAATTTTAGTACTTTGTGTTAGAATTTTATCTAATTTGTCTTTTTTTTTAATTATATTTTTTAATATATAATATCTAATCTTTTGCAAGGTTGTCTCCCATTAATTGAATAGTCCAAGTTTGCTGTACCATAATATTACGGAAAGGTCTGATCAAATCAAATGGGATTGTTAATTATACTTATTTTAATCAAAAAAGATTATTTTTGAAATGGCTTATTATATGAAAGTTTGGGTCCCCAAATCTTAGTACGATGGAGAGGCAAAGAGAGATTATAGTATGTGAGAAATTATGTTTAAAGTTTGAACTATAACATTATGTAATATGTTGTAGTTGAAATTTGATTTGCCAATTTTCTTTGAAAATTATTGATCCGATAAGAAGAATACCAGTTATATATAGAAGAGACGAGAAATCCTTCTAGTAGTGGATTTATTTCGTAAGAGTCCGGATAGGCCCCATCCCAAATAATTTATCCACCAATCCTCCAATCCTCCAATGATAGGTATAATGTTGGCAAATAAATTTTTTTTGTTTTTTTTTTTTTAAGAAACTAAGAAAATAAGAATAAAATCTTAGGAAAATTGACAGAAATGTTCCCTAACTTTTGCCCTATGTGCGGAAATGGTCCCTAACCTTTATTTTTTGACAAACAAGCTATTGATCTATGTGTTTTTGTACGTAATTGATCGTTATTTGATGAAAAAGACAAATATATCCTTTATTTAATTAGAGAAATTTTCAATTGGATTATTAACATTTGCAAAAAGTGCAAATGGATCTGAAACTTTAATTTTTATATAAAAAATTAAAAGAAATCAACAAATTGATAATATAATAAATCATTTTGTATATTTTACGAACTATTGTAAAATAACTAAATTTAAGCTCATAATTATTAACAAACATGTTAATTAAAATTATTTTATTATTATTATGTAATCATATTATTTAAATGTTAAACTTTAATTTTATATTTACAACATTAAATAAAAAATAACTTTATCACAAACTTGATACTCAAATATTTTTATTTAATTGAGCTATTTGTTTAGAAAAATTGGCGAAACTGGTCTCTAACCTTTGCCTTTGGTGTAGAAATGGTCCCTAACTTTTATTTTTTTGGCACATAAGTCTCTAACATATGTGTTTTAGTGCGCAATTGGTCCTTATTTGATGAAAAAATAAATATGTTATTAGTTTTAATTAAAGAAAATTATAATTAAATTTCTAACATTTGCAAAATGTACAAATATGTCTGATACATTTATTAAATAATATTTAATTTAGCATAGTAAATATATTATTATAATCGTGTCAATAAAAATTTTCATAAGACAAAAATATGAATTATTGCGCTTTAGGTATACGTATTGCTACGTGATGTAAAAAACTTGAATAAAAATTAAATTAAATAAATAACAAAATGACGTATATAATTTTATGATATTAAACCAGTATTATTCTGTTTTTTAACATAAAAATACTATTAAAAATTTATTTACACATTATGTGTTCTTTATTTTTGAAAGATAGTAAAACAATAAATTAAAATATGAAGAATACAATTTGAGCTTTAATATTTGTAGTTAATAAACGAATAGCTTAATTAAATAAAAATATTTGAGTATCAAGTTTGTAACAAAGTTCTTTTTCTTTTTATGTTGTAACAATAAAATAAAAATTTTAAATTTAAATAATATGATTAATTAATAATAAAAAAAAAAATTTAAATAACACATTTGTTAAATAATTAATGAGTTTAAATTTTAGTTATTTTATAATAGTTCGTAAAATATACAAAATAAAAGTATCGGACCAATTTGTACTTTTTGCAAAGGTTAAGAATTTAATTGAAATTTTCTCTAATTAAAAATAGGGGCGTATTTGTTTTTCTTATCAAATAAGGACTAATTACGCTCCAAAAAATAAGTTAGAGACTTCTGTGCAAAAAAAAAAACGTTATGGACTATTTTCGCACTGATGACAAAGGTTAAGAACCATTTGCGCCAATTTATCATTCGTTTATTAACTAAAAATATTATAGCTCAAATTGTATTCTTCATATTTTTATTTATCGTTCAAAAATAAAAACACATAATATATAAATTAATTTTTATTAGTATTTTTATGTTAAACAATAATATAATAAGATTGGTTCAATGTCATAAAATTATATATGCTATTTTGTTATTTATTTAACTTAATTTTTATTCTAATTTTTCACATCACATAGAAATTATATATACTTAAAGCGCAATAATTTTATATACTTCTCTTATGAAAAATTTAATTGACACGACTATAGCAATATATTTAATATGCTAAAATAAATATTATTTAATAAATCTATCAGATCTATTTGCATATTTTTCAAATGTTAGAAATCAAATTACAATTTTTTTTAAAATTAAAACTAAGGGTATTTTTGTCTTTTTTATCAAATAAGGACTAAATATACACCAAAACACATAGATTAAGGACTGCTGTGCCAAAAAACAAAGGTTACCGCACTGAAGACAAAGGTTAGGAGACCATTTTCTCTAATTTCCCTAATTCATATAGAGAATAAGAATTGTAAAATGTTGCAATATGAGTTAAATATATAGTAAGACTCAATAGTCATTCATCATTATTTATTATTTACAATTTTCTTTCTTGAATGACTATCTATATAATAATTGTCTCGTTAAAAACTCTATTTTACAAAATTCAGTTCAAAAAATACCAACAAAGGAAAAAAGAGTGCAATTAATTATCAAAAGATTGGAGCAATCAAATGCTTTTGGAAACTCTTCAGGAATTCTTCAAGAATTTTATTAATGTTTAAATCAACAACAACAATAATGACAAATTCAAATATTGATTTATGTATAAAAACACTGGCATATATAGTCATTCTTGTATTATTATTTTTTTCAACATATACTCATTAAGACGACGTTCAAATTGCATTCTATATAAGTATCTATGCACTTCAATCCAATAAATTTATCGAAAATTTGAACTATATGATTCAAACATATTAAATCTTTCTAGAATATAACATTATTAGTCATGTCATATAATCATGTTCATTATTGGTGGACGTTAAAATTTAGCAGCAATAAAAGTTTTAAACATAGACCTGGGGACAAATCTTTCACTCATTAAGAAGTGAAAACATGTGATTTGATCATCTTAAAGACAGATGGAACGAGAAAAAGTTGCATTTGGAAGTGTTTTGGCATATTTTACTTTTTTAAGTAAATACACCACATAATCATGTCGTGGTTGCAAAATATGAAAATAAACCGAGTTTAAAACTCAAAGATAATTTATTTGAGAGAGTATACTTAGAGCTTTATTCACCTCCAATTTTAAGATTTTGCAGTCATAACATGATCATGTGGCATATTAACCTAGAAACGAGAACTAACATAGGATTGGAACGTTAAGTTTAATAACGAGGACTAACAAAGTGACTAATATTAAAAGTAAATTAAGTTCAACAACCTAATTATAACAAATTAAAGTTCTTCGAAGTGCACATCAAATATAAGTTTTGGCCATAGTGTTGACCCAAAAAGTGGCATGACACACGAAGTGCACGCTTGGGAACCACAACCAGAGCATTGAAGTGGACGACCCTTCTAAAAGTTCTCAAAAATTAGGTAAAAATGTAACCAAATCATCCATTAATTTCTTTGTAGAACCTCAGCATGTTCCTTTGACTGAAATTCTTGAGGTTTTGGGTGTAATTATCAAGGAAGGTAAAAAGAAAATTAAATAATTAATAATGAAGATTAAAAGCTAATCGCATCATAATTATTATTATTAAAAACATTTATTATAATTGGATTCCAAAGTGATAAACTTGAATCAATTGGGGTTTTGGTCAAAGTAATGTTTTATTTGCAAGTCATTTTCGATCTAAAGGCTACAGTAGTAACAAGGCCAACCAAACGCGGCGTAGAGTTTCTCTGAACTGCCAGCATAAGAAAATACTAGAAATTCAATTTTATTAATTGTAACTCTTAGGCCATGTTTGTTTATCATTATTTTATATATTCGTGATGCCATTGTATGTTTGACTAAGTTTGAAAGGATGTCAAACTTATACTTTCAATTTATTAATAATTAAATAGAAAAAGTACTAATGCTGATACTGCACAGTATTGATTTAACGCATACAATTTTGATCAAATGACATGGTCGGTACTGGTGCAACTTGAATTTTAAATCTTGTTAAAGCGACTCGACTTAGGGATGGCAACGGAGTGGGACGGAGATTAAAATATCTTTATTTACCGTTCTGTTTAATTATTTTTTTTTATTTTTCAATATTATTTTTTATTTGAAATAGAGACCATGATTTTCGTATTTGTTCAGATTATCTAACGGGACGAATTCCTTGTCCCATTTAGACGAGATGAGGTAAGACAAAGCTAAGTATTTTGTCATTTCTATCTCAATTCAACCGACGTAAAATATAAAGTAATATTCAAGAAACTCTATGTTACTCCTGTCTCAATCTCAAAATTAGTTAGGTTAAAATGGAACATATCTTGAAATTATTTAATTGTGACTCGTGCAGCTAAGACTTTGTAAGAGAAGCACTAACAAATAGCTGTTCCAACTATTCTCCAATTGCTAGTTTGACTAGATTCTGATATTGGGAATAAGAATAATTAAAGCTTCTTTTGGTTTTAATTTTGCTCACTTAAAGATTGATTATGTTTATTTATTTATTTTTTTTTTTTGTATTCAAGTGTCCCAACTTCGTCGAACTAAATCCTGTATCTCTAAGACCCTTACCCTTAGAACTTTGGAGGAGGTAAATCACGGGTTATGCCTCAACTGACTCCCAGGTTTTTCTCATCTGACTACACACTTCTGCGCACAAAGAGCTGTCTTCAAAGTGATTGCTCCATACCAAACAAAATCCAGCCGTAAGTTCCCACCAAGATTCGAACTCCTACCCTACCGTTGGAAGCAAGCTTTATATTGATTGTTCTACCAGTTAAGTTATATCCTGGGGAGGGATTGATTTTGTTTATTAAGAGCAATATTTGGTGTTAGGCGACACAAATTTGAACAATATACAAGATTTTAACTTTATTTTTTTAAAATCATTTTCCACGCAATTTCCAATCTAATATATCATACATCAATGCTTCAAAAATTGGCTCGTCCCCGCCAAGTTGACACAAACACATACACACACATATATAGTTAATTAATTAATTATTTTTTGGGTCTAATTGAACCTTATAATTTCACTTAAAAGCAAGAGTTATATTATAAAACATTACTTTTTAATCATTTTCTTACGTGGGAAACTTTTGGGGTAGTACTTTGACCCATAGCAAACTTTTTGAACCAAATAAACGAGTCAATCTAAATTGTTGATATCTAACTTACCTGTGATATTTTGACAATATTCTAAATAGGAATAATTGCATCAAAAGTTTCTAACGTATCAAAATTATTGGATATATGCCCATAACCTAAAAATATAGCACCACACATCCCCAACGTATGAAAAACTTGGCGTGGTAGATCCTTTATGACCAAATTGTCATTCCTTTTAAATAAACAAAAAAAGAAAAAAAAAATATAATTGAAAACTAACCATATGCACTTCAAAAATAAAAAGTAAAAAATATATCCCAAAACAATAAAAAGTAACAAATAGGTCATCTTCTCCAAAAAGTCCAAAATTTTTATTTGTACCAAATTCGCAGGAAAACACCACAAATTCACAAAAAAAAAAAAAAAACACCAATTTTCTTCGAGTAGGGTCTCTTATCTCGGCGGCCCATTTAACCCACGGCCGCTGCCGGACACTCCTGAACTTCCGAGCACCATCACTCGTCACCTTCTGCTCTGCCTCCTTCAACTTCATTGGCTTCTGCTTGACCTGAAGCTTACTGCTAATGTCATTAACATGAGTTTTTCCAGTTTTTTCGATACTGATTACTTGAATGTATTTCTAAACCTCGTCGTCCTCTTCATCGCCGGAGGAGTCTGTTGCATCTGGGTCAGTTACCGTTATTCGAAGAGTTTCATGAACATTAGATTTCTGCTGTTTTTGGGAGGAATTTTTGGGATTTAGATTTGAGGTTTTAGTGATTTTTTTGGTAATACTTCGGTGCTCGGTGAATTTTACCAGCCATAATATATTGTTATCCATTGACACTTTCAAGATTCAAACTCCCAACTACTGTTTTCTGGTGAATTTGGTACAAATAAAATTTTTCGGTACTGATTATTTCTATGTATTTCTAAACCTCGTCGTCTTCTTCATCACCAGAGGAGTCTATTGCATCTGGGTTAGTTACCGTTATCCGAAGAGTTCTGTGAACATTATATTTCTGTTGTTTTTTTGAGGAATTTTTTGGGGTTTAGATTTGAGGTTTTAGTGATTTTTTTGGTAATACTTCGGTGCTGAGTGAATTTTACCGGTCATAATATACTGTTATCCATTGACACCTTCAAGATTCAAACTCCGAGCTACTATTTTTCGGCGAATTTGGTACAAATAAAATTTTAGGATTTTTTGGAGAAGATTACCTATTTGTCACTTTTTATTTCTTTGGGTACATTTTTTACTTTTTATTTTTTATGTACTTATGATTAGTTTTTAATTATGTTTTTCTTTTTTCTTTTTTCTTGTTTTTTTTTTTTTTTGTTTATTTAAATAGAATGTCAATTTGGTCATAAATTACCTACCACGCCAAGTTTTTCCTACGTTGGGGATGTGTTGTACTATTTTTTTAAGTTAATGGCATATCCTCAACGATTTTAAAACGTTTGAGACCTTAGATACAATTATTCCTTCTAAATACTACCTACATAATTCATTTTGATTTAAAAACAAAATTACATTATTTTATTGAAGAAAAATAATTACACAATTATCTCTGAACGTACTTGAAGTAGAATCTACAATCTACAAATTATTGTCTATTTATTTTCTACGATTTTGATATTTTAGTATCGTAAGATCGATTGCCACCCCACCCCCACCCCCACCCCCACCCCACACACACACACACACACACACACACTAATTTGGTAGGCATACATTGCCATCATTCATGCAATTCAACCATGAAGTAATGAGTCTACCTCTTTCAAATTTCACTTTTTTTTTTTCTTCTTGTTGTAAAAACATAGGGTAGGACGAATATTTTTTTATGATCCTCAAAGTTGAAATAAATCAATGGACGGTGGATACTCATCAGTCATCATGGTATGTTTGATCAACAATGCAGAAACCCCTATTAAAATATAAAAATATCTTTACCCATTTATTAACTTTTACTATTAAAATATTGAATTTGGCTAAACAACATAAGAGAGTCAAGAATTTTAAAATAACTAGTAATAGTCAGCGTGTGATCTATTTTTTTTTTTTTTAATCTTTTAAAAATATATTTTTTTTGTTATTGAAATATTGATGAAATTATATATAAATATTTCAATATTAGTAAATGTACTATCTCGATAACAAAACCATGAAACATTTTTTTTAAGAGTTTAAAAAATACATTAAATAAATTATAATACGTTCAACCCATATATTTTCTATCAATTCTCATTTTCATTAGAAATCGAATTTAAATGTCTAAAATAATCAATCTTTATGACATTATACATATAAAATCATCATTATCATTTCTTAATATCTTATTATTACTAATTAAATTGATATTCCCTAAATATTATTTTAGTTTTACTCAACTTAAATTTTTAAAGTTTTGAATACTTCTCCAGATTTTTAAGATATAGTTCATCTACTTAATTTTATCAATATTATACTATAAGAAATGTTGCCTATAGCGACGCTTTTTGTTATCTCTATAGGTCAAAAAGTTGCTGTTATAACGTTATAGCGACGACAAAATCGTCACTAAATGTCGTCTCTATAGATTAGTATGTATAGTTTTATTGCGACGACATTTTGTCGTCGTTATAATTGCAGCTTCTGTAACGACGACTTTAAGAGTCAAATTTTTAATAATTAAAAAAAATTAATTTTATATACTTGGTGGACTTGACCCGACTTGTCAATTATGGGTTTGAAATCCGACCCACCAAAGGCCTGACCCGGTTTACTAAGTTTTATGAAGCATTTTTTTTAGAATAGTTGCCGCTATTTGTCGTCGCTATTGCCGCTATTTCTTATAGTATACTTTTAGATTATTATTTTTCGGTATCGTGTAAAAATGACATCTATAAATATCAAGTCAATACTCTATATACATAACACAAAAATGTAATCAAGAATGATCCAAAAAGACACTTCTCGTGCATTTTTTTATTGCTTTCTTTTTTATGCCACAAAAAAACATTAATAGAAAGTTAGCAAAGTTCGAACAATATTTAATTCATCAATAATCATTAAGCAAATTTAAAAAAACAAAAAAAGTTCGTTATATACTAATACCTATATATTAAATCAAAGTAAAAAAGAATACAATTTTTAATGGAAATGCATCGAGCATAATACCTGCATTCGCAGGATTTGATTTGTTGATCGGTCCAATCTATATCCTCTATGCAAAGCAGACATCTCTTTTGTTTCACGTAAATTCAAAATCGTAATGAAGAATCTCAAATGATCCTTTATGAGGAACCTAATCAATTTCAAAAGTCGTATAAACAATTTATAGTGACTATAAGAATCTTCTACAAAACCTCATCTTAGACCCTCCTTAAGTGCATCTATGTATTTAGTAAATAAAATGTGTAATAAACGAATGAATATAGAAAAAATACATAAATATACCTAGTAAATATAATGTGTAATAAATGAACGGTTCTAGAAAAATACATTGTATATTATCTATGAAAATTGAAGAATTTAATAAACAGATTAAATAAATGTATGAATACATGAGTCAATTATTCAAATTAAAAATAAAAAGGGTATAAATTAAATAGTTTAAATATAAATTGGATATGATTGTCCATAAAATAATTCTAATAATGAGACTTTTAATAGATTATATATTATAGATAATGCAATTGTCATAGGCAATGTTTAGAATATCTAGTAATTGATGCCTTGATATTCATTCTTAATGTTGAAAAACGTATACATTGTTAAACAATACATATGCACGAAATATAATTAAATCATTTTCACTTAACAAAAACAAATAAAATTATTCGAATTAAAAATAATTGAAAATGTCAAAGAAAAGAGAAAATATATAATAATAAAAAAACATACATGCAACATATGCATGAGTGTGTTCGTATACATATAAATAGATTTACAAGCAAAAAAATTGTACTTTTTTCTTCTTATTCACTGAATAAAAAAATGGTTGGAATTTGGAAAATCGTTTTGATTCAAAATAAAGATTTCTAAAATGAGGTTTAAAGGAAATATTGTAAGGTCTACAATTTAAAAACTAGATTAAGGTAAATATTGTAGGTTAGATTTGGACTTGTTTTCTATTTAGGCTCATTTCACATGTAAGTAGATTGATTAGAAAAAAAAAGTTGGGACAAAATTTTTTGACCCTAAATAGTTGGAGGGCCCTGATCAACACCTTAAGCTTGACTCAAATTGGTGAAACTAAATTCATGACCATCATTCGTGAACTCAAACTAGTTAAATTTGTTACATTAGATTAGTATCACATGTCATATCGAATTTAAACAAACTACTTTTCGAAATAATAGACTTTTGAATCGAAGCTCCAATAGTTCAAATTTGATAACGGCCAACTCTTGTCTAATACTGCACTATTGAATGTATAAGGTAAATTATGGAAGTCTAATTAAATAATATTATGAAACTAATTTTTAAAATTCATATTCGTTATCTAATTTTTGAGACCAACAGGTCCACCAGTAGTGCTTGTATTGGCGCGTGGTCTGTCTTGGAGTCCACTGCGAGGTTCGGGGAAAAGATGTGTCAGACAATCCAATTAGATCAATAGATTACGGGTTGGGCTAGGGGTTAAGATGGTGAAGCAGGCTGCTTATGGGCCTGTTGGGCGGGAAAATTGGTGAACTGTGGCCCACTAAGATAAATGATGGGCCAAATATGTTTAGTAGACCATGTCGAGAAGACCGGATCAAAGGCAGCTCATGTCGAGTAGCTTGATATGTAGGGATGACAACACGGCATGGCAGCCCTTCCCGTCTTCCACCCCCCTAAGATTTCCACGAGGCAGGCTTGGGATTAAAGTATTATTATTTAAAAAAGTAAAGGGAGGGCGTGGTTTGGGTCAGTTTTTAAAAAAAAATTAAAAATAGGGAAAATTGTCAATAAGTCATCTCTATATGACTTGTTTCAAATTAGGTCAAAACTTTTTTTTAAATTGTGATTAAGTCATACTTCACATCAATATTTTATATTAATTCCAAAACCACCCCTTTTAACTATATTTTTTATTGACACAATCTTCCAACTCCACAAACCTCTTCCACCTCCGGCGACAACCGTCTCGACCTCCGGCCACCACCTCCGGCGACCATCGCCTCCACCTCCGGCGACCTCTGACGACCACCGCTTCCATCTCCAGCAATCTCCGGCGACCACCGTTTTCACCTCCGGCGATAACCGCTTCCACCTCCGGCAACCTCCGGCGAGTGCTTCTACGGCACAGTGTCACTTTTTAGGCAATTTTTTGGTGAAAATTTTGGATCAATTTCCAGTTGGGAATATTGTTATTAATTTCTATGTTTTAATCTTAATTCTTGTATTTGATTATTTTTTCAGGCTAATGATCTAACAGCTAGCATTGATATATCCGTACTGCAAGAGAGGCTGACCAATATGATTAACCTGGATTGATTTTAGCAGTTATGTAAACAATGAGCATTTTTCAAGTTATGTAAACAATGAGATAACATCTATTGTTGATACTGTATTATATAATAGCAACTTGATATTGTATTAAGTTGGTCATTAGATTATTTCTTTGTGTTGTTAATTAGTTGTGAAAGTTGTTTGATATTGTATTATACTAAACAGTATCACAACAGAAATGGGCATAGAATGCTGTAAATATGAGTTTGAATGCTGTAAATATGAACTTGAATACTCCACCATCTTATGTAAATAGGAGCTTGAATGCTCCACCATCTAATTGTTGTAAATAGGAGCTTGAATGTTCCATCATCTAATGTTTAGTCATGGTATGTTATTTGATAATGTATTATACAAAACAGTATCACAATATAAATGGACATAAAATTGTTGTAAATAGGAGCTTGAATGTTCCATCATCTAATGTTTCAATGTCTTAGTTTTAATCCATGATACTGTTTTAATGTCTTAGTTTTAATCTATGATACTGTTTAATTATGACAATGTTTAATAGATTGAAACTTTGTCATAATATTTCACTATCATTTGAAACATATTTTAATCTTGTGATACTGTTTAAATATATGTGATCTTTGATATTATTTAATTATGGCAAGGTTTGATACTGGTTTGAATCTATGTGATCTTTGATATTGTTTAATTATGGCAATGTTTGAATAAGTGATACTGTTTGAATGTCTTAGTTTTAATTTATGATAATGTTTTGTTTAGGTAATGTGCATTAATATAAATTGATATTATTTCAATCCATGTTTTAATCTATGATACTGTTTTGTTTAATACAATATCAAACAAAACATATGACTAATTAAACAGTATAAAAGATTAAAGCATGATATCATAGTCATGTGTGTTGTTTGATACTGTATTATGCAAAACAGTATCACAAAAAACAGTATCACAATAGAAATGATCATAGAATTTGCACACGTGCTCAGAATTTTTATTATAATATGTTTTCGAAATGGTCTCGACGAGACGGTCAAGACCAGCTGCCTATGATGGATTTTACCCGTTTGAAGTCGTCTCTTTAGCTTAAAATGGCAATCTTTAATTTTTTTTTCAAAACAGTATCACAAATTCTTTAAAACAATATCAGGGATAAATGTGCATCATTTTGTTGTAAATTAAATCTCTTTCAAGGTATCTGAGTCTCTTAAAAGCAAACACATACTTCAGAGCAATGCTAAAATGAAGAAAGAAGAACTCACAATCATTCTCAAGTTAATGGGAAGTTATGCAAAGGGTTCTCATCTAAAATTATAAACAATGTTTCTAATTTTTCCCTTGAATTTGAATATGTTTGAGATTCAATTAGGACATAGATTCTCATTGGATAGATAAGTATAAATTTATAAGGTATTTAATAGTAGGTAGAAGAATTAATCAGTAGAGAATAAACAAGAGAATACTATTGTTCTTAAAATGTCTCATTAGTAGTACAAAATCATAGGTTTAACAGTATCACAACAAAACAGTATCACCGCAAAATAGTATCACCACTTAAAATCTGCGTTTTTTACAATTAAGGGTATGTTGGTCTTTTAGCTCTAAAGTGTGACTTTAATTGAATTAAGTTTTGAGAATATGACTTTAGAGCCCATAAGTGCCCAAACAGTGACCGGCCCTGAATTTACCCTTAAAAATATATACTTTAGTTAGGTCCAAAACCGAAAATTCAAACCAACCCGAATCGGTTCAGGTTAATTTCAGGCTCGAATTTTCCATATTGGGTTGGTTTAGCTTTTGCCAAACCGAATTTTTGTCGGTTTGTATGGTTGGGTCGAAAATCGACTCGACCCACGCCCACCCTTAGTTGACCCACGCCCACCCTTAGTTGTACATTCTTGATGTCAAGGTAGATGACATGTAGAGAGATTGAAGATGAAAATAGAAAGATGGAAGAAGGTGTTCAAAGTAATGAAATGCCCGACCTCTAGTGGGGAGCATTGAACTTGTTTGAATCCACCAAACCAAATTAGAGGCATGGAAAAAAACTCGCTTTCGACCTGTCCCACCTTGTCCCGTCCCAAATGGGGCATGGAATCCTCACCTCGTTAGTAATCGAGACGATAGGAATTATCGTCCCATCCCAAATGGGGCATGGAATCCTCACCTCGTTAGTAATCGAGACGATAGGAATTATCGTCCCACCCCAAATCCGCTCCGATTCTTTTTATTTTATTTTATTTTTATATTTCAAAATTTAAATCGTATTTAAAAAAATAAAAAATAATATTAAAATTAATTAATTAATTGAACAATAAATTTTTCAATCCCAACCCCACTCCAACTCGATCCCCATCCTGTCTTTCAAAAATTTCCGACCAACCCCGCTCCAACTCGATCCCCACCCTACCTTCCAAAAATTTCGGACGAAACAGAGACGGTAATCACTACCCCGGCCCCGACCCCGACCCCGACCCCTTGCCCTTGCCATTCCTATGTAGCTAAAAAAATTATTTTCAGTTAATTAGAACACACATTGCAACAACCACCTACAATTTGTGTACATACTTTCAGATTTCATGTTACCTCTTTTTCATCTTCAATAGTGGAGTACTTTTTTTATTTGAGAGAACTTCATGCCCACTTGTGTACCCACATTTGTGATGAACTATAGATTTTGATATTAGAAGTTATAAAACAAGACGATGGAGAAAATACTTTAAAATATTTCAGTTCAATTCATAAGGGAAAAACCATCAAAATATTTCTAACTACCAAAACTCGTGACAATAAAACACGAGTCATTCACTAGCACCATTTACATAAACCAGAATTTAACGACATATTCAAGTCATTCACTTACACAACAAGAAATTAACAACAAATTCAGAAAAAGTAACAACAATGTAAAAACATTATTATCTCATTTTCTCTAAAGTGCAAACATAATTATTCAAACCCTAGTCCCAGTGACACCACCTTTTGGTACAGGCTCAGCTCCAGGTGCACCGACGCCATATTCGGGGTCCCCATACCCAGGTCCGTATCGGCTACTAAAAATCCCGGCATGGAGCAACATAACATATAGCAATTGAGTGAACGCTAGAATTATAATTAATGCTTCGACTATCTTTAGCCTCCATCCTCTCCACCCTCCTACGTTTATCTCCTTGCACGCCAACCTGCACATTTTAGTACCAAATTGTTAGTGAAATGAGTCGATATTAATAAATAAATTAAGAGCGTATAATTGAAAATTAATTAGGCACCCGAAAGCAAGCGCAGTCACAGCCCATGCAACTACCGATGATGAACCGGCGGCGGCAAGACTATCGTTTCTCCAAGCCCGTAGATGAGTCCCACCTGCAACTTTCGACGCGATTCCCAAAACCGAAGCCAGCAAGGCAAATACAAGGAAGAACATGGTAGCCCCATTCCCTCCAAAACCTGCAAAATTAATAAAAATTTCAAATAAAACCCAAATGCCCCTACTCGTTTTTCAAAACTATCAAATTTCAAGTATCATCCAGTACTAAGTACCAAATAGCTCGAGAGAGAGAGAGAGAGAGAGAGAGAGAGAGAGAGAGAGAGAGAGAGAGAGACTTACTAGGATGATTTGTTTGGCCATTGATATACCTATTCATACACCAACTTGCAAAACCCAAGACAATTAAATACATAATCAAGTTAAGAAAAAGCAATGGAGCTGCCAAATTTCTTGCCACTGCTCGTGCCATCTTTCTTCCTTTGTTCTTCCTGAAAAACACAGACTACACGCACTTACACCGAATTGTTACACCTTTATCCTTTCCTTGAGCCTTGGTAAAGAAAATCACAAGAGAAGTGATATTATATATAAGAGGCAAAGAGTTACATAAGATTGTACGTGTCATGCTAAATGGCTTTGGTGAGTTACAGGTGTAGAGACACTTGTCCAATTTTGCATTGCTTTGCACATTAAGAATTCTTTCTTCTTTGGATTCTTTTTTAACTTTTAAGTTACTGTGTATATCCATAGAGGTCTTTTTATTTCATTTTTATTTTTTATTTGCTCACATTACAAGTTAAAGGATGTTTTTGGTACAACGCATTAGAACTATACTAAATTTAAAAGCGATTATATTCACACCACATTTTATTATAAATGTACTATATTTTAATTGTATAAAAAGTTTTTATTTTTTATTTATTGTCATATTTACATCCTTCACTTTTTTTTATCAGATTCTTATATTTAACATTCTATCAATTAACACATCTCGTTTCTACTAACGATTTTCTTCTAAAAATTCTATTACTGTATTTTAAAATGAAAAATAAATATTTAATCAAAATTTTGTATATATTTATTTATTTACTTATTTAAAAATATGAGGGAAAATTAGTCTTTTTGTTTTTTCTTAATGAAATTTTTGGACTGGACTGGAACTGGTATCAGAGACAATATGTACTAATTAATTTAAGATTGATGATAAGAATGAGATGAAAAAATATTAGAGATATAAATGTAATAATAAGTAAAAGTTATGGACCTTTTATGTAATTTAAATGTAGTGCACTTGTAGAAAAATGTGGTGTGAATATATTTAACCACATTTAAAAGGTTCCTATTCATTAGTGTATAATTATCTTTTAATATTTTATTTGTAACTCTTTTATTATTCATCGTTATTATACATTAAATTTTTAAAAATTTATTAAATGTACAATTAATGTTTTTAAACATTTAATCTATTAAATTAAATATGAAGGTGAAAAGATTGTCTCAATTTTTTTTGCATTACGTAGATGAAAGAAATGAATGGAAAAAGTTGTAAGTTTATTTATTACCACATTAAAATTCAAATCACGGTTGTCAAAACTGAAATAGATTTGAAAAAATTATTTTTAATACATTAGATTACAGTGATTATAAGTATGTTTGGTTCTGTTTTTTCTCTCAAACTAATTTTCAACCATATATTTTGTAGGATTCATAACTTTTATTAAATTTTTAACTACACATTTTACTCAAAAAAAATTCAAAATCTCATAAAAAAACTACTTGTAAACCACACCAAACATATAGTTAGTTTATAATCAATGTTTGAAACTTTTTTAATTTTTAATTTAATTTAATTTTATTAATATATATATATAACGTTATTCCCATCTTACTTCTGTCCTTTAATTTTTGTTTCTTACTTACATTTATGACATTTTTATTTACGTTGTCAAATCAGACACGTCTAATAAAAAAATAATATACACAAAGAATATTGTTTATAATGAACTACTACTCCAACAAAAATACAATATTATGTAGTTAATCATTACATTCTCTCACAATAAAATTAATAATTAATAATTATATTCTTCTGGCACCACCGGGAACGTAAAAGCCGTCGTTCTTACTCACCAGAACTTTATAGCAATGTTGGCGGGTTTGTACTACAATAAATTGGCAAATGTTAAGATTTATTTGTACTTTTGAAAATATTAGAGTCTTAATTGTAATTTTTTCATTATTTTTTTTTCCATTTTAATTTCTTTAAGTCAGAGGTAAAATTGTCAAAAAAGTCATTTGAAGACCATATATACGAATAAATGAAAGGACGGAGATGATATCTGCTAAAAAAATTGAATAAAGATGATTTTATTACAAATATAAAAGAATGGAACCATTATTGTAATTAACTAGATTTTTGGTACGTGAATTGATCCACGATTTTCACAAAATGTGACATAGCATGTCTCGCTAGTGTGAACCCATGTTTTCGTGTATGACGGGTGAACCCACTAATGTTAGTTGATATGAAAATTTTCTTTCTCAGTTTTCTGCAAGTTTAAACGTGAGCTTATATGACGTGTTTGAATGTGAAGTGCAATATGATATGTGTTCAAGTATATAATATATTGAGTTTATATCGTCAAAATCTTTGTTTTTACATGTCACATATTACGTCCCGTAATATAATATTTACGATCATATTTGTAATAAATCATGACATATAATACATTTTACGATATATTTAAGAACTATAAAAAAATGACCAACATCTTAAACTTGAGTCTCAGCAAGAGCTCACAATTTTATTTTTATATTAGCTTTTTCAATGTATAAATTGATCCAAAATTTTCACAAAATGTGACATAGCACTAACAAAAATGCACTAACATGTTAAATTGGAACATCACATATATGGCCACCAAAAATGACATTTACTACAACATTTCATACACCAACCATTCAAAAATTCAGATAAATTTAAAAATCTACTAATTATTTGCTATTTTTGTTATTTGAAAAACTAAGTCCTCAAATTTTAAAATGGTGGGAGTTTTTTTCTTCAAAATTTTCAGACTATTGTTGGGTAATGTGAAGATGCGCAAAGTAAAAAAAAAAAAAAGACAAAATATGTGAGTTGACCAATTTAATTCTGCATATAAAGACAAATTAAAAGAGATTTGAGACCACACACCCAACTAACGAAAAATTTGGATGGAATCCATCCACGAGGATTAGTTTTGCACCCAATGGCATAAATTAGAAATTTTCTAGCCAAAAATAAAATGTTAAAGACTAAAAACACACTAAAGACATACACTAATGACTACTTACGCCAAAATCCCATTATGTTGTAACAATAACATTTTTGTCCTTGTCGATTCTGAAAGTTGGACATGTGAGATGTTCCAAATTATAAAAATTAATACATGAGACAAAATATAAGTCAATATATTCTAGATGTGCAACATTTGATAAGGGTAATTTATACACGTATTTAACATCTTTTGATTTAACCTTAACTATATATCTCGATTAAAATGAAGCATTTATTGTACTAATTCTATCAATATTCATATATTTAGAGACAACGCAGATCATTGGTGACAAGGAGGTGAAATGAAGCTAAAATCACGGATTGGGACATAGGAAAAACTAATGGAATTCAATCGAGCACTTGAATGTATTACCAACAAAGAATTAAAGCCAATCCGAGTGGACCAAAATCAAACGAAGGTAAACGTGCAAGCTAGAAGAGGAGAAATTCTCCTCTCTGTCCGCTCAAGCGGACAGTCTGCTCACTCGAGCGAGGCAAGAGATGAGAAGTTTTCCTTCTCTGTTCGCTTGAGCAGACAGCCCTCGGGCAAATGGAAACGGGCAGTCTGCTCACTCGAGCGAGGCAGGAAAGGGAAATTTTTCCTTCTTTGTCCGCTCGAGTGGACGGCCCGCGGATAGACTTTTCGTTTGCCCATGGGCTATTTTTGGCAGATGGTTCTTGGACTCTTGGAGGATCTTTTGAACCCATAGAGGATATAAAAGGGGATTCTGAGAAAGAAAAACGTGGCGTGAAAAACCTTAGAGAAAATAAGGATGAAATGCAAGTTTTGTAACGAAATTTCTTCATCTGGCAAATTGTTAGCAAGAAAGAAGTTGAGATTTGTTGGGCATCTCTTTTGAGGACTTTCAACCAAGTTAAATCCAAATTTTCATACTTCTTCTTTTAATCCAATAATCTGGTTGACGAATTCTATATTTAATTTTCGTTTTTGTAATCGAATAATGGTAGGCTAATTTATTTATGCATTGGATGAATATGTAAACTTTTTAATAGTCTTTTAATTCATGACTTCCCTTCCTTAATCCCAATTTATGTTATTTTGATTTATACCATGAATTGAATGTCTGTTTAAATGATTGATCGCCGTTTGAGCGTGTTTGTGATTTATTTTCGTTTTTGAAAAGTTCAAAATAGATTAGTTCATTATGATTTTAAACACTAAGTCCTATAGAAATTGGGAATAATTTTTTATGGTTGGTGCAATTAATTTAGATAATCTTGATCTTAAATGCATTTTTATATATTTGAATTTGAAATAGGAATATTTTGAACCGTATATGAAAATATGTTTAATTTTACTCGAAAGAGATTATTAGATAATTTAGGATTATAAATTATTAATTTAAGCATAAATTGGATTGGGAAGTGTGGATTCGAGGATTAAAATGAATATAAAGGGTGGAGTCGGATTCCTAGTATAATTTGTCTATCTGTGTTTTTACTAAAAATCACTAAGCAACTTTTATTCATTGAAGTAAGTTAATCTAGTTTTACAGAAAATCACAACTACCAAAAATCTATTATGTTTATTCAAACTAAGTTAGAATTGATTTAATTTAAATAATTAGAAATCATAGTTCTCGTGGGAACGATACACTTTTACTCACTTTCACTATTACTTGTCAACGAATTCATACGCTTGCAGAATTTCACCGCACAACGCCCGTGTGTTTTTTCAACCTTATAACTTGCATATAAATAAGTCAACTAACTTTCAATATCAGTCCAAATGTAAGTGATAGATCTACCAGCTTATGAGGAAAAACAATGCAATGTAAGATCTATGGACACAAGTTAGCGAATGATACTTAATGTGGCAAAATTCATATTTTCCTTTTAATCTTTGAGAGGGTGTTTCATCAGTTTAAATGTCCAAGTAGATGAAGAAAAACAATATTGCCTTAGGATACAAATTTAATATAAGGACAATTGTAAAACAAACTATTATCTTCGAGTAATTTTTTTGAAACCTCATCTAGAACTCGAGTGACTTAATCTTTACCACATTAAAGGTAAACAACGATAAAGAAATATACAAATGATCAAAATACCCCTTATAAGTCATCTTAATTTTATTGTCAAATTCCAATTTCTAATCTTAACATCGATACGATAAAATCTTAGTGTTGTTCATGTCATGAACATCACCATAAGATGCAACTTCAATTACTGAATTTAAACTCTCACTATTATTAAAGAGAACTAGAACTACAAATTAAGTTTCATCCTCAACTAAATTTAAGAAGTTCATAACTTCCATAAAAATACTTAAATACTAGTCATGTTTAAAATGTGAATTAATGCAATTTGACCAAAAAGAATCAAGCAAAAAAATGCAACTAGACAAATAAGGGAAATGGGCGCAAATAGTGATTAACTTTTGTCCTCAGTGTGGAAATGGTCGATAACGTTTGTTTGTTTGTTTGTTTTTTTTTTTTTTTTGCACAAAAAATCTCAAAACTATTGCATAATTGGTCCTTATTTAATGAGAAAGACAAATACGTGCTTATTTTTAATTAGAAAAAATTGTAATTAAATTATTAACCTTTGCAAAAACTGTAAATGAATTCGTTATTTTTAATTTTTAAAATAAAAAATTAAAGGAAACTAACAAGTTTTTTTTTTTTTTTTTTGCACAAAAAATCTCAAAACTATGTATTTTAGTGCATAATTGGTCCTTATTTGATAAGAAAGACAAATACGTGCTTATTTTTAATTAGAAAAAATTGTAATTAAATTATTAACATTTGCAAAAACTGCAAATGAGTTCGTTATTTTTATTTTTTAAAATAAAAAATTAAAGGAAACTAACAAATTTTTTTTTTTTTTTGAATTAACATTTTATCGACCAAATTGATAATATAATAAATTGTTTTATATATTTTGCGGACTATTATAAAATAATTAAAATTTAAACTCATAATTATTTACAAATATGTTAAATAAAATTATTTTTTTATTATTAAGTAATTATATTATTTAAATTTTAAAATTTTATTTTATCGTTAGAACATACAAATAAAAATAACTTTGTTATAAATTTGATGCTCAAATATATTTATTTAATTGATCTATTCGTTTATTAACTACAAATATTAGAGCTTCAATTGTATTCTTCATATATTAGTTTATCGTTTTTATTACCGTTCAAAAATAAAGAATATATAATGTGTAAATTAATTTTTATGAAAAAAAAATATTAAAATTAGTTTTTATGTCATAAAATTTTATACATCAATTTGTTATTTATTTAATTTAATTTTTATTCAAGTTTTTAACATCACATAGAAAAATTTAATTGATACCACTATAGTGGTAGATTTAATATATTAAATTAAATATTATTTAATAAATATATCGAATCTATTTATACTTTTTGTAAAGATTAAAAATTTAATTATAATTTTTTTTAATTAAAACTAATGATATATTTGATAGTGGGTTTTGTGTTAAAAAATAAACATTATAGATTATTTTCGCACAGAAAGTGAAGGTTAGGAACATTTTTACCAATTCCCCGACAAATAACTAAAAACGATACTATTTTTTATTCTACTTTTTGACATAATGATGTGATTTGACAAGTCATTAGCGTGTCAAGAGTTTAACGATATCTAACAGATAACATGTGTCAGCGTGAGAAATTACAAATAATTAAAAAAAGATTGTTATATAGGCTAACACAACAAAGTAAAGAATGATACTTTAGATAAGAATTTCGCAAAATTGATATTTTAGGGATACCAAAATATTTCGTACTCGCCCCCACACTGTTTTGTTCTGTTCGATTTGTTTGTGTGTTGTTATGTCTTTTATTTTTTTTATCATCGCAAAATTATCTTCTTCAAAATTTGTTGAATATTTTAATTCATTTCTTTAATTCGATTATCTTTAAAATCTGTTCATCGCTTCAATTCATTATAATAGAGTTTACAGTCGAATTCTACTGAAAAAAAAAAAAGCAGTTTTTTATAGTGTATGGCATGATTAAATTAATAAAAGTATAAGTTAAATAATTAACTTATTTGAAAAATGAATTATAATTCAAAAGGCCGTACAGTCTTGAAAAAACGCAATACAAAGCCAATTGGTACAGATTCCAATCTTCACATTTCATCTTCTCGCCACCCACACTCGACGGATGGCGGAGGAAGAAAAACCCCTGCGGAAAATGGCGGTGGCCTTTAAAGAATTGGCCAACGCTGTCAATTCCCAAAGCCCAGATGGGGAAGAAGAACCCCGGATCGAATTGGGTTCCTTCTCTTTGGCTTGTTCTCTTGTCTCTCCTCTGTTTCGCTGCCTTGGCATAGCCTTCAAGTTCGCCGAACTCGATTATGTCGCTAAAGTAAATTTTTGTTAGTTATTTCTTTTGTTTCTGGATTTTATTGATTACTTATTAAAGTTCTGTTGTTGTTGATGATGATGATGATAAAAATTAAAACTTGGGTGATTTATGTAATGGGTTTTTATGCTTAATTTGTTTTTCTGAACAATTCGCGTGTTTTTATTGAGGATTAGTTGAAATGTTGTTGATTATTTTGGGGGTCAGAAGTTTATTAGTGATGTATTGGAAATCCGTTGATTGTACTTTCCTCGGGCGGATTTGGGGTGGGGGTGGGGGAATCGTTTTTTAAAGTGTAATAGATTTTTTTTTTTTTTTTTTGTTGTTTTCATTAGTAGCCCGGGCTCCAAAAATTCCTAGACTCCCCCTGCTTTTCTCTATATGTTTTTTTTATGTTTTTGTTAGTGTGATGTCGAAAATTCGTATTTGTATATGCATGTATCTGTTTTTGTATATGTAAATGTGGAAATGGAAATGATATTATTGATATTTGCTCACAATGAGTGGGTCAATTATTCTACTTATGTATTTTTGTGTTTGGTGATGGACCGTTGCCAGCAATTTGTTAAAATTTTCATTTGTGTTATCTTCTATTATATTTATATCGCTTTGCTCAAAAACGGATGTTGTGTGTGCATATTTACACTTCCTCAGTTTCTCTTTACCACCTTGGCTTCCTCATCATGGAGGCTGCGGGATGCCTATGGTGCTTCCCACCCATTGAGATGTAAGAGAAATGTACTTGATAGGCAACATAGTACATATACACGTCAACATTTAGGAAATGTTTGGTAGACAAGACCCGATAATAAAGTGGACAATATTTCAACTTCATTTTTTCATTAATACTACCCTTGGATAGTACACCTTACCAGACAAGTTATAAATGTACATATGTCTTTATGTTCCGTGTGGTTTGAGTGTTGCTTGAATTCTTGTTGATAACAGGTGGATGATCTTGTAGAGGCATCTAAATCGATCTCAACACTAGAAGTGATGATGGATAGGGATATTGAATCCAATTGTGTAAGGAAGGCAGGAAGCCATACAAGGAATCTTCTAAGGGTGAAGCGTGGGATTGACATTTTCAGGGTTTTGTTTGAGCAAATTGTTGCTTCAGAGTATGTTCATTGCTTGGACCCTTTGAACTTGATAACTGTGTTTTTGGGTTTTTCTTTTGTTAATATTTGTTCCACTCATGCTTTGATTACATAATATGTGCATGAACTTGCTCAATCATGTGGGAAATTAATAAAAAGGATTTGCACAGTTTTGAAATTGATCTGTTTTGGTGGAATGATTAATTTTTCCCTTCACAAAAAGAGTAGGATCATCTTTGAAACATTTTATAAGTGTAGGTTTAACACCTGATGGGAGTTTTCATGGAAACTCTAAAATAGTTAAGTGGTTCCAGGTCTACAGATGAGAGTATGGGGGTATAAAATTGTGGAGAACGCAACTAAGAAGAAAGTTAGTATGTTAATTTGGTGGCAATCTGTACTATAAGGGTATTATTTCAGAACCAAGTTAAAACCTGAGAAATCTTGAGAATTCAATGTCAAAACACTGCTGATGGAAGTTTACACGGAAACTTCAAAATAATTAAATAAAAGATCAAATTTTCCACGTCTGCACATGAGAGTTTGGGGCATAAAATTGTGTGGAGATTTGAACCTTGAAGAAAGTATGTTAATTTGTAGGGGATCTGTAGGCTAAGGACATTACTCCAGAACCAAATTAGAGGCTAGTAGTCCTAAGAAGTCTACAGTTACAGAAAGGGAAGTGTCCGCATTGCCACATGGCGGTTTACAGGGATCACTTGTCCATTAAGTAAACCCATCAAGATAAGTAATATACACAGGTACCACAACCTTATTGCAACATGAGGATCTCGTACTGACAGTGTTTATAGCATGGTTGAGTTGTAGTAATAACTATATTGTGTTTCTTGACCGAAAATTTTAAAAAATTGTTTTCTCATATTTTCTTCAAATTCATGTTTATGAGTTACACTTGGAAGCAATTTTCCAGTGACAATAGTTGATGCTTCTTTCTTCAAGTGGCCTATCATTAGATCTTATCAGTTCACTTCCAAGATTTCAGTAAGTTGAGAACTGTGACTGTCAAAGCCTTTTTGTTGTTTCTTCATTTAATTTTTCTTTTTTTGGGGGTTGAAGTTTCATAGTTCACACGCTAGAAAATGTTGTTTACGTATGCTATCAATCCATTTTGGGCATAAACTTTAATCAGCATACTCAATAAATGGCCATCTAAGTTTGAAACCTGTTTTTGGTAGGGGAAATTCATTAAAGGATCCAGCATCGAAGGCTTATGCACAAGTATTTGCTCCACACCATGGTTGGGCTATCAGGAAAGCTGTGGGTGCAGGAATGTATGCTCTTCCAACGAAGGCACAGCTATTGAAGAAACTCAATGAAGATGGTTAGTTTATGTTACCTCTGACTTTTGCTTATGTAGCTCAACAAACAGCATTGATTGCATTGCATTCATCCTGTGACGTTACGTGTTGAGGGCTTGTTTGTTCCTTTTTAGGTGTTCTCGGGTTTCATATTGTTTTATTGGATGGATTTTGTTTACATATGAATATATGACAGAGCTTATATAACCGGGATAAAAGTGCATATTCAGAGTTAATTTTGTCATGATGATGGATTCTTCTTTCTATTACTTTTTTTATTGAAAGCTATATTTAATCGATTTCAGAAGTCTCGGCAAGAATTCAAATGCAAAACTACATTGCCTCATCGATCCCTGTGATTCTATATATTGATAAACTCTTCAACTCAAGAAAACTTGGCATCAATTGGTGAAACCGTGGAGCTGCTTGATCCTGATTCAAGTATCCTGTAGCATCTCAATATTCACTAATCTTGTTAACTTTTTATTTATTAATGCTTCAAGTGATTGTGCTATTTCTTTGTTGTATAGTTTTATCACCGAGTTGTTGAATGGAATAATTAGCACATCTCAATATTAAGTTATATGCTTCATTGACTACTAATCGAAAAGAGAACATTGTTTTGTTTTCATTTCAAATTCGTCATTAAAATATTTTTTGACCTACTCAGCCACTAAAGTTAAATAATTTACTTAATTTGTCACTCTATTAGCCTATTAACGCCATATCCAGCGTAGTAGCACTTAAACCTTCCTGTCAACTATGGACGATTAAAGCAATCGATTCCTTCCAACTATTCCTTCCAATTGGTTTTGTCTTTTAGTTCTGTAGTAGTTTTTAAATCGTTAATTGATGTGATAAAATAGGGTTAGGGTTAAAAGAAGCGATTCAATATTATTTGATTGAATGTGATTGTTTTCTTCTAACAATCATTAATTGATGTCAATGTTTAGTGGGACGATGTTGAATTCAGTGTGGATGCTCGTAAAGGAGTGATTAATTATGTAATATTATTGAACTTTAGTGATTAAATAGGTGAAGAAAATACGTTCATGATCAATTTGAAATTTTGCTGGAACTCATTTACCATTGTTCAAATAGCTCTATATATAACATATAATAAAAGTGTGAACATGGGGAAATTGATGGAAATGGTCCATAACATGTCCTTTGTGCACAAATGGTTTTCATTCTTCTATTTTTGGCAATGACCCCACCCCATGGGATTTGTGTGCAAATGGTCCTTTTAGATGGTTTCTGTCCACTCATAATGTTAAGTTAGCAAGTGGAAAAATAAACCATTTTACAAATAAGAACATATCCGACTGGGATGTTTTTGATAGCGCCGCCTTTAGTCCAATACCACTGGTAAACGACAGGGAAAGGGAAACTGTGCAACATATACGAAGCAATAATTCTAGCATCATACATAATTTAAAATTTCAGAATCCAAAACCAACTCGCGTATATTTAGACCACAATATGTCTCTTCCTATGAACAAGTCTAAATAAAATCTGAGTCGCTGCCAAAATGCTCGAGATCTGGATGTGTCCCACCCCCAGGCCTCCTTGGGTTTCTGCAAACAAGTTAGTCATTAAAAGCACAAAAAAAAAAAAAAAAAATGCAAAAAATGTTGTATAATACAATGTCAGGACGAACAAGAATACTAGTTTTTATCGAGTCCTGGAAAGAAATTGATTCTTATCCATGATTTAGAAGCTTGAACTTGAAAATATATGATAAAACTATTTACAAACCACAAACTTGAACCAATAAATAGTTGACAATATTGAACAATGAAAACATGGTTGTCCATATCAACGTCAATTATTCATAATCATGGCAACAGCCAATAATTCAGTACAAAACGTTCCAACCCAGCTCATAGAATTCACACCAATCAAAAAGATTTTATAGTATTTTGTGGCTAAACTTGTTTAAATCATGGGAGTACTGGTTGCTGAACACATGCACATCATGCGATTTCTATTGTTGCATTCTTTCGATCTAAAAATGTGATGCTTTAAGAGAGATCAAAGTAACCAGTGAAAATAAGATAAAAAGATCAAATAATATTTAGGCGAATGCAACACAAATTGAGGATGTAACCATTGCCCCTGACAAGATGGGAAAACACAGCAATCGATGTAACAGAACCCTACTGACTTTATACCGTGTACTTGAACCAATAAAAACGGAATTATATCGGGTATACAAATTTTCAATAGATTGAGTAAGTATCAGCTCACCTAACAAAACGACCAGGCTCAAAACCTGGAACACCAGGGGGGCCATAAGGATCAAAACGGGCACCAGGTGGAACACCCCTGCATCGGTAGATTAATGAACATCATGCAACAGAAAAAAAAGAAATTTAAAAAATAAAAATGCATGCGCGCATAGATATACATACATATGGGAGAGAGAGCAAGAGAACTTACGGTAGACCTCCTGGCAAACCAGGTTCCCCTCTATTCCCTCCAAAAAACCGGGGATCGTGTGGCCCTGCGTGCAACCAAAAAACATTACAAATCTAAACAAGTGTTGATGAGGCATTTCTCAACCAGATATCGAACAAGACAACTTCCGTACCTACGAGCATGCTTCCACCGAAAAAATCACCCCTACAAAAAGTTCAAAATCAAATATAACAATCAAGAACAGCTCAAGTTGGGTAACAGAGTGAAAAACAACCATATTTATGAATCACAATATAAGAAAGTTATGAAACCTTCTTGGATACATTCCAGCACCAGGCCCAGGAAGGAGGTCGCTGCCGCCAGAGCCAGGAAGCGGAGGAACAATAATTCTATATTGCAAAGAGACAGAAAGGAATATTAACCTCATGATCTGATGAGCATAACCATTAAGCAAAGAACACCAAGATGTTAACACTTATTTTCTTCAAAATGTCAAATCCTACAGTGATATTAAAGTGGGATGATGGGAGTGAAAATTTCAGTCCACTGCTCCAGTTCAAAACTGAAGCCAGAATGCAAAAGCAAACTAGGAAATAAAAAGTTCCCAAGAATATCATGTAGACAGAGATCTGCCATTGTCTATAAAAAGCTATTTCATTCTATCCAAACTAATGTTATATAGCTTCAGGTAACAGCCAGATATTTATGAAAAAGACCAAGCTTAATTATTTTAACAGCACCATGTGCTGCTTCTCTAGATCTCCCCATAAAAGATGGGGCAAAAGACAGGACACAAATTTATATGCACATGGTTTATAAATCAATAAAAATTCTTCCTCATTATGCAATTAAAAATTACCCTGAAGGATGAGGGAAAACATAAGGATTGCCAGGGTCAGTAACTCCCATGCTAGATTGGTCTCTGTCGTCTCTCAACCCCTCACCAGAACTGCAAACAAAACTCCACAAATCAATATAAACAAGTAAAGTTGGAATATTGAATCCATTCACCAAAACCATTTGGACATATGCTATTTACTTAATATACTATAGCACTTTCATCTTTTAAGTGAGCCAAAGAAGTAAAATTTTATTTAAGACATCCACGATAATCACAATGCATGTACTAGAAGCAATTTAGAGCAATCGGTTTACAATAGTACAAATAAAAATACCTTGATGGTTGAGATGAACTTGCAGCCAAACCAACCAATTTATCCAAGATTTCTTTATCAACTTCCTCTATCAGCTTCCCCAAATTCTTGAACTGCAAACTGTAATTTGTAGTAGCATTCTCTTCTGCATAATCACCAACACTAGAAAATAAACAAAAACAAAATACCCATTACTCAAACACCACAAAATTCAATAAAACAACTGCATAATAAGGTTCAAACATTTTTCTGCCCTTCTAAGAAAGAACATTGAACTTACTTGATTTCAAGATGGAGAGGCTCAGAATCACCTTCCTTCAAAGCATCAACAAGCAATTTATCGTTCATTACTAGACACTTCACTAGAACTTTCTGTGTACCCTTGTCGGGATTAGAGTATACAAACGCATAATTATCCTCAACTTCGTTCCAATTCTCAAGTCCCACCTCATCTACCCAATAAAAAAGATGTATAATTAAACAACTTCACACGTGGACTTGCAAACAACTCCATTAAATATTTTGTATGAAAGCCTGGAATTGGGGCGCCACAAACTTAAACTTAAACTTAAACTTTGAATTTGAATATGTTGTGTTCAGATTCAAGTTAGGTTTTCACGCTCCAACAAAGAGTCATTCCCTGCCACCGTATTAACTTTAAAAACCTCAAAAATAAAACAGAACGGAAAAACAAAGTTGAAATCCCTCAATATAATATAGACAATCCAACGTGCAGTATAAGTATGTAAAAACATGTAGAGAAAAATAGCAAAACAAACAAAAATGGGTTTTCTTTATTGTTTCATAGTTTGCTTACCGGTGGAGGTGGAGGAGAGGGCGTCGTTATCGAAGGCGGCGGGGCCGGTTGAGTGGAGGATGAAGCCGGCGGAGAGGAAAGAAGCATGGATGGCAAACACCACTTTATCGTGGGGATTCCGAAAAGTCGGTCGTGCTGCCCTAATCACTGCCATAACAGACTGCTCTGTCGCCATATTTGGTTCTTGTGTGTGCAAGGAGGAGGGGAAGAGTATGCTAATCAATTAACGAGTGCGAAGATTGATGTTGATCCAGAAATTTAATTTGCAGGGGCAAAAATATAATAAAGACAATGTAATAAAATTCATGACATAAAAAGTCATTAATATTATAATATATATTGAAGTTATTCCCAACGAGGTTTTGAAACATAAAATTCATCTATAATACAATCTACATCGATTTTTCCAACAAACTCTCGTTCGATGAATAGTATCATACAATCAGCTAAAAAATTTCAAGACACCTTGGCTGTTATGATATTAGTCTCTACTACAAAAAAAACTCCTTCAATTTTTTAAGGAGTTTTTTTGAGGTAGTTGCTATGAATTAAAGTTTTATCTTCTGTCAATCCATGAGAAGTTATACATTCACTAGATTGAACTGTCTTTTTTAAAAATGAAAACAAGGTCTTTTTTCTCATGGCTTGATCTTCCATTTGTAAATTCCAAAAATCACAAATAAATAAATAAAATAATCTATCAACAATCTAACAATAGACTGACAAGACACAACCATTTAATAATAAGCTAACAAGGCACAACAATTAATAATAAGCCGACAAGACACATTCTAGTAATAAGCCAACAAGGTAACAAAAATAGGACAACAAATCAACAAGTTAGCCAAATAAGCCGACAAGGCAAAAAAATCCTCCTATAATATCATTTAAATATAAACTATTATCAATATCAATTAGCAAATAAATGAAAAAAATTAGTGACTTAGTTGCAAGAGAAATACAAGTGCTACCTATGTGGAGTTTAATTGAATAACTATCCTTAGACAAGGTATGGGTAATTTCTTCCTCCCTCTTCTTCACTTTGGCTACATGTGTGGGGTTTAATTGAATAACTATCCTTAGACAACAAGGTTTGGGTACTTTTGTATGCTGCTTGGTTAACTCAAAAATCAAATTAATAAAATTTTGCAAGAAATTATCTATTCCCAATAGATGAAAAAACAAATAAAATTCAAGTAAATTCAGGAACCAGGCAGAAAATAAAAAAAAAAATATACAAAACAATATAAATATTACACAAATGCTAAAAAAAAAAATACAAAACATACCGGTTGTTTGCCAGAACAGTCGCACTTCGCTCGCGGTCTGTCGGTCTCGGACACTCCGCAGCGCCCAGTCGCCGGTGGGGAAGAAAAGAAACGGAGCTGGCCTGCTGACTCAGGGGCTGATTTAGGATTGATTTCGGGTGATTGGAGCTTGAATTTGAGAAAATGGAGTGTAAGTATTGCAATCGGATTTAGGGCTGAAACCTGATTTGATTAGTTTGGGTCACGTTCACAAACATCAGTGGTTTTGTGACATGGGTTGTGCTATTTTGGACCGGGTTATTTAGAATTGGAAAAACAATGTGAATATTATAGCGTCAACCTCTTGCCATTTCAAATTTTATATACATGTACATATTAAATTTTTTCATATTTACAATTAAATTTATATGAATATATTTTATTGTAATATTTTGAATATATATTAATTTTTCCAAGCGTAACTAAAATTTTTGATTTTCAAGGAATTAGTTCGCATCTCAAAATCTTATAAGAGAAAATCACGTCACATTCCTCCCTCATCAATCAAATTGTAATCATACATTTTCAAAAAAAATCAAGGTCATTTGAACTGCGTTCTAGAATATTTCAAAATATGATAACTGCATTCCAATGTATGATAACTTTTTAAGGTTTGTTAACAAATCTTGTTAGCGTTAACATCTATATCTGTTTACTACAATTAGTGTTTGTAACAAGATTTGTCACTTCATTAATATATATTGGTTATAACATGATGTTAACACATACATCTTTGTTAAATCGGCATATAAAGTTACAACTGGTATCAATGACATAGTATACTTCATTTGTCACTATTTGGTTTTGTATGTTATAATGTTTCTCCGTCGTTCTAATTATTAACCATATATTACAGGGTGTAAACACAGAAAATTATGGAATAATATTTTTTTTTTAAATTGAGTGGAGGAATGGGTCCAAAAAAAAATTAATGGACTATTTCATTTTAATCAAATATTCATAATTAGTAGCTGTATGTTTTTAAGTCAATGGATTATAATAAATTCACAGTATAATCATGGTGTCACCGAAAATTATGTCTTCCTAATAAAGAGACTCATAACTGTCTAAAGATTGATGAATTGTGTTTTTCATTCATAATACAACTCTATAATTACAAGGTATATATAGGATTTTCATGACATAAACCCTAGAATCAATCTAAGATTATAATCCCTTAATTACAATATTGCAATCTTCTATAGTTAACCGAAATCATCCTAAAATAGGAAACAATCAATAATATATTTCAACACTCCCCCTCAAGTTGGTGCATAGATGTCACACATGCCCAACTTGTCTAAGAACTTTAAGAACACTCGATTTGAGACTGCTTTAGTAAGAATGTCAGCCAACTGGTCATCTGATCGAATCTTAGGTAATTCCACAATCTTTGCATCCAATTTTTCCTTAATAAAAAATCTGTCTACCTCGACATGCTTTGTACGATCATGTTGAACTAGATTATATGCGATGTCACATGCTGATTTATTGTCACAAAACAGTTGGATAGGTTGTTCAGATAGATAACCCAAATCCTGCAAGAGGAGTCTTAGCCATAATGCCTCACAAAGTACGTTTGCCAAACCCCTGAATTCAGCTTCTGCACTTGAGCGAGCTACAACATTTTGTTTCTTGCTTCTCCATGTCACAAGATTACCTCCTACAAAGGTAAAGTAACCAGAAGTAGATCGCATGTTACCCACATCACCAGCCCAATCAGCATCAGTATATGTTTTTATGCTTTGATAGTCTGTGTTTTTAGTGAATAATACTCCCTTTCCTGGAGCAAACTTCAAATACCTCAAAATGCGAATAACTGCCTGCATATGTTGTTCTCCAGGATTATGCATAAACTGACTGACAATACTTAAAGCATAAGCCAGATCTGGTCTAGTATGAGACAAGTACATCAATCTCCCTACAAGTCTTTGGTATCTTCCTTTGTCAACTGGTATTTGGTTGGATTCAACACATAGCTTTAGACCTTCTTCTACTGGTGTATCAATTGGTTGACATGCTGACATACCTGTCTCTTGTAATAAATCTAAGGCATATTTTCTTTGAGACAGAACTATTCCTTTATTAGATCGGGATACTTCAATCCCAAGAAAATATTTCAGGGGACCTAGATCTTTCATTTCAAACTCTTTGGACAAGTAATTCTGTAAGGCCTCCCTTTCTTTAGGATCATTCCCGGTAACCATCATATCATCCACATATACAATGAGTGCAGTGATCTTATCTTGCCCCTTTTTTAGAAAAAGAGTATGATCTGAGTTGCTCTGATGGTAGCCAAAGGCTATCATAGATTTTGTGAACCTTCCAAACCAAGCTCTTGGAGATTGTTTCAGTCCATATAACGATTTCTTTAGCTTACATATCTTTTGGCTGTATCTTTTGGGTATCATGCACCCTGGTGGAAGATCCATGTAGACTTCTTCAGATAATTCACCATGTAGAAAAGCATTTTTCACATCGAACTGTTGTAATGGCCAATCCAAGCTTGCAGCTAAAGACAGCAGGACACGAACTGTGTTGATTTTAGCTACAGGTGCAAATGTTTCTGTGTAATCAATCCCATATGTTTGAGTATATCCCTTTGCTACCAATCTTGCTTTAAAGCGTTCAATTGTACCGTCAGCATTGTACTTCACGGTGTAAATCCATCGACATCCAACTGGTTTCTTTCCTGGTGGAGGATCAACTAGTTCCCACATTTCATTTTTTTCTAGAGATTTCATCTCCTCGTTCATAGCTGCTTTCCACATAGGATCAGTTAAGGCTTCCTGCACACTGTTAGGAATAGATACAGCAGATAATTGATTCACAAATGACATGTTTGTTTCTGACAAACATTGGTTAGATACATAATGGTTCATGGGATATTTTACTTTGCTAGAAAGCTCAGGTTCATATGTGGCTTTAGGAATACCTCTGGTATGACGTTGTGGTAATTGTCTTCTATGTGGCTCAGGAACATCTTCAGTAAGCGATTGGTGTGATATGTCGACGGGAGATAAAGCCATGTTTTCAAGGAACTCGGTTTCATGCTGAGTTGGAGATAGACCCACTTCTTCGGTTATTTGGTGCTCATCACTTACTTCTTCGATTATTAGGTTCTCATCACCACTTTGATCTAATGTCATACCACTTAAATCCACGTTGCCCACATCCTGGTTATCATCTTCATCATAAACTAGAGTTTGAATTTCCTTCTCATACTCTCCCTGAAATTCAGAATTGGAGAAATACATTGTATTTTCATAGAAAACAACATCTATCGTAACAAAACATCGACGTGTTGGAGGATGGTAACACCGATATCCTTTTTGATGAGTGGCATACCCAACGAAAACACATCGCAATGCTTGAGGAGTTAACTTGGTGCGTTGATGCTTGTGTAGGTGTACAAACACCACACACCCAAAAACACGAGGAGCTAAATTCGAGACAGCTGAGGCAACAATTGCGTCAGTAAGGGTTTGGAATGGTGTTTTGAAGTTGATGGTGCTGGAGGGAACCCGATTGATTAAATAAGCAGCAGAATTGAGTGCTTCTCCCCAATAAGATAATGGCATATGGGCTTCGATTAACAAAGCACGGACAATTGCCAACAAGTGTCGATTTTTTCGTTCGGCCACCCCGTTTTGTTGGGGTGTGTTAGAACAAGTTGTGTGATGAGTCATTCCTTGTGTTTCCAAATAGTATTAAAATTCAGTACTCTGATATTCTCCACCATTGTCACTGCGAAGAACTTGAATCTTTCTATTATACTGAGTTTCAACCTTTTTATGAAACTTTTGAAATATCGAGTTCACTTCACTTTTGGATTTCATCAAACAAAGCCATGTCATCCTGGTACAATCATCAATAAATGTTACAAACCAACGTGACCCACCCAAAGTAGTGACCTTAGATGGACCCCAGACATCAGAATGAATAATCATAAAAGGAAGTGGACTTTTATTCAATCGTAATGGAAATGAAGCACGGTGACTTTTCGCAAGTTCACAAATATCACACTGAAAACTAGAAACATCAACTTTTGTAAATAAATTAGGAAATAATTTTTTGAGATAACCAAAAGAAGCATGCCCAAAACGGCGATGCCATAACCATATTTCTTTCTTTTTTGTATCTTCAGAACCACCAACGGCCAGAGCTTGTTGTAGATTATCGATACTCTTTGATTCCAAGTCCAAGTAATACAGCTTCCCCCGCCTAATACCACAACCAATCGTCTTCCTGGTTTTGATGTCCTTAAACACACAAAAATCAGGCCAAAAAATTACAACACAAGATAAGTTAGCCGTTATTTGAGAAACTGACAAAAGATTATAATCTAAACATGGAACCACTAAAACAGAATCTAAATTTAATGTATTGGTTAGAGTCAAAGATCCTTCCCCAATAACTTGGGTCGAAGTTCCATTTGCAGTAGAGACAAACTTTTGGGTGGAAGGATTAAGTGGTGAGAACTGTCTAGAATCATATGTCATGTGATCTGTTGCTCCAGAATCAATTATCCACGCACTATTCAAAACAGGTGTAGAAATACTTAAAAACTTACCACCATTGTCGGCAGCTATTACCAATGCCGAGGCTGTGTCAGTAACTTTATCTTCCATTTTTGTTTGAGTAACTGCTGCAGTGGAAGGATTTTGTTGTTTTTTCTTTGCGCGACTAGGATCCCACCATTCTGGATATCCCACCAGATCAAAACAACGACTTTTGGTATGACCAGTCTTATTGCAATGAGTGCATTTGTAGGAAGACTTGTCAATACCATTGGTCGGTCTGCCATTGTTAGGTCGGTCTCGATCTTGTTGACCCTGATAAGGACGGTTCCGAGCTACCATAGCACTGGATTCAGATGCTTCAAAATTACCTTTCAGGGTGGTACTACGAACAGCTTCTCGGCGAACCAAAGAATAACATTCATCTAGATTTGGCACTGAGTCTCTGCGCAAAATCTCTCGTCGGATTGAATCAAACTCTTCGTCCAATCCAGCGAGAAATATGTGAACTCTTAATCGTTCAATAGACTTGTGGTGGGCTTTGACATCATCTGGATCTTTCATAATCACCGTATCACGATGGTCCAACTCTTGAAAAATTTCACTCAGCTCTCCATAATATACAGAGAGGATTCTTCCTTTTTGTGTTGCAGAAAAAGCCTTCTGATTCAAAGTGAAGACTTGTAATTCATCACTTCCATCATAGAATGCTTTTGACAAAGTGTTCCAAATGTCGTAGGCAGTGGGTAAGCGTAGATAACGCCTCATAATTTCTGAAGACATAGACATTAAAAGCCACCGTTTGACTTTTTGATTTTCAACATACCATTTTTCATAGCTTTCATCAGATTCTGCAGGTGGCTTGGTCTGGCCACGAATGTATGTGATTTTGTCCCGTTCAGCAATTTGCATTTCCATCAATTGAGACCATATGTCGTAATTTGATTCGGTGAGGGTGATTCCTGCATTAAAAACTCCTTCTGACTGAACTACAACCGGATTTTTTCCACTCATTTTTTTTTTAAATTAAAAAATGTTCAAACTGGGTCTCAAAAAAAAAAATTCAAGCAAAAGAAACACAATTTTCCAAGGGAAAATATAAAATAATAAGAAAAGGAAAAATAAACTGTTCACGCCTCTAGTGAATGGCTGAAACCATATTTCAAGAAAATAGAATGATTTTTGGAATTTTCCTGTTGACCTTTTTGTTGAAGTTTAGTTTGGAAAATCTAAACTTCGGTTACATGGCACAAGCAATCTTCAACCAAGAAAAAAAAAAGAAACTGTTTCTCGGCTGCAAAGCTGCTACTGGAATATATATATATATATATATATATATATATATATATATTTGTTTTTCAGATTCGAAAATAAGATTTTGAGAATTTGGGTTTAGCAACGGCTTGAATTTGATTTAATTTATGGGTTTTGGTTATGGATATGGAGATGTGTATGATTTAATTTTATGAATTTGGGTTGTGAAAATTTTGGAACGAATGAACCAAACTTGTCTCTGATACCATCTAAAGATTGATGAATTGTGTTTTTCATTCATAATACAACTCTATAATTACAAGGTATATATAGGATTTTCATGACATAAACCCTAGAATCAATCTAAGATTATAATCCCTTAATTACAATATTGCAATCTTCTATAGTTAATCGAAATCATCCTAAAATAGGAAAGAATCAATAATATATTTCAACAAACTGAATAAAGGTCTTGTTTCTTATATTTTAGTTGGTGGTTGCTTGAGTGTGATAGGCATAGGCCTTTGGTTTTTATTTTGTCTGCAGAGTCATAAAATGAGCTTATTTTTTGTGAATGATTTAAGCTGCAAATTTGTTGTCATTTTATGTTTTTATTGGATTGATAAAATCTAGAATGTTTTAGTTGTTGTGTCTGATATTTAACTTAATTTATTTCCTTTATTGTCCAGCTGCCAATTGCAGAATATGAAATCAACATCTCTACTAATGCGAGCATTTAGTGAGGAAAATAGGGAATTATACTTGTGAGCACGTGCTTGTTGCAAAGTCCGAGCAATTTATTTTTATGTTAGTCGAGCTACATCCATAGTTAATCAAATCTTAAATGAAGTTATACATAATTAAGATTTTTTTTAGTGAACAAATCTTAAAAATGAAGTAATCTTAAATATCTTAGAAGATAGTTGGATTTATAGAAATTTTAAAATTTTTGAGATTACACGTTTCAAAATTATGGGAATCTTGATATTGCACGAAGTATTATGATTGAACAAATATAGTTAACATAGTTGAGAAAAGATACAAGTTATTTATCATGTGTGGTTACAAAAGATGTAAAATTTAAAACTTAATATATGATTTTTAATGAAAATAAAGTTTAGTTTGTTTATGACATATATAAATATGTGACGACTAGTATTCAACAATTGAAATAGTATATAATTAAATGTGGGCATACGTGGAGCATATTTGCAACTACAATGATGGTGACAAAAAGAAAATAAAATTTACTTATAAGTTAAATTAAATCATGGTATTATTAAAAGTGTTTGTTGTGAGCTAGCTAGTGTAATGTGGAAGTCGAGAATTTTTCCCCCTATTTAATGGCCTTTATTTTAAAAGACGAACATCTTTTATATTTAAAAAGTATATTTTATCAACAATTTTGTCTTCGTACTTTTTTTTTTTCTTTTGTCAAGATATTAATTCATACATTTGGTGACACATATAACATAATTCAGTTCTAATTTATATTCATTTGGTCAGTAGCATTAATGTACAATAATTTTTTAACCATTCCATCGTCCTACTTTTGCATTTATTTGGTATTTGGGACATTAAATCAAATTTTTGAAAAAAATAATAAAAAAAAGGCATATTAATTGATACACTTAATTAGTTGATTGACACTTACAAGCTAATGCGGTCCATCTTCCTAATTTACATTCATATGAAAATGAATATATATTATAAATTTATTATCTACTATGTATTTGGGTACGTAATGAATTCCAATATTAATTGAATGTTGATATTTATTTATTTATTTATTTTTGGAGGGGGTAAGAATGCGACTAGATGTGAAAGGGTTTGCCTTTTCACATAAATAAACTATTAGGGTGGCACTTGGTAGTCTACATCTTGGGTTGTAACCCCCAATATCAAAATTTCCCAATAATTATGTAACCATATAATTGTATAATAATCACAAAAGTTGACGTGAATCTAAAGAGATAGTTAAAATCATAATTATTACGAAGATTCCGATAATTATTCATGTTTAAGAAGTTAGCAATAGGTTGTGAGACAATTCTTTTAAAAAAAAAAAATGAAATCAATTTAGTAATTTTTAAGATCAACACAAATTTCTGCTTAAAAATAAATATTCTAAATTTTTACAAATTTTAATTCTCATTAATAATATTAGATCGCATTTGAACACATCGTTATAGTTGTAAGTTGGTTCCTCACGGATCTTACCAATTGAAAATTGAGTAATACTACATGAACATTAAGTTTGACATAAAGTTAGACCAGTATATGTAAAATGTAAAATATGTCATTTGCAAAGACATAATTCAAATTCTTATTTATATCTTTTCAAATGATAGATTTAACATTTTATACATGATGGTCTAACTTTATGTTCAAGTTATTGTTTATCTATCATTTTTCTTGAAGATTAACGAATAGTTATCAATCTTTTATTATAGTTTTTCAAAATTGTGTATGAACCCAAGAAAGAGTTGTTGGGTGGGAATAATAAATAGACATTATTGTTTCTTTCAAATTGAAAGATGTTTTCTTATTTTACTTATAATAAAGAGAACACTTTTATTTCTTTTTCTCTTTGAAAAATAAGTGACCCTTTTATAAGACTTGGAGTTCACATATTTGTGTGAACCACACTAGGTTGGGATGATTAGACCAAGCGTGGTCCACAACATTTCTTCGGTGACCTACCTTGGTTCATTGCAGACAAGTGGACAACAATATCAAGTCCAACAAAATACACGTAATAGATATTTTTCGAAATGATCCTAACAACTTTGACACCGCTCAATGACATCTACTCATCTTCCCACAAATAAAATACTATTATGTGTAATTTTCATTTTGGAGCATGGGAACAAAGAAGGATAAGGAATCTCATCCGATGACATCACTAAAATTCCCAAAAACAAAAAGACATGGACCAAATTGTAGTGCTTTATTAACTCAATAATCCGAATTGTGTATAGAAATATAATAAACCTTACAAACTAAAAAAACCCTTTAAATTTATCTAGCAACCAATTAGATTACCAACCAACTTAAAATAATGTGAATATGTAATAATCTCTCGAGTAAACCTATTTACAAAACGTCCCTTGGATCATTTATATGGTCATATACGTATTAGTAAAAATACTTACAATTCTAATACGTTCCACTCAAAGGATCAATCTAGGTCGACTCGATATGTTTGTGGAACAATTAAGTGAAAGTTTTCTATAAATCCTACATGATTTACATTTTTAATGGACTAGATCAAGTTAATTTATACATATATGACACAGTCCAATATATGTTTCCTAATACTTTTAGTTCGATTTTTAGAAAATAATTTTTTGTGTGAATCATGGTTTGGACCTCTCTGCACATAGCCCAAGAGTCTCTATCCCAAGCTAATGCCATTTTTTTAACTAATCTTTATTCTTAAACCTTAATTAGGAGGCTCCGATCCTTTTGGACAGTATCATAATGTCAACAAAGCGTATTAGTAAAATCCTAGGATTGATTATGGGCCCAATAGGTTAGGCCAGAATTGATTGTAACATATTCAAAGTACATAGTCGATTTTCTTATTTTGCTTGTTTTTTCAAGCAACTTAATTTTAATGATCAACCTTGGAATAATTGGAATACACTTCTTGTGCTCAAAATTAAGGAATGCATATTTAATGTAGTAAAAAATTCTATATATAGCGCACACATTAGTAGGTAACATGTGAGTTGCAAGTTAGATAAATTGAATTCAAAAGATAAATTGTTTATGGTAGATTTAATGTCTCATTAGATAGAAACTATGAATTCGTTGAAAATAAAAGATCAACAAATTTAACGTCAACTTTGGACAAAAACAATGAACAATAACAAAAGTACGACAAAAATAAAATATTAAAGAGTTACATACCAATAAAAGAAAAAAGTGGGAACCATTTGCGACTGGCTTCAATAGTTTTGAACTTTGCTTGCAAATTTATATTATTTATACCCTTTTGCAGTGTAATTTTGCAAGAAAAGTTTGGGATGGGAAAAGGTAGATTAGGTTTGTTAATGGAAGGTCAAGTTTGTATAATATTATTTATACCCTTTTGCAGTATAATTTTGCAACCATTATAATTTAGATAATAAAATAATGAAAATGATAGTTGAATTGAAGAAGGATGATCTATTCCAATTCCAAAAAAAAAAAGTGGGCAATTTGAGTTTTTTTTTTAAAAAAAATCCAATTTGTTTTTTTGATTAATAGGATGTTTAGTTTTAATATAGTTATTAATAATCTTATTATATATTCTAACATCGTCTTTTGTGGAAAAAATGAGTACAATTTACAACAAAAGCATGATCTATTCCAATTTCAAAAAAATGACAATTTTTAATCGTTATTAAAAAAACATCCAATACGTTTTTTTTACTTAATATGATAATAATTTTAATATAGTTAATAATAATTAATTAATATTTAATCAAACTAATTACACATTTTGTAATGTGAAATAAAAATAAGTCAATATCTCATTTACAATATTAATTATTGGAGACATGATTTGCAATGTCAAATAAATTTAAGTCAACATTCATAATTTCAATAAGTGTTTTGTTATACATTTGATTTACATAGACATTGAGCATCGTGCAACTATTATGGTTTATATAACAAAATAATGATAATGATAGTTGAATTGAAGATTGATAATCCGTTCTAATTACAAAAAAGGACAATTTGAAATTATTTTTTTATAAAAAATCCAATTTGTTTTTTTAATCAGAAGTGCATTCCCTAGTAGTTTAAGCTAAATTCAAATTATTTTCATATCATAACTTATATTACAAAACTGTTCTATCTTTTTAATATGAGCGAAAGTTTTAACAACGTCAAAGAAATAAACGCTACCAAGACACACTGAAAAATGAAGGTTAGGGTCGTGAGGCTATGGGAGATGTCGTGCTTTGACAACAAGTCGGAGATGTATAACATAGAGATAGTCTTCATGGATGAAGATGTTTTATTATTTATATTAACATTTTACAGTGTGATCTCTTGTTTTTTTTATTGTTATTGTATATATATAATCTCACACATATATTCAAATAATTTGATTAAATAACATATTGGACATTATTTGACAAGCAACTAATTTTTTTCCTTCTTTTTTTTTTTTTTTTGTTATGAATATTTGCACTGTTTTT
Organism: Forsythia viridissima; assembly: GCA_030279155.1. Taxonomy (NCBI): domain Eukaryota; kingdom Viridiplantae; phylum Streptophyta; class Magnoliopsida; order Lamiales; family Oleaceae; genus Forsythia; species Forsythia viridissima. The sequence goes on along the minus strand of CM059037.1, from coordinate 51,395,411 downwards.
GTTTTGAAATTTTTACGTTTTAATTATTTATTTTTTTATTTGTAATTCATATATATAAATAATCACTGTGTTATCCCATTTTTGTTTGTTATATATATATTTTTTTAATACATACGCTGTTTCTGTTTCTATTTTGATTTTTTTTCGTTTTGTTTATTTAATTTTTATTTATGATCCATATATTAAAACACATTTGTAATCCGTTAATTTATATTAATCAAATGCGTACATTATATATAGATTTATATTGTCTTTTTGGTAGTTTTTGGTTCTTGCTACTGTTATTGCAATTGAAAGCAATCAAAACTTGTGATACTTATTGTACAACCGATGTCTAAAGAAAGTTAGTCTAATTGGCCAACGTTTTTATTGTGAAAAATGTGACAAGTATAATAACATTGGAATTTCTAGGTAAAATTAACAACTATCATACCTTTTTACTATAATGTTTATTAATGAAAATTTTAAATTCGTATCTTTGTCATCAATTGTGTGATATTAGGTTCAAGGTCCAAGTACGAGTTATTGATGAGACTGGCAGTGCTTCCTTTTTGTTATGGGATCGTGAATGTTTGCATCTATTTGAGAGGACTACAAATGATTACGAGATGACATGGTGAAAGTAATTTTCGTGAGAGCGAATGATCGATGAGCATAACGAAGTATACAATATTATGAGATTGACTGACAATACTGAGATAATATCGAAATATGTCTCGAGATATTATATAGAAAATTATGTTAGTGTAGATTATGTTAATTTTTTTATTAAATAATATTCTTCCATGTTTAATGATTACTTGATTGATCTAATTAAAAAAATTATTATATTCAGAATTTCGAGTCCATGTCACGACTTGAACAGACGGATAGTGCTGAGTTAAAGTTTATTTTTATTTTAAATTTTTTTATTACCATCATATTATTTATGATAACATTGTGCTACTAATAATTCAACTAACTTTGTTTGGTATGCAGGACTCTATGTCTGACAGTGAGTTCAATACCCCAAATTTAACCCCTGCAAAAACGATCTAATGCAATGATATTAATTTAAAGATGGTGATTCATCTAAAGATATATTATATGGCGACCCAACACCCATATGTCAAGCAACAAGATGAAAAGATTTGCGAAACAAGAAAAATATTAATTGTTACGTGATCATTTAATTTTTATATTTTTCTGCATTCGTTGTAGGATGACTTTATTTGTGTATCTATTTGTTTAATTGCTCTGTTGGTTTAATTCTATCATACTCAATTTTAAGTTCAATTAAATATAATTAATGCTTTGTTGTAGGACTATAAATCATGTGATATCTTTAAACTTTTTTGGGGTGATATGTTTTAATTTGATTATTATTCATAATTAAATTGCTTAAGTTATTAATTTATTTAATAATAATTAATTAATCTAAAATTATTAAATAAACTTTAAGTCAAACTATAAATCAATTTCCATTTTTTTGAGGTACTATTATTGTTATATATTATATAACATTATATTGCTTAATTGCTTAATTTATTATTGATCATTAATTCGCTAAATAAATCAACTTCGAGTTGTTCATATATACTATTTTTTTTTAATTTTTATAAGATTATAAATGTTATATAAAAAAAATATTATAAAGTATTTTATTAAAAAAATTATAAGAGTATATATTTTATAAGATGTTAAATAAATATACGTTTTAATTTAATTATTATTCATAATATAATTGCTTAATTAAATAATTTATTATATATTAAATCATCAAATAAGATTACATATATAAGATAATTATCAATTTCAAAGTTATGCAACCTCAATTTTATCATTAGATTGATATAGTCAAAATTAATTATACCAATGTCGTTTATATAGGAACGATTTCCATAATATTGATTATAATAATTTTTCGATTTATCAAGAGTCAAACTTCATAATTATTGAAGTTGAATTCGCGGATATCAATTGTTATAACTTCTTGGTTATACTTAATACCTAATATATTAATTAAAAGTTAATTTTTAATATGTAATCTTCATTTTTTTAAACATTGACAAGTTCCAATATGTTCCAAATTAATTACATATATTTTAATAACATATGAATGATTTACATGACATATTCGAGATGAGACATTTCTCGATTTATCAATAGTCAAAATTCATAATTATTGAAGTTGGTTTTTTTTTCAGTATCAATCTTTAATAGAATATTATTTATTTGATGTTTTTGTAGTTGATTCGATTACCATCAATAAGTTTTCTTATATTTTTGTCAAGCACATGACTTTCACAAAACACAACTGCCGTGTATCGTATGGATAAAACACTAGTTGTAATAATAATCACAAAAATTAATATGAATCTAAAAAGATAGTCAAAATCATGAAGATTATGAAGATCTCAAGATTACGTGAATCTCAAAATTTAGGATATCTCGATATTACACAAAGCACCATGATTCTAGCAAATGTTACAAAAAAGACGTGCAAAATTACATGTCTTCTGAAGATATCCAATGATTTAATTTGAAATTTCAACATATTCTTTTTATCGAGAATAAAGCTTAATTTTTATTATTTTTATATTACTTATAAATTTATAAACAAACAAATATTTAACACTTGATTTAGATATTAAATGTGGGCCTGGGTGTAGCATATATGCAACTAGAATGATGGTGACAAAAAGAAAACTAAATGTTATTTGTTAAATCAAATATCATTGTTTGGTAGAAATGTTTGTTGTGAGATAGTGTAATGTGGGCCATTTTGATTGTCTTGATATACTTCATACATATTAAAATCTCATAATCATTTACAAGATCGAGTAAATTGTTGTTCAACATCACGTACCAAGAATGAAAATGAAAATAATTTATTATTAAAAATATGAGTGTACACATACTCGAAAAGATTATTAGTCTCAAATTTTCGAACATTAAATTTTTTACGGTATAATTATTAATTCTAATTTTATTAGGTGAGTATGACTTTAGCATAGTTTTTATATTTAATAATGGAAAATTGGAAATGGTGAAAATCACAGAAAATTAGGTAGTTAGACACTTCTTTTGAAAAAAAAAAAAAGAAAAAGAAATCAATTTATTAATTGTTAAGTTCAACACAAATTTCTGCTTAAAAAATAAATTTTATAAATTTTAATTCTCATTAATAATATTAGATCGAATTTGAACATATCAAAAAATTATAAAATTGCCCTTTCCAAAGAATTAGACCCATGTTGATCTTCTAAAATTTAACGGTCAGAAATGGTCCAAGTACATTTTAGTATGATTTACTCATTACCTTTATGTAATCTAAAATTCAAATCTCATTGGAAGGACACTTTAGCTTTACGTTTTAATGAATATTGTTTGACTGTTTTGACCTTACAAAAATTGATTCGAGACATCGAGGTTACATTGTACATGATTTGGGTATGTAAAAATTAACTTAGACATAGAAGAAATAAATCATAAATTTTTAATTTGTTTGTCAGAATTCGAATTGACGTAACTCTCCACGAGCTATTTCATATTGTTGCACTTACTCCCACTGAATTAGAAATCTGTCCCTATGTCTCATTTTCCCATCACATCAGTTGGTCCATTCTAATTGATTTACACACCATTTCCTCTTCATGCTATAAGCATGAATGACCCATTTTTTTGTACTTTAATCACATTTTTGGTGGCTGCTCGTGTGTTACAATTTTGTATATATTGCACAATTCATTCACCATAATAGTTAAGATTCCATTATTTATTATTTTATTGATTTTTTTACTTTTATGAATATTATTTTCGCAAAGCTACTAGATCATGTTCATATATGTCGTTAATCTTGAAAAAATAATATACTTAAATCATCGGATTAATTACTTGGTGATATCAAGGACTGGGACTTTATCAAGTGTTCGTACTCTTGATATCTTGGATGATTAGTATTTATAATTGCAAGATTAAGTATTATACACTCGAACAATCGCCTAAATCTTGAACGAGTCATGAACTTTAATTATTAGCTCAAATTCTTTGAAGTGGCAATGTGTGAGATTAAATTGTATGATGAATATCTCGTTTACTTTAGGAATTAGGATTAACTAATTAATTAACAGATATTCACAACCGAAATCCGTCCCCTAGCTGGTTAATAAGGACGATTGATACCCCGAGTATTTTTCTATTGGACAATTTAGTATTTCAAGATTGTTGAATTTTAGTTGTGATATTTCAAGATTTAGTATTTCTCTTTATGTTGTGGTTGTTAGAACATTCTATAATTATGAAAAATGTTGTGGAGAAATTCTATATCTAAAATATTCCAGGAAAGAGTTGTGTAAAAGCATTCAAAGATGTGTTATAGGATAATATCTAAGATATTTATGTGAGACAGTCTAAATCTGCTCTCTAGTTTCACCATATGATTAAATTAATCTCCACCTTCCACTCTAAAGAGGTGGAGGTTAAAATGGAGACCAAGGGGTCCTCATTTGAAACCATGTTGGCAATGTAAGAATGAGGCTAGAAAGAGTAGAGTGAGAGGAAATTTAAGAGATATTAAATGATCACTTTATAAAAAAGTCTTGTAGACTTGTAATACAAATTTAATATTCTTACAAACCATCTTATTTGTTTTTTCAAACACTTGTGAGTTACTCGTTCTCTACCCTAATGATCAAGTGGTAGTTTCGTCAAATGCATAACAAAGTGTTGCCAGTTACTTGAGGTTGATTTAGCTTATATCACATGGGCGGAAAGTGGGAAGCTAAGTGCCACATTGGAGGTACAAGTTTGTGATAGATATTATTTGAGCTAGGTTTAGCCAACAATGCAAATTAGTAGTTGAGGTTTGAATGCAGTTAAATAGGGGGTTGTAAGAAATCAATTATAATATGTAAGATAATTGATTACATGAACCCTAATTCCCAAATCTTGGAACTTCATGATTTTCACATTAAACAATTAAATCAATGTCAATACTTATTAGAAAGCGTACTTTGATCCATGACAGATTATTGAAAAAAGCCAAACAGCCAAACCTTCAGTTGATCTTTAATTGGCAAAACCAAGAACCAAGAAACTATATTTTCTCTCCCTTAACCTTTTTATTGGACGTTAATAAATGATGGGGGTACATCCACATTTATAGGTAGCGAGAAGTAATTTCCTATGATTTATAGAATTCTACTTTTCATCAAAATAGAGTTACATAAAACTACCAACTTCGCAGTTGACCAATAGGATTCTAGTTTTTTAGTATTATTAGACCACTTGATAAATAATATTACGTGGGCCACATAAATATATCTTATAGGGGTTGCACAAGCGAACATTGGTAAGATAGCAGTAGGTGATGTTAAATCATAAGGAAACTTTGGCATAAAGTTAAACACGGTTCTCAGCTATGGAAATAAAGCATGCATTAGATACTAAAAGAAAATATATGAGTTTATAAGTAATGAGGAAAACAAATCATTAGCACAAGCATATTATGTGTTTTGTGCTCACATGTATTTGCCCATAGAATATTCTAGTACATCAATGTACCAACAAGCCTCTTGCAATGGATTCACCAGCCTGTTATTGTGCAATCCATTATTCCTAGATGGTTATTAGTAGTGTCAATCCGGGTCAGGCGGGTCGGGTCGGCCCGTCTCCGATGAGGTCCGATAACGGCCCGCGTTTGAAAAAGCCCGCGCCACTGTGGGTTGCGGGCCGGGTCGGTCCAGCCTACGAAATTTTTTCAAAAGCCCGACCCACTCATTGGCCCATACGAGTCGAACCCATATGGGTCGCGGTTCGATCCAGTTCGGACCGTATGAATAAAAAATTAATTTTTTTTGAAATTACTAAAAAATTTTAGTTACTTATTGTAATTAAAAAAAATATTTACATATATAACAAAAAATGTGTTAAATTACTAACTAAAAAATAAATAACAATGATAAATTCACATTTGTTAATTTTTTAATTCAATTTCTATTTTTTATTTATATATTTAAAGACTAAAACGTGAATGCATCTATCACATCTTTCACTTTAAACGGCTCTCTGCCATTTGTTTTTTTTTTTAAATATCATTTCAAATATGAAAGTTTGAATTTTCTGCCCATTTTTTTTTTAAAAAAATCAAAGCGGTTCACAGGCCGGCCCGCGGGTTGGCCTCTTCGGCCCGTGAACGGCCCGCGAGTTGGCCTTCTCGGCCCGTGAACAACCCGTCCAGTTCACGGGCCGGCCCACGATTCCGAGTCGAAGCGGGTGGGCCGATGCCGATTCGATCGGTCCACCCGTCTTAACACCTCTAATGGTTATCAACAAATAGTAATTGTTACACATGACTTTATTTCATTCAGTGCACATTTTCTTTTTGTATTTTCTATTTGTGTTATTCAATAATAAAATGCTTGTTTAAAAAAGGAACAATACCTCAACGATATTTATTTGAGAGGGATTTAATCCAATTCTCTTCACCCTAAATTTTCTTCTTAGTATCAAAGTCAACTTCGACTTCTACTGGCCAATAATCAAGCTCCAGGGTATGACAACCTACATTTTCAATGCACGCTCAAGGTGTGCTGCAAGGAGGCAACTACATTCCAACCTCAGTCCATATTTAATTAGCATCCTCTCTTGGCAAATTTGTGATGCTTGCCAATTGGCTAGTTCGACACATTTTCCAAACTTCATAGATCAAGCCTCCGCCTCCGATGTCAAGGCTATATGGATAAATCGCTCCGGCAATATAGGATACTTAGGTGTTCCCCATCCGAGGGCACTACCACTACGTGAGCTAGATGGACTACCGTAATGACAAAATCTCTACCTCTAGTACGAGCTGGAAAAAAAAATACTATAACGATTAATTAACTTAACTAAATTAAAAATATGTAATGAATCAAAAACTTAGTTATTTAAAAACCTAGTGCTTATAAAGTCATGAGTTATATTAAATGTGTGAATAAAAGGTAGATAGTAAGTTAGAAGTCACACGAAATATGTAGATACAAAATATATTTGACCAGTATAAATTATATTTAAACTTGGGCACCAAACAATATATAATTTCGAGTGTATTAAACATCATTTTCACTCTTTTTACTGGTGAATCGGTATTTAAATAGAAAGAAAGGATTGAACACGTAAAAATAGTTTCGTTTAATAGAGATCATTTGATACGGGGAGAAAGTTCTTCAATATTCTAATGGACTTTTGTGTGCCTATCAGAATCAAAATGAAAATGACACATCAGTTCAGTTGCTCACTCATTCTCCTCCTAATTCTTGTTTGACCATGTTTAGTAATTTTTAGCAAAATACAAAACCCTTTAGAGGAAACATCAAAAGATCACTTTATACTTTTTGATCAATCCCAGAATCCACAGGCTTAAAGCTTAACATAAAAGGAAAGAGGGAAATATGGTTATAACTAACCATCTCCGAATTACTATTAAAAAAAAATTTGTTCTATATTAAAATGGGTATATTTGTCTTTTTTTTAAAAAAAAATAAACGAATCATTATTCGGATAAAAAATTTGTTATCCTCTTTGAAGATAAAAATTATCCTCATTTTTGGCTTAAATTACTATTCGAATAAAAGTTTATCCTAACATCAATTCTGCCCAAATCGGATAAAACAAATTGTATTAATTATCTTTAACTATATATTATACATATACGGCAATTTAAATAGTCTTCAATTACACAAAGTATCCGAATTTCTCAAGTGATTATGCTGTGTAATTTATTTCCACCTGAATAAAAACATATATGATTAGCACTCCAGGTCTTTTCTGTTGGATGATGACTAAGAAATAAAACTTAACCTATCAAGGGTATTTTGGTAATTCCTCATTGATTTTGCTTAAGAATAAGTAGATTTCAAACATAAATGTATTTTATTTTGTGACGAATTCACTATAAACATACTAGTGAAATTTTAATATACTTGTTACTACACGATTACGATATGGCCGCCACGTCAGCACAGGCCCCACCTAAGGACTATATGGGCCCTGCTAGGGCCTTAGAAAGGCCCATCACACACTTAGGCCTTCGACAGAGGAAAATCCGCGAGTCATGTGGAGGGCCTCGACACTCTCATGCGAGCCATAGGGCCTCGTCAAAGCCTCGCATCATTCGTAACTAGGGTACGGCTCGATATGCCAGGCAGCTAGAGAAGTAATTAAAGGAGGATCGCGTTGATTTGGCGTATGGATCCTCACAAAAAAATCGGATCGCAATCTCCCAAAATCATGCAACGTGATAAGCTCAAAGAAGGAAGATAATCTCGGATATCTTTATCACATAAGGAAGGAGAATCCGATTGAGTATCAAATTGATTTGTCTCCTAAATCAATTAGATCTCTCGCGCTATAAAAACAACGCATCCGGTTGTTCCAAGGTATGCACTTTTTACGCTTACGATTCCCACCCTAAACTCTGCTCAAATTTCTGCCTGCTTGTCTCTCCCACACTCCTATTTTGTTCCCGCCCCCGCGTATTCTTTATATACCGGCTGTTGACTTAATCGTCGGAGTGCCAACGATCGCCGGACCCTTTTCCTCCGGAGATCTTGGTGCCTAACGGTCGTCCTAGTGTGCAGGTAACATACGAGCTGGCAGAGGAGTTATTGGAGATCTATTGGCACGTGGACTAGTGCAGGTTCAGACGTCAACAATACTAAATTAAATTAATATAATTATTCAACTAATTTAGTACTCGACTATAAACAAATATCGATAAAATTTGTTTATATTGCAAAAGTATAAAAGAATTTCTTAACAACTGCGTCGAGGAGGCATTTTTGGACTTTGAAACCCGATTTTACAAAATTAAAAAATGAAAAACTATTTTTACTAAAATTGAAAACCCAAAACCCAAACATTAGACATTTTCAGATTGAGGAAGGATTCAATCAGGGTTCATCAGCAACTATCTAGTTAATTCAGTCATCTATGTGTGTGTTCTATTGATTTTTATTGACAAGATTGAGAAGAGTGACTAACAATGTATGAAAATGAAAGATCGAATGATACATTTGTAAGAAAAATATATTGAGCGACTAAAATAAGTACATCGCTACATGATCCTCATGAAAATATGTTTCGTCACCTGTTCAAATTAAAAAATAAAAAGTAATTTTATAAAGTTGGAGGTGCGAGTGTCATGTGACCATTTAAAAGAGATTTGACGATTTTTGTTGTTGTGATTATTTGTATAATTATAATAGTGTAACATTTGGAGATCAATTAACAATTCGAACAATATGTTAAACCAACTTATTACGTACTCGAGTAATAAGTTAGCAACCAACTTGCTGCTTAGACTATAAGTTGGAAACGAATAGTGCAATTTTTCCAAAATTTTGTATGAACCCAAGAAAGAGTTGTTGCGAGGGGACCATGCATGTATGTGGTAGGTATAATAAAGAGGTATTAATAGTTTCGGCTGAACTTGTTTTTTTCGTAATAAATAGATATTGTTTCTTTTGAATTTAAGATTTTTGTTTTTATCGTAATAAATACATACAGTTGTGTGCATATTAATCTACACCATTTGTTAACTCCAATATTTATAAAAAAAAAAAAAAAAAAAAAAAAAAAAAAAAAAAAAAAAAAAAAAACTAATTATTTATCATGTATATTTATATGTCATGGGCCCCACACAAATTGTGTGGGAGGGGATCAGACAAATAAGACAAATAAGTAGTAAATGAATTACTTATTCAGCTTATTTAAACCACAAATGGTTATGGCCCATGACTTACATAAAGTAAACTTATAAGCAAATAAGTTCAATCAAACATGCTTTCTCAAAAATAAGTTGGTCAAACATAATGAGGAGCAAGTTTGGGTGTGCTTTTAATGCTTTTAAGTATTCCCTCCGTCCTACAAATGTATGTTCGTTTCTTTTTTCTCACATATTAAGAAATTTCATTTAATATAATTGAATTTATAAAATTTTCACACACTTTTCTTATTATGCCCCCATTTAATATTAGTAATTCATGAATCTAATAAATTTAAATACTCGTTAAGTTACAATTGTAATGCAAATAAAATTGAATTGCATTACATTGAAACAATAATGAAATCAATTGTTGACTTTGTTATTGGGGGATGAGTGTTTCTAGGTATGTGAAATTTATTGACTGCCTACTTGAGTAAATGTGTGAATAAATTTATGTATTTTTTTTTATTATAATTGGAATATGTTAAGTTTATTTGGATTGATAACAATGTAAATTAAATAAGGGTATATTAGGAAAAAGAAATATTTAATATACTCTCTATAAAGTAAGTGACTTGTAATTTGTGATAGATAAATAAGGAAAACGAGCATATCTTTGTGGGAAGGAGGAAGTAAAAAAAAAAAAAAAAAGGATTAATATGCTTTGGAAAATTCCTCCTCATAGTTTTGCAACATAGAGAAAAATAAGTTAGAGACAAAGAAATCGTGAATGAATAAGAAGAAGAAGAAGCAAATATTTGAATTCGACTTTTCAATTTTTGTTTTCAAGATCTCTTTCCAAACTTCTAAGTGGCCTTCAAAATTCAATTATTTTGAGTTAATCTTTTCAAAATTTAAACTCTAGTGTACTCATGTTATTTTGAGCTAATCTTTTTAAAATTCAAAATGGTTTTGTACCTTTTGCTTGAATACGTCAAAAGTAACTCAAACATCGTACTATGTTAGAAACACCTAACGAGATTAGTCACCAAAATTTCAAAGCTATATGTTTATTATAATGAAGAATGATCTATTGCCCATTGGACACTTGTCCAGTAGGCATTGAAGGAATGTTTGACTTGTTTGTCAAACACTTTTTCATTTTTCAATGTCCACTGGACAAGTGTTCAATGGACAAAATAAGAATTGCCTATCGTGGGCAATAGATCATTCCCCTTATTATAATGTGCAGAGTTACAAAAGTTAATCTTCGACTGTATTATTTGTACTACATGAGTTAATAAATATTCAATGTCTTATCTCATACATAAAATAACATAAACTTTTCAAATTTACTTAAATAATTAATGAGTTTAGTAAATTGTACAAATATATAATTATACGATTAGTCAAATAAATTACAAACAAGTAAATCATGTTAAATGGCTTGAAACGACTTAAATTTATAGTACATATAAATTTAGAATTATCATTATTATATTAAATAGATTGCAATTTTAAAAAAAGAAAAAAAAAATCAATATATGAAAAATATAATTGTGTTATATTATCAAATGATTTGATTTATTGATTAAAAATGATAAGTTGATTAAACTAATAAACTAGATATGATAATTTCAAAATTAAATTTATACAATTCAAAGCCCACCTCAGATTCTAGCTCATCAAAAAGATTATAGACAGAGGATAGGATGAGAACGTTAAGTAATCAACGTTAACTACAAAGTTTTAATTACAAGAGTAATTTTAACTCCGTCGGATCCAATATTGCCTTTTAAATTCAAACGAAGACAATATGTATTAATTGTCTCATACGCTATTACTATCAATAAGAGTTAACGTCAATCTCTCTCTCTCTCTCTCTCTCTCTCTCTCTCTCTCTCTCACACACACACACACACACACACACACACACACACGTGGAATTAAATCTGAAAAAATCAATTTTTAGTCGATGGATAACTTTATCTTTCATTGTCTAGAGTTACAAATTGTACGAGATTGAAGATGTTGATTTGTGATAGGAATGGAGTACCGACAATTCGATCACAAATGTGGTTTTCAAATAGATGTTTTAAAATCTGAATTAGCTATGTAATTTTTTTTTTCAATATTAATGAGTAATTAAATGTTATTTATATGACACATTTTTATTTAAATATAATAAATAAACAATATACTCTTAAAATATTTTAAAATCAATATCATAAAAAACAATTATCGTGCATCGCACAGGTGATATACTAGTTATTATATTAACAACATAGTCTAAGGTTTTGCAAAAATAATTTTTAAATTAAATAATTTGAATGAAGTTAAATTATAGATAGGAGTTTTGTCCAAATCATTCGTGGCATTTGAGTTATAGATAGGAGTAGACTATTGCACGCCAAAGTTGTTCGTTACGATATGCAAATAATTTGATATATTCATTTTTAAGAAGTGGAAAGATATATTCATTAAATTAGAGTACTATTTTAAACACATCGAAACCTAGTAATTGGAATTCTTTTTTATGGGCATAACAAAGATACTGTAATTTGATGCGACAATGGCTTAATTTGATTATTCGGGGTTAGTGGTTAAACCAAAAATTATGAGCTAACTCAATTCATATGTTTTCGATTATAAACTGACAAAACAATCTGTCCAAAGGAAATATAAATATATGTTGAGGGGAACATTAAATGGGAAATAAAACGTCTAATCCAAAATTAAATGGGTTAGTTTTTTTTTTTTTTTTTGGCCAAAATTTCTCTCAAAACATTAATTAATTAATGATAATTAATAATTAGTAAATAAAATATATTAATAAAACTATCAATTTAATTTATATTCCATAATAATTAATTAATAATTAACTAACTAACTACACATTTTGCAATGTAAAATAAAAATTAGTCAATCTCATTTACAATATTAATTATGAGAGATACGATTTGCAATGTCAAATAAATTTAAGTCAATATTCTTAATTTCAATAAGTGTTTTATTATAAATTTAATTTACATAGACATTGAGCATCGTACAACTATTATAGTTTATATAATTATAAAATAATGATAATAATAATTGAATTGAGAATGATGATGCATTCCAATTTCGGAAAAAAAGGAAGACAATTTGAGATTTTTTTTTTTTTATCCAATTCGTTTTTCACTTAATAGGATGAATCTTATTATATATCCTAACTTCGTCTTTTGTGGAAAAAAAAATGAGTACAATTTACAACTAAAACATGATCTATTTCAATTTCAAAAAAAGAACGATTTTCAATCGTTATTAAAAAAAAAAATCCAATACGTTTTTTACTTAATATGATGATAATTTTAATATAGTTAATAATTAATTAATTAATATTTAATTAAACTAATTACAAATTATGCAATGTGAAATAAAAATAAGTCAATCTCATTTACAATATTAGTTATGGGAGACACAATTTACAATGCCAAATAAATTTAAGTCAACATTCATAATTTCAATAAGCGTTTTGTTATACATTTAATTTACATAGACATTGAGCATCGTGCAACTATTATAATATACTCCATCCGTTCCATAAAGATAGATTCGTTTTCCTTATTTATCTATCCCAAATTATAGGCCACTTACTTTATAAAGGGTGTATTAAATTTTTTATTTTTCTAATATACCCTTATTTAATTACATTGTTATCAACCCAAAACAAACATTTAAATTTATTAGATTCATGAATAACTAATATTAAATAAGGGTATAATAGGAAAAGTATGTGAAAAATTTATAGTTTCAATTACATTAAATAGAATTTCTTAATCTGTGTGAAAAAAAAAAGAGTCTATCTTTGTTGGACGGAGGGAGTATATAATAAAGTAATGATAATGATAGTTTAATTGAAGAAGGTTATTTCGTTCCAATTCCAAAAAAAGAATGACAATTCGAAATTGTTTTTGTTTTTGTTTTTTTTTTTTTTTAAATATAATTCGTTTTTTCAATTAGAAGTGCATTCCCTAATATTGGTGGTTCATCTAAAGATGTATTAGATGGCGATCCAACTACTCAAATGTCAAACAACAAGATGAAAAGATTTGTAAAACAAGAAAAAATTAATTGTTACATGATCATTTAATTTTTATATTTTTCTGCATTCCATGTAGGATGACTTCATTTGCGTTATTTGTTTGTTTAATTGCTCATGGGTTTAATTCTACCAGACTCAATTTTTTGTTTAGTTAAATATATTTAATGCTTTGTTGTAGGACTATAAATCATGTGATATCTTTTATTATTTTTGGGGTGATAGATTCTATTTTGATTATTATCTATAATTAAATTACTTAAGTTATTAATTTATTTAATAATCATTAACTAATATGATGTTATTAAATAAATCTTAAGTCAAACTATAAATCAATTGTTATATATTATGTAATATTATATTGCTTAATTGCTTAATTTATTTATTGATCATTAATTAAATCAACTTCGAGTTCATGTATACTATTATTGCTTTAATTTTTTATAAGATTATATATGTTATATAAAAAATATTCAAAAATATTTTATAAAAAAATATTATAGGAGTATTTTATAATATAATTATTATCCATAATATACTTGCTTAATTAATTAATTAATTAATTATATATTAAAATGTTATATAAATACATGTTTTAATTTAATTATTATATCCATAATATAATTGCTTAATTTCTTAATTAAGCAATTATATATTAATTAATTAAATAAATTTTAAGTCGTCCAATAAGTTATTCTTATATACTATATATAACAAATACTTCATCCGTCCCATAAAAATAGGTTCGTTTTCCTTATTTATATGTCCTAAATTATAGGCCACTTACTTTATAGAGGGTGTATTAAATTTTTCATTTTTCTAATATATCCTTATTTAATTTATATTGTTATCAACCCAAAATAAGCATTTTGTTGTAAAATTATAGATAATGATGAATGACTATTTAGTTGTATCTAGATGTCTATGTAGTTATCTACTAACTCTAGAAGAGTGTATTGTAATCAAGTTGTAACTCTCTTTTGGAACCCTATAAATAAGGGTCATTGTTATAGTAAATTAACATACATGAGTTTTGACTCTCTCTATTCTTCTCTTTTTCTCTCTATTTTTCTAGTTTCATAACACGTTATCAGCACGATAAAGCTCTTCCAAAATAAAATAGAGATAAAATCTGAGAGCAATAGTTTAGAAAAATTCGCAGAATCTGGACAGCTTGCGCAGTTGTGATCAAATATTGATATCTCAACATTCCGTGGTCCGATCATTGTGAAATTTGGACAGTAACTTCAAAACTTATTGTTCTTGAAATCCAACGGCTACAATTAAGATCAGACGGTTCATTCATAAGAAATTGCTACGTGAATAATAGCAATTTTTGTATTGATACTACTTTCAACAAATGACTATTTTCCTATTCCAAGTAAGTATATTCTTACAAATCTTTTAATTATATTTTGTAAGATTGGATTTACATGATTTATGAATTTTGTTATTGGTTAAATCTTTTGTTTAAACAAATTAAATACTTTTAAATAAGTAAAAATGTGTTGATATTCTTGAAGAAACATAACACAATTAAATAAATATTCAAGAAGAATATTTTTTTGGTTAATCTTGAATAAATCAAAATTTTATATAAATCAATATTCTAGAAGAATATTATGTTAGTCCTGAAGATTAACTTTATACAAGTCTAAGTTTGATAAATATGTTAAGGCTCTCGAAGAGCACATTATTATATTAATATTCTAGAAGAATGTTATTTGTCCCTAAATAGTGTGACATCATTAATTTAATATTCCAGAAGAATATTGTGTTATATTTCACGACCTAGCATATAAATATTATATTAAAATATTTTGTTGCTCCAGAAATAGCACAATTTTAGATTATATTAATATTCCAGCAGAATATTAATTGCTCCCGAAGAACATAATTTTATAAGATCTAATATTCTATAAGAATATTATAATATTAATATTTACATCAAAATAATGATTTGTTGTACATCCTGAATAAGCACAACTTTATAATATTCTGACAAAATATTAATTGCTCCTGAAGAGCATGGCATTACAATTTAAATATTCTAGAAGAATATTGAACTATTACTTCTGAAGTAGCAATATTTTTTAGTGTTCAATTAACTACTATGTTATTTTTTATCTATTTTTCATATGTAGTTATGAATAAAAATTAGCATGAAATTATTGTGGAAAGCCAATAAGATTTGTTTATTTGTTTTAATTGTACTTTTACTGAAGAAATACAATTTTACAACTCAATCAATATTTTAAAAGAATATTGTATTGTATGTCACAACCTAAGTTATAAATATTCTAGAAGAATATTTTATTGTTGCTTTAGAATAAGCAAAATTTTATATAATATTAATATTCCATTAGAATATTAATTGCTCATGAATAGTTTAATTTTATAAGATATAATATTCTATAAGAATATTATAATATTGCTCCTGGAAAGTAAATATTTTTCATTAAAATAATGATTGTGTTGTTGCTCCTGAAGAAGTACAACTTAGTTAAACGAATATTATATGACTGTTTTTGAAGAATCATAAATTTGTACATATCAATATTCTAGAAAAAATATCGTGTTGTTGCTCTTGAAGAAATACAACTTTACAATTTCAGAATATTAATGTTGTGTAATATTAGAGTGTTGATACTCTTAAAGAAGTACTATATTGAACCAGAAGTTCAATTACCTAAAAATTTTATTGATTGGCAATACCGGTTAGACCATCCCAGATCAATATGATGTGACTTATTAATGAGGATATCTATTGAAAACCAGAAGATTTTTCAATATAATGAATTCTCACGTGATGCTTGTTCTCATGATATATAAACCAGTAGACTTTTACTAGATAAAATCGGGACTGAATTCCCTACATTTCTGAAAATTATTTAGGGTGATTTATGGGGCTCCATCACCCTCCATGTTGACCATCTATATATTATTTGTATCTGATAGATACATCTATTAGATGATTGTATGGTGTTATTATTGGCAACTTGAAGTTTACAAGATTACTTGCTCAAATATTAAATTATGAGCATAATTTTCAGATTATACAACCAAGACGATGATGTGTCTTGTCAATACTAGTGAGTCTAAATCTCAAACTTTTAATAAATATCAGTTGAGATGATCTTAAATGGTTTAGCAATATTGTTTTTCAACGCCTCCAATTAAATTCTAAACAATTACTATTGAGAACAAAGCGCTTCCCATTTTTGTCTAGGGAATGCTATTTTATATGCAGAAACACTTATACGCATCATGCCAACATCAAAGTTACCCCTACTATAGTTGGCTTATGGTCAGAGCCTAATATTATCCATCTAATGAATTTTTTTATAGTGCAATATATGTATAATCGATCCACCATAGTGCACTGAGATGGACTTTGAAAAATGTTGAGAATACATGTTTAGTATGGAACATTATAAAATATCTTAAGTTCTAACAGGTGATATTTTATAATGCGGTTTTTCGAATGTCATTTTGATAAGACAATTTTCTTAACATTAGGGGAGAGAAATTAAGTAGCTGGAAAGAATACATGAAAATGCTGTATATTATATTTTCTAGATCCTTGCACAAGACAATATGAACCAGAAGTTCGACAAATAACTCATTTGTAAGTTATACAATTGACAGATGTATTTACTGACCAAAGAGATTAAATCAAATCTTATATACCAGCTCTAAATGCTCCAATTTATATTAGCGTCCTTGAAGGACAATCCATTAACATTATATCAAGTAAATTAATGACACGCCTGAAGCGTGATGACATTTGATTCCAAAAAATTCTCAAATAAAAAATGGAGTCAATTATAAAAATGGTCCTATTGAGGAGGTGTATACTCTTGCAGAGTATATAGACATAACTAATTATAAAACCCCAGAAGAGGATCAGCTAGCTGTAATAATAAAACGAAAAGATCTTGTTAAGTTATGTCATTATGAGAAAGAAATGGATTCAAAAATAAATGTTGTTGACAACACTTTTGTATATAAAGAAGCGCTTCATATTATGAAAGGTAGCGAGGATATTGAAAGTAATCTGTCAAAGAATAAATTGACCAAATAAAAGGATGCAATCCAAGTAAATTGACTAGAGAAACCTGAAGTTTCTGGACCTATAGTCAGAGCACCTAAGTGTGTATATTTATGCGAAAAGGAAATGGAAAAATGAAGTCGTAACATGTAATGTACGACTTTTAACATTATGAATTTCACAAAAACTTATGTAAAATAATCATAAGTTGATATCTTGTTAGTCTGTCAACGCATGACATATATGCATATAATGAATATTGTTATAACCAACTCATCTGGCATGACTAATAAAACAATGTATATAAATCCCTGGAGGATTTAATATGCCTGAAGCATATAGTTCAACTTTTCGAGAACTCAATCGATCAAAGTATAGATCTGAACTAATATTATAATGAGGGAGAGTAAAATACGCATTGTACTCTTTTCCTTGACTGAGGTTTTGTCCCATTGGATTTTTCTGGCAAGGTTTTTAATGAGGCAATTTGCATGTCGTATTAAAAGAATTATGTACTCTTTTTCCTTTACTATGATTTTTTCCCACATAGTTTTTTCCTAGTAAGGTTTTAATGAGGCATATTCTTTGTGTAAATGATATCCAATTAGAAGTGTTATAATTATTATAGTTATGGATGTCTATAATCTACAAAATATTTACTTTCATCATAACCATGTGGATATACTCCCGTGTATTATGAATTGTATATGAGACCCCTGAAGGGAACAACAACAAGATCTATTTTTAATATAATAGCATCAGACCATTATGGTGATTACAATTAACTAGAGATAGTGTATGAAGATGATATTGCTGGAGGTTATAACATGGAGTACATTTCACCAGAATTGTTTTATACAAATTCTAAGAAGAAAGCGACATTGAAGACATTGGCGCACAAGATATGCATAGCTCAATACACGTTTTTTTTTCCATTGGTTGAAATCAGGGGGAGTAGCTGTACTCTTTTTCCTTCGCTCAGATTTTGTCCCACTGGGTTTTCCTAACAAGGTTTTAATGAGGCAGCATTTGATTACTCCCAATTTTTGATAATTTTTTTCTTTCTATTGGTATTTTTGTCCCATTGGGTTTTTTCCAAATAACGAACCAGTTATTGTGTAATAAGTCATTCAAGGGGGAGTGTTGTAAAATTATAGATAATGATGAATGACTATTTAGTTGTATCTAGATGTCTATGTAGTTATCTACTAACTCTAGAAGAGTGTATTGTAATCAAGTTGTAACTCTATTTTGGAACCCTATAAATAAGGGTCATTGTTATAGTAAATTAACATACATGAGTTTTGACTCTCTCTATTCTTCTCTTTTTCTCTCTATTTTTCTAGTTTCATAACACATTTAAATTTATTAGATTCATGAATGAATAATATTAAATGGGGTTATAATAGGAAAAATGTGTGAAAAATTTTTAATTTCAATTACATTTAATGAGATTTCTTAATCTGTATAAAAAAAAAAAAAAAAAAAAAAAAAAAGGAACCTATCTTTATAGGAAAGAGAGAGTATAACAATATATATCAAATATATATGACATTATATATAAGGTTATATATACGAGATAATTTTCCATTAAGTTCCAAATTAATTACACATGTCATTTATATAGGAACGATTTTCATAATATTGATTACAGTAATTTGACTAATTTCTGGATATATCAAGAGTCAAAATTCATAATTATTGAAGTTGGTTTGACGGATAACAATTGCCATAACTTCTTGGTTATGTACTTAATACCTAATGTATTAGTTAAAAATTACATTTTCATTTTTAATTTTACTGGATTGAAGATACTAATTTATGATAAAGATGGAGAACCAATCAATTCAACCACAAATGTGGTCTTCAAAGAAATCTTCCAAATTTTGGATTGGCTATGTTGATTTTTTTTTTTTCCCAGTATCAATCTCTAGTAAAATATTATTTATTTGATGTCGATTCGATTACAATTCACAAGCTTTCATATATTTTTATCAATCACACTTTTACAAAACACAACTGTCACGCATCTTACCGGAAAACAGCAGTAAACATAATTAGCATCAATTAACATGCCTTAATTACTCTTTGCATATGTACTAGTGCCAGACAATTCTTTAGATTTAGAGTGATTCGTGCCTTAATTATTATTCCCTCCGTCCCATAAAGATACACTCACTTTTTTTTTCATACAGATTAAAAAAATTTATTTAATGTAATTGAAATTATAAAAATTTCACACAATTTTTCCATTATACCCCTATTTAAGTTAAATAAAAATAAAAAAGATATATATATAGAGAGAAGTTAAATGAAAATAAAAAAGATATATATATATATATATATATATATATATAGAGAGAGAGAGAGAGAGAGAGAGAGAGAGAGTTACATCAAAAAAAAAAAAAAAAAAAAACATAAATGAATATTTAGAGTGAGAAAGTTATATAGATAGAGAGAGAATTACATTGGAAAAAAGAAAGAAATAAATAAAAGTTTAGAGAGAGAAATATTTTGGTTGATAACAATGTAAATTAAATAAGGGTATATTAGAAAAAATAAAAATTTAATATATCCTGTATAAAGTAAGTAGCCTATAATTTGGGACAGATAAATAAAGAAAACGAGTCTATCTTTGTGGGACATAGAGAATATTTAATCCTTCACGCTGTATCATATGTTTTTACTTTTATAACATATTTTAGGCATTAATTTTCTTATCTTAAATCACAGAGAAATTGTCAATTAACTAAGCCTTTGCATAAACAAAGCAACCATATATGTAGAATTAAAATGTACCTTGATGTTAATACCTTTTTCATTAATAAAAATATAATCAAGTTTTATTTGTGAAAAAGTTGTTATTATAAGAAATGTTTAGTACGGTAGCTAGATTGAACGTGATTAAATTGAAATGGACATATATCTCACGTATTATAAAAATATTCATGATATAGTGTAGCAATTCCGGCACACACATAAATGACGTTGAGTATCTCTCACACAGTGTATATTTCGATTGCATTTATTCAGAATATTGAATAAATGAAACGTCGACCTGTCTTATTCAATAATTGTTCGTACATTTAAATTTGAGCAAGCAATAATGTAATGTGTTCAAAATTGATTGTTCGCGACCAATAAAAAAAACTTGAAAATGCAACTTAGGCACAAATTTAAGCACAGTTCTCAGCTGGGAATTATGAAGCATGCAAGTTGATTATTAGTAAATGAGGAAAACAAATCACTAGGACAGGCATAAGGGTATTTGTGCCCATAGAATATTCAAGTACATCAATGTACCAACATACCTGTTGCCATGGATTCACCTTGTCATTGTACAATCCATAATTCCCGGATGGTAATCAACAGTTTACACGTGACTTTATTTCATTCAGTGCACATTTTCTTTTAGTATTTTCTATTTGTATTATTCAATAATAAAATATTTGTCTAAAAAAAGAACAATATCTCAACGATATTTATTTGAGATAGATTTTATCCAATTCTCTTCACCTTAAATTTTCTTTTTGGCATGAAAGCCATATTCGAATTCTACCATGGCCAATAATCAAGCTCCTGGTGTACGACCACCTATATTTTTAATGGTCAATCAAGATGTGCTGCAAGTGGGCAACCTCAATCTATATTTCATTAACGGTCTCCCTTGACAATTCTGTGATGCTTGTTAATATGGCAAGTTTGACGTATTACCTTTTCAAACTTCATCCCTCAAATCAAATGATCTTATTCACACAGACTAACCAGTTAACGTACACTTTATTTTAACTCGACGTCTATATATAGAAATTTACATACATTTTACATACGTATGTCTTAACTTTCTCTGTTGCTCGGATTTTATTCCATATTACATTAATATATCTGAGTAATTCTTAATATCTCAAGAATTGTCTTTGTAAAGAATTGTTTTTGTAATTTGTTCTACGGACTTGAAATATGTTACATAAGTTACTATCGTCAATGCACGTAGCGAAGCAAATTAAAATTATGAAATTTCATAAAAAATCATTCAAAGGACATTTTTGTCAAATATGTTAGACCACCATTCTCAATCGTGCTTTGTACTCTCTCCATTGGTTAGATTTTCTTCTATATTACATTAATGTTGTGTCTCCTCCCTCTATCATTTTTAATGTCTCAATAATTGTCTTTGTAATTTGCTCTACACCCTCGAACCACATTACATTCAATATCATATTTATTAAAAAAAAAAATATTTATGTTCAGTGGCGGACATAGAATTTTGTTCGAGGAGGGGCACTACGTAAATAATGAAGAAAAAAAATTTCAATACGAATTATATATAGAAAGCAAAATCAATATAATATATGAAATATAGTGGGCATCCTATCAGTATTGTACATAAAATATGGTGGACTTTTTCAACATAATATCCAGTGAAAATTAATTTTCAACATATTAATGTGTTTGGAAGGTATTGTTTAGTATTGAATCATAATATGCTATTTTCAACATGTGTTATAGCTTGAATGGTATATAACCTAATATAAGTTGAAAAAATCCAATGCATATATTGGAACAAACTACTTTGGGAGAAAAAAAGAAATCAAGTGAAGATCAGAAAAATTTGATCTCCACAATTATTTTTTGAGAAGGGGCATGTAGATGAAATGGGGAATGGGTTTCATTGGGCCTCATGTGATGAAAAGTTGAGAGGGGGGTGCCTAAGCAAAACCGCCCATGTTTATGTTGGTTTGTCAAACAACTAATCTCAGTCGCTATTTTTAGCTTTCACCATTGCTCATATTTTATTGCATATTACATTCTCTATCCATCCCCCGGTCACTTTTCATATGTCAAGAATATTTCAGTAAAATGTTATATGTGCTCGAACTTTATTGCGTACTATACTATATTTCAAAGGGCATTTTTGTCAACTTGTCAAACGACCACTTAGTTATGACTTTTGACTTTTTATATTGAGTGGTTATATTGACACTACATTTTTTTAATAAATATATCACATTTCAATTTTATTAAAAGTTTTTAATTTTTATTCATTGTCACAATTATATCCTAACTTTTGTTTTTATCACATTCTTATCTTTAACCCCCCTCCCCCTCCCCCTCCCCCTCCCCACGGTCACAAAAGTGACTATTTTAGTCCCTAGATTTTTTTAACGATCATTTTTTCCTATATAAATTTCAAGAAAAAATTTTGCGTTTAAAAAAAAAAAATTGACGAGTCAAGCTCGTCGGCCTAACTGGCCGCATGTGGGAGACGAATCGAGCTCAGTTTATTTTTCAAGCTCGGTTCGTCTCTACACGGGCCGAGCTCAACCTCGATACTAATGAGTCGGGTTCGGTACCTTTATTTATTAAAAAAAAAACTAACGCACTCTTTTTCTTGTTTTGAATTAAGACTTTATTGACTAAATTAATAATATACGTACTATTATAAAATAAGTAAAATTTAAGCTAATAATTATTAGCAAATGTGTTAAACAAAATTATTAGTTTTATTATTTAAATTTTAAAATTTTATTTTATGAGTATAACAAAAAAAAATTGTCATAAACTCGATCCTCAAATACTTTTATTTAATTGAACTATTTGTTTATTAACCTAAAAGATTAGAGCTCCAATTGTTTATTTCATATTTTTATTATCATTCAAAAATAAAGAATATGTAATTTGTAAATTAATTTTATTAGTATTTTAATTTCACATAATAAGACGAAAAATTGATGCAAATGGTCCCTAACATTTGCTCTCAGTGCAGAAATAGTCCTTAATATTTGTATTGTGACGCAGAAGTTTATAATCTATGTATTTTAGTGTACAATTAGTACTTATTTGATGAAAAAGACCAATATACCCTTAATTTTAATAAAAAAAAATGTGCAATTGGATTGCTAACATTTTAAAAAAGTGTAAATGAGTCTCATACATTTATTTTTTACAAAAAATTATAGGAAACTAGAGTTTTTTTTTTTTTTTTTAAATTAACACTTTATTGACCAATTGATAATATACTAAATTGTTTTGCATATTTTACGAACTATTATAAAATAACTAAAATTTAAGATCATAATTATTAACCAATATGTTAGATAAAATTATTTTTTATATTATTAAGTAATTACGTTATTTCAAATTTAAACTTTTATTATATTGTTACAACATAAAATGAAAAATAACTTTGTCACAAACTTGATACTCAAATATTTTTATTTAATTGAACTATTCGTTTATTAATTATAAATATTAGAGCTCCAACCATACTTTTCATATATTCTAATTTATCGTCTTATTATCGTTCAAAAATGAAGAACACATAATGTGAGATTGATTCAATGTCACAAAATTATATATGATATTTTGTTATTTATTTAACTTAAATTTTATTCAAGTTTTTCACATAACATAATAATTACATATACTTAAAGCACAATATTTTCACATTTTTCTCTTATGAAATATTTAATTGACACGACTATTAAAGGGTATAGTTGTCTTTTTCATCAAATAATGACCAATTGCGCATCAAAATACATAGGTTAGGGCCTTATGTACCAAAAAATAAACGTTAAGGGACCATTTTCACACTAAAGGCAAAGGTAGGGACCATTTCTGCCAATTTCTCTAATAAGATTGTTAAATGTCATAAAATTATATACGTTATTTTGATATTTATTTATCTTAATTTTTATTCAAATTTTTACATCACGTATCAATTACATATAATTAAAGCACAAAAGTTTAACATTTTTTTTTCTTATGAAAAATTAAATTAACATGACTATAGCCATACATTTAGTACGTTAAATTCAATATTATTAAATAAAGTACTAGACCCATTTGTACACTTTTTAGAAGTAAAAACTTAACTACAAATTTTTTTCTAATTAAAATTAAGGGCATGTTTGTCATTTTTATCAAATAAGGATTAATTACAGACCAAAACATATATGTTAAGGACATTTGTGCAAAAAAAATAAAAAAGAGCTATATATTTTTTTCGCACTGGGGACAAATGTTAGTGGCCATTTGTGTCAAATTCTCAATTAAAAGATAATACTAACTATAGGAAGCGGCCGACAACTGTGGTGGTTGGGGGGAGGAGAGGGGATAAGAAGAAGAAGAAGAAGAAGGATGAAGAGTTTTGGGAGAGAGGTGTGAGAAATAATTTGAAGAGAATGGTAGATCTATCGGAATAAGTCGTAAAATGCCTGAGGAATTGACTGCGTCAACATGGTGTGACAAAAATTTAATTTGCCGATAGATTGCTAAGAATTAACTTAGTCAGTGCGATGCAATGACATGACTTTGCTGATAGACTACAAACGGACACTCATTTGCCGACATTAATTTTCGTCGGTAAAATTTTGTCAGTATATTGTCACTAATCAGTTGGCAACATCGCGAAAAATATTTGGTCTCTATCTTAAGTGACACGTGTTTTTCGTCAGTATTGCCCGTAAGTAAGTCTTTACCAATTTGTCGGCAAATGGTGCAGGAAAATGTTGGAGCCAAAATTTACCAATGGATATCTGTCATCGCTAACGTGTCCGTCGACATTTCATCGCGAATTCATGGAATCGTTATTCCTCGATATTCTATTGGCAATTTAACATCGAGTATAGCTCATTGGTAAATTATGTCGGCAAATTACGTTTTTCTTGTAGTGAATATGCTCAATTTCAAAAATTAATTGATATAGGATAGGATCTAAGCATTAAGATAGAAAACATTCCATTTTTGGATTGAATTACTGTATAGTGTGTGCGCGCTTTGTCATTAAATACAAAAGGGTGGAAGAAATCATGATACTCGCGCCTGTGGCGAAATTTTTGAGTATACAATTGCGCTTGCCAAAGTGTTAGAACAAGTGTTCCACCAGTTACGGTTGCCATTTCCAAACGAATTTGTTTTCTTATTCTGCAAATCTCTCATTTGCTTCTTTCATCAGACATAATTTTTTCGACTATTTCTCTCTTCCCTTTCGTCATTCTTTAATTTGTGTATTAATTACCAACATAATTTTTTTTGAAAGTATTACTTAGTCACTTTTATAAATTTATTTGAAGATAGAAATTTTATCGATATATTAAATTTATTAAGATTTTTTCTCAAATTATCACTAATGAAAAACTCCATTGTTGAACTTAAGTTATTATTTTATTACTATAAATTTTTCCGTTGATAATGTTTGTTTATTAATTTTATTACTTAATTATACGATATAATTTCTATCGATAAATATATTTATAAAAATAAGTAATTTTAAGTATTACCAAAAAAAAAAATTGACTAAAAGATTTCAATAGTGAAGTATTTGAAAGATTGAATTGTATCTAATATAGTTCAAAGGTGTAGAACAAACTACAAAAATAACTCTTTCAGTTGTATAGAGGAAATTCAATCCTTGAAGCAAACTAAGGAAGAAAATATAAATTACGAAATACGAATACTATAAAATAGAATTCAAAGGGCAGTTTTGTCAATTTGTCAAACCACCACACGCATGACGATTGACGACTAGCTTTTAAACCATTTTTCAGATTTTTCTTGCGTATTACATAACATAAATCTGTTTTTATTACCTCACACACTCACTCTCTCCTCTCTCTTCCCGGCCCTTTTCTCAAACCTCTGCAACAAACCCTTACGTTAAACAACAAATTCTTGCAAATTACAAATGAGTTCTACAATACCATTTCTGGACCTTAATCTATATCCTGATCCCAGCTCCTCTCCTTCCACACCCACCTTAATTATACCGAAAATTGAACCAAAACTTGAACCCATAGATGAACCACCGCCACTGCCGCCGACACCGCCGTCGCAACCCACCTCCAGTTCACACCCTGAACTCCAACTTTCCACCCCATCACCGTCTACCCCGTTTCCTACTTCTTCATCTGAACCCGATTTATGCTCCGAATTCTACCGCATTTCCGAGCTCTTTCGTTCAGCTTTTGCCCAGGGTGTTCAGAGGCATGGTAACGTCTCTATTCTCCCTGATTCCGATCCCAATTTCGGGGCTATCGTCCCAGTCCCCAACAACGAGACCCAGCTGTCTGCCGTTGTTATATCGCCTCGGGGAACCCGCAAGTACCCACAGCGCTCATCTGAGCTAGTCCGGGTTACGGATCTTAAAGCCGATGACCACCGTTACTTCCGGGACTTAATCCGGCGAACCCGGATGCTGTTTGACTCCCTCCGCATATTTTCGACCTCAGAGGATGATAAGCACCGTGATTTGCTGGTCCCTCAGAAGAGGACAAGAGGGGATTTGAAGGCAGCGGCACTAATGAGGGATGCGGGTTTGTGGTTGAATCGCGATAAAAGGATCTTGGGCGATATCCCTGGTGTAGCAATTGGCGATGTGTTCTTTTTCAGGATGGAGTTGGTTGTTGTTGGGTTGCACGGTCATCCTCAAGCCGGGATTGATTACGTCCCTGCCAGCCAGAGCTCGAATAGAGAACCTATTGCCACCAGCATTATCGTTTCTGGGGGTTATGAGGATGACGAGGATGCCGGGGATGTGATTATTTATACTGGACATGGTGGACAGGACAAGCATAACCGGCAGGCAATGCACCAAAAATTGGAATGTGGTAACTTGGCCATGGAGAGGAGCATGCATTATGGCTTGGAGGTAAGGGTGATTCGTGGTTTTAAATATGAAGGCAGTGCTAGTGGTAAAGTTTATGTGTATGATGGTTTATACAGGATAATTGACACTTGGTTTGATGTGGGGAAATCGGGGTTTGGGGTTTATAAGTTCAAGCTTGTTAGGATTGAAAACCAGGTGGAAATGGGAAGTAGCATGATGAAGCTTGCGAGGAGTCTTAGGGTTCGGCCACTGGAAATGAGACCTAAAGGTTACGTTACACTTGATTTATCTAGAAAAAAGGAGAACTTGCCGGTATTATTCTTTAATGACATTGATGGAGATAATGGGCCGGTTTATCATGAATATCTTATTACGACCATTTTTCCGTCGTACGTGTATAATTATGGGAATGGGACGGGATGTGAATGTACTGGAGGGTGTTTGGATGATTGCTTTTGCGCAATGAAAAATGGGGGTGAGTTCGCCTATGATTCGAATGGGATTCTGGTGAGGGGGAAACCATTGATTTTTGAGTGTGGGCCCCATTGTCGTTGCCCTCCTAGTTGCCGTAATCGTGTGAGCCAAAAGGGGATTAAGAATCGGTTTGAAGTGTTTAGGTCTAGGGAGACACATTGGGGAGTGAGGTCATTGGACTTGATCCAGGCTGGCTCTTTTATTTGTGAGTATGCAGGAGTTGTTCTCACACGTGAGCAAGCTCAGATTTTCACAATGAATGGTGATAGTTTGATTCATCCAAGTCGTTTTGCTGACAGATGGGCAGAGTGGGGGGATTTATCACAAATATTTTCTGACTATGTTCGCCCATCCTATCCACCAATTCCTCCTTTGGATTTTGCTATGGATGTATCGAGAATGAGGAATGTAGCATGTTACATGAGTCAAAGTTCAATTCCAAATGTTATGGTACAGCCTGTGCTGTATGATCACAATAATGTATCCTTCCCTCACCTTATGCTGTTTGCTACAGAGAATATTCCTCCTATGAAGGAGCTCAGTCTTGATTATGGGGTTGCTGATGCTGATGAATGGACGGGGAAGCTTGCTATCTGTAACTAGCTAATCTTGTTGTGTTGGTTCAATTTTGAATATGAGGCTTGGGCAGCTTATTGGAACATCATGTGCTAAGGTAAATTCATCTTTCTATCCTTTGATAGTTGATCCCTTTTAACTTATACAAATGTGTATGATTTATACATGTGCTATAGATTTAAGTCAGTCGGTCAATATTCCTTCTGTAGCTAGGTTTCTTGGATTCTGTCAAATGTTTTTTTATCTACTTTTAGGATTTCTCAGTGCATTTAGTATGAAGTCCTTGACAATTCTTTATTCCCGAGAGTTATTTGCTGTTACCATAATCTGAACATTTACTGAAAAGTAAGGTCATATGATTGTTCTCGTGTTCTTTAGAGTGGTTACTTCATTGTTACTTTGTTATTTCTAATGGGACCTAGCAGACATACTGGACCTGGTATGTCAATGCAGTAAGATTTCTCCCTGGCCGATACTTACACTTGATTCTATTTATATATACAGCCATTTGGATGAAAGTCAATAATTCCATTTTACATTTACTGGTAAACACCATAAAAATTGTTATTTTAAAGACTAATATTTACAAGATTGTTAAAGTTCTAGCAGAGTAGCATCAATAGGTCACCTTTTTGTGGCCATACAACAGATTGAAAATCGTTTCTCCATGTTCTTATTGTTTAGTGGATCCTGTTTAAATGTTATGACAGATATTAATTGCATTGGAAACTAGAGAAGAAATTATGTTCTTGTATCAAATTTGTCTCCTGTACTTCTTGACATATTTTGTTCTATGAAGATTATCTGACATTGTCGCACATATCTGTCCAATCTATTATCAGATATCGAGGCACATGTCTGTCCAATCTTAATTTGTACTCTCATCTTTCCAGCTTCATAGGACTTTTTTTATGAAAATGTTTGTCCTCACTTGCAGATAATTTAAGTTCATTAACTTTTATCATTTGCTACCCTGTTATATAACTGAGATTGCTAAAGCTGCTGCCAGTATTAAGTTCTTTTTTATTGCCTCGTTTAACTATTGATTTTATGATTATTCTGGGTATCACAGACAACAGAACATTTATGGACATGAACCCTATATGTGTGTGTGCATCACGCGCGTGGATGATTCATAAGTGCACTTGACCTACTAAAAATAGTAGTGATAAAAGAAGTTGCATGGCGGTGTGCCTCTGTCTAATAGTATATTGACTTAAACTATTCATCTAAACTGAATTTTATTGAATTAAAAGAGGTTTGACTCTGACCTAGCTTTGTTTGCCAAGCTTGTTGGATTTCTGGTGAAATCAATAACTGCTCTCTTCTCTGTTTCTCCAATAATTTGGAAATACCTTCATAAAGCTTTTTTAAATTCATATGAACTTAGACCATCTGCTTCTTACTATTGTAACTTCTTAGTCTTCCCCTGCCTTGCTTTTGGGTTGGGGGAGGGAGGATGATGCTTTGTGTTGAAAAGGAGCACTGTTGTGCAGCTGCCTGGTGATTTTCAATTGTGTCTAGTTCTTTATATTCTGTAAGCATAATTGGCATTTGTCCATTCTGAGACTTGTGCCCTTTCCTCGTTAACACGTCTTGTAGGTGTCGTATTATGTTTTTTGACATGAATGTCATATATGTTCAACAGCTTTCATTTATTTTCTTACAGTAGGCTCAGAATTTGTAACCGTCTATTCTGTCGTTTTTCTTTTTTTGTCGCTAGAGGTAAGTGGGCCAGCAATGCAAAAGATTGACAACCGTGGCGACATATTTTTGTATTAAATAAGCTTATAATGTTTCACAGAGTTCCAGAAATAATGTACGGATGTAACTGCCGTTTTCTGATGAATTTTCCTCGTGCAGATGTCAAATGATGAAGTGTGCGCGATCCCTTTTCCAGTTGATGTAGACTTAATACATATGCCTAAAAAAGTTGCTCAGCCGCGAGTCTGCAGGATGGAATCCTTTTCCATGCTTCTGAAGAAACCCTAATCACCAGCAAATCCAAGTGAAGAATACCAGAAGTTGCAATTACATTTTGCATGACTGTATAAAATCTTGTGATTTTAGCTATGTATATAATAGAATTAGAATTGCCAAAATTGTTGTACAAAAGATGTAGGTGCCTTGTCTTTGGATGATTTCCAGTTCTAAATCCTAATACCGTCACTTGCATAATTTAAGTTGACTTGCTGAAGTTTTATCTATAACAGGTAATAAAGGGAAAGAACTTTGTTTAGTATGATACTGTGCTAAACAGTATTACATTTTTGGTGGAGAAAATTGAATAGCACCGGACAGTATTAAAGAAGAAATACTGTGTAGTCGAATTTAATACTGTGTGTCAAATATGTTAAGTGCACCAGGGTCTTTTCTGCCTTTGCACTTCTGCTGGAAGAAAAGGTGGACACCTGCGTGTATGTATACTTGGTTCAAAACAGAAGGGCCGTTGTTAGTTTTGTCTTGTTTATTTTTAACTCTGTTCTTGCCATTGTGGAAACCAAGTTTTTGAGCCTTTGCCTATGTGATTGTTTTGGCCCATGTGAGATGATTGCTGCTTAGTTTTGTTTATTGTACTGTTTTGTTTAATTGTCTAATACTGAATTTTGTGCCTGTGGCACGTTTCTATAATAAAATTTCTTTTCAAGTTTTGCCACACACTTAGATATAATTCTCATGAGCTTTTTCATATTCATAAAGTTCATAATTTTACTGCATATTTGTATATATGGGGAGTTCTGAAAAGTGCTCAAAAGTAAATGTTGAATTGAGAACAGATCAATTTTTTATAATATTTGTAACTAGTCATTTTTAAATGATAAGTGTCAAATATATTTTTTTGTAAAAATGACTAGTTCTGTGTGATTAAGATTTTACCATAGTTAAGATTCATACAATAATTTCTAAAAAAACTATCAAAATAGATCTTACTATTACACATGATAATATGTCATTACAAACAAGATAATACAAAATAAATTGAAAATTACGTTTGAGGATTTTTTTTTTGGGGGTGGGGTGGGGGGTTGTTTGGAATCAACAATTCACTAAAGTAACTGTTGAAAAGTTGACAGTTCAAAAAACAAACTTTCTTTTTTTTTTCTTTTGCAAATCGACAGTTCACGAAGGTCATTATAAAAAATGGAGAATTAAAAAAATTGGAAATCGACACTTGATTTTTTTTTTTTGGAAATCGACATTTCACAAAGTAATTGTCAAAAATCAACAGTTTAGTTGAAAACTTATCAAATTTTTTTTTTTTTGAAAATCGACATATATATATTTTTTAAATCGAAAGAGGCAGTTGATTTTTTTTTTTTTTTTTGGAAAATGAAGAGTTCACGAAGTTAACGTCGAAAAAGCGATAGTTCACAAAGTAAATGTTGAAAAATCAACAGCTCCCATAAAAGAAAATGAGAAAGTTTCTCGAAGTTGGCTAGCAATTCCGTCGAGTTTTGTTTACTAGCAAATGGGTTACCAATTTGTTTTTGCTCTGTGTCGTACGAATTACAATTGTGAAATAATATTTCACCCACAACAGTCGACTGTTAGAAAATGAGAAAATAAATCAACATGTATTCTAAACAATGTCAAATATCAAACCATATGGGTAGTAAGAAATTGATGAATTCTAACATTCAATTGAGTTAACATATGGAATAAGTCAAAATATATTTAGAGTAGAATCAAAAATTTATTTGGTCCAAAATTTGATGGAATGATAGTGAAAAATAGCCGGTTGAGTGCTTGAGTGAGGTGACAATACGGTGGCGACGTCACGGTGGTAGTTAAAGTAAGTGGCGGATGATAGATCTTTCAATGCGTTTGATTCCCAACAATGGTAAATACGACAAAGAGAAAGAAAAGAGTAGTGGGTAGCGTGGGTGAGTAGCGTAAAATGGTAACGTTGGAGGGAGAAGATAATAAAAATTGAAATTTTAATTGTTTTATAATGATATTTTCGTCAATTTTTTTCAAATTTGGCTATTTGACCAAATTTTTTTCTATGTATTCACTTTATTTGGAAGATTTTGAAAATAAACAATCATAAATTTTGTAATAATCATTTTGAGATTCAATGCATGATCAATTATGCCAATGGTTTCTATATATGCTCTATTACTTGTAGGTTACAAATGATATCTGTGTTTCTATATTTATTTGTCTAAAATTATTTGTCTTGTACAAAATTTTTAAAGAATTTTAGGGATTTATTTACCTTTTATATCTCTTCAACTCTAATTGGGAATGAACCTTTTTGTGGCATAGTTTAAGTAGCTTTGATATGGCAAAAAAAATTGAAAAAGCATGACGCAAAGAGTCAAGTCCAACAAAGATTACATTTTCAGACATACTCGACCATGACCAAACAAAAACATCGAAACTAAATTATTGAGTAGAGTCTCGTGACTCTTGTTCTGAGATCTATCTTCGACTAGATTCACATGGGACACATTACTTATAAAAAGTCATTAAGTTTTAATTTATAGTGTTAGATTTCTAAATAGACAATATTATATTAAAATAGTAATTTTGATAAATAGAAAATTTGTCCATTTCCTTTATTTGATTGAAAAAGTCAAATTTGGACATCTTTTAAAAGTTGAATTAATTACACTCATAGTCCTTATTCTTTTAACTTTGTAGCAATATTATCGTCATTCCAATTTATTCGCAGATATCATCTCTATTCTTTCATTAATTCGCATAAATGGTCTCCAAATAATTTTTTTTGATAATTTTTTTTTAATGGGGACAATATTTATAGTCTATTATATTCATTTTAGAAATTTACTGAAAAATGAAAATAATAACACATGCAATGATAACTTGGTACGACAATTGCCTCCATTCACTAGATCGTTTGAACAATCTACTTAGTTGAATAGATTACAAGGACAGACACATAATTAAACAAAAATAAAGACTCTCTCTATAATTTGACACCGTTGTATTGAATGGTTTTGCGAACTTCTTCAGCGAACACTAATCATATTGTTGATTTGAAGTTGTTGAACTCTCTTTATATCTGCAAATCTTCTTTTTTCCGAAAAACATGACAAGTAAAGACGAAATAATCTTTTGTAACATCTGAAAAAATTTATGACGGCCATTATATTGTTAACCAAACATAAATTCATCATCAGCGATAACATTATTCTAGATTAATAAATTGACAACTTTTAATGTTATTGTCTAGTGATTATCTCTACTGATAATAGATAGCATTACTGTAGATTATTAATATTGCCTTTAAATCTATGGGTTGGATCACTCAAATGATGATGATCGAATGTTATAAAAGGTTTAGTATTTTTGATTGAATGCCAATTGAATTCAAATAAGATGGTTAAAGTCTGATATGACAACTACTTTAATTATAAATGTCAAAATCCACCGTCCATGAGATGGACGATTTCTTGCTCGAGGTGCTCGATAACAATGTTGTGCTTTACACTTTACATACCTAAGACCAACTCAATTATCTGGTTGAAAGGGTGAGAGTATGAAATTCGTCAAAGTAATGACTCGGGAGACCAGACTCCCCAACTTTTTGACAATAATTTTTCTTAACTTTTTTTTCTTTCTAATTTACTTGGATTTTTCAGCATTGAACATATGAAGGTCAATTGTCCAAACTTTGAACATAGTCCAAACTATAAGTTACTATAACCAAATATAGTTTTAATATGTTCAATAATTTTTTAAATTTTTTTAATATAGTCCAAATTCAAAGCCTAATTGTCCAAACTACCAAACAAATGATTAATTAATGCCCAACAAAGATGAATAACATAAACAAAGAAGGCCTGAAAATAGATTGATATTTATCTTCTTCTGCCACTGAATTTCACGTTTCTGGTCTGTGAACTTTAAATCACGAATCATACACGTTCTTCTGTTGAATCTAAATGCCGAGTTGTCGTAAAAAAATATTAGATTCTTATAAAATTGGTCTCAATAATTGTAGTTTGAGAAAAAAAATTCGGGGACGCTGCCCCCGAACCCCCATGAAAGGAATTTCCTCATCCGGCCCAAGTTCCATCTCTGTCTTGGGACCCCCAACATAAAATGTCTGGCTCCGCTACTATAATGACTAATGTTATGTTGTTCATGTATTTATGGTTTTATGTAGTGGGCAAAGATTATGTGATGGTGACATTGAGACAAATTAATCCATTGCCATTTTCAAGCGTTTTGTTTGTAGTTATATTTTTTTTTCTAAATTTGACTGTTAAGACATTAATGGTTGATTTTGTATATAATAGTTGTTAGAAGTAATCTTATTACAACTTACATGTATGGTACACTACTAATATAAGATGATTCATATTTGGAGTCGAAGATCTTTGTCATAGTTTGAGCAATTTACTCGTGATTGGCTTACTTTGACAACTTGTCCTTATTTATGATTAAAACGATTGTACGGTCTTTGAGACAATTTATCTATTATATCACGTGAAACATTTTCTATATCATTTTAAAAGAAAAAAAAAATTAAAAGATCAATTAATATAAAATTTCATAATCATAAATACATAAATTTTTATCAAACTCCAAGACATTGTCAAACATGTTGGTAATATATATATTGCCTAAAAAAATATGTGTTCAAAAGAAAAAATTGTATTTAATATACAAAAAAAATTATTGGAAAGGAATATCACCCCGCAATAATAAAATAATAAAAAGAAAACTTTAAGAGAAGAAAAAACATAAAAATATTATTTGATTAGACAAATTACATACGTCTTGAGGAAAGAATTAATTCAATGATCCTTCGGTAAAAATGACCTTGATGTTAATAAATAATAGAAGTTAGCCTCAAAATGAAAAAAAAAAAAAAAAGAAGATTTAATTTTATACATTGTAAAGTGACAAAAATAGTTTTATACATTGTAAAGTGGTAAAATCTAGTACAAATAGTCAATGAATAAAGTCCCACATAACACATTTCTAATTTTATCACTTTCCTAATTACAATCAACACAAAAACTTTTTCCTTCCATATATAGTGAAGATTTGTATTTCCTTTTTAATGTCATTGCAACTTCAAACAACATTTGCCAATCAAATGTCCTTTGCTAGTAGAGGCGGCAAAATTGGACCGGCCCGCGAAGCCCGCTTTATTGGGTTGGGTTGGCCCTAACCCAAATAAAACTGGGCCAAGATGGCCCGGCCCATCTAGCCCGCGGGCTAGTTGGGCCGGCCCAATTTTGATTTTGATTTTTTTTTTATTTTTTTTTAAATTTTTTGGGCTCTTTAACATTAATTAACTCATTTTGTGAATAGCCCAAATACATAATTCAAATAATATCAAGGGATTTTTTCATAAATAAACCACTTTTTTAAAATAATTCTAATTTTATCAACTTAACAAATTTATTCTAAAAATACTACATTCTTAGAATTATATTAATTAATAAAATAATAAATTAAAATCAAATCTATACCACAAAATATATATTTTCACGTGAATTCACTTAAATTTGCATTTGAGTCCTTGATTATTTGCACAACAAGTCCTTCATCTTTATAAAAATTTCACTTTAGTCCCTATACTTCCTCTTTCATATCAATTTCGTCCTCTTTTATTTGCAACCTAAGTCCTTCAACTTTTAAATTTTTGCAACTTAATCCCCATATTTATACTTTTATATCAATTTAGTCATTTATAGTATCACTATTTGATACATATGTTACAAATGATATTGTGTATAAAAAATTTATTAAAAAAAAAAAAGAAAAAAAAAAAGAAAATTAAGATAAGTTGGGCCAATGGGCTGGACTGGGCTAGCATATTTTTGACCCATGCAAAACTGGCTCAGTCCAATTTCATGTGTGGCCCTATTTTGACGGGTTGGGCTGGCCCAACCCAACCCATTTGCCAGCTCTATTTGCTAGAGACAAGTCCCCTGGTCCCCTTTTTCTTCTTTCGAATTTATAACATGTCATACAAGATAATGTCAAATTTGTTTACTTAAATTTTACTCCATTATTATTTAAGTAAAATTGAATAATTTAGGTTATTTTCTTATGTATGAGATAGACTCTGAATATTTATTAACACAAGTATTACAAATAATATAGTTGAAGAATTCTTGCTACTCTGCACAATAAACACATAGTTTCGAAGTTTTGTTGACTATTCTCGTTGGGTGTTTCTAACATAATACGATATTTGAGTTACATTCAACGTATTTAAGCAAAAGATACAAAACCAACTAATATTCTTAATATTCAAAACTCTGTTGCCCAACAAACTACAAAAGATTTTTTTGGCATTTCATACATTCAAACACAAATTTAGAAATGACTCATCACTAGCTTTATCCACCTATACGTTCACAAAATTATTTAATGTATTTTGCTAAATATAGGTAAGCATATAAATAAACTTAGTATGAATGGTGTTAAAATTTTCCATAATTTAATGCTAAAAGTAAGCAAATAATGAAACATAAACAAGTGGAGTAGAATTGATCATTTCAATTAATGTTATTAAACATGTTTGGTTTGAGTATGGTTTTCATCTAGATCTAATTATCTCATGAGTTTTAAATACTAGTCTTGTCTCGATCTCACCTATAGATAACGTGAAACATATTAAATTTGACTTCACACATTATTATTTCGATCTCACCTATAGATCACTTGAAGTATATTTCGATCAACTATGAAGAAGAGGGGTGGATGCTCTACATGACTTATAATTAATATTATTTTCATTTAATTTACCCATAATTCTCAAAGTCCAAAAATGCTGCTCGTGTTGTTAATAATAAATTCTTTTATACTTCTGCAATATAAATTCTGAATCTAGGTGTATTTGCTCGATATAATTTAGTACTTAACGGAATTGAGAATAGTGATTTACGTAAGCCACGTGTGGATTCCATTAGTTATTAACTTATTATTAATAGAATTGAGAATGGTGATTTACGTAATCTATGTGTGGATTCCATTAGTTATTATTAACGGAATTGAGAATAGTGATTAATGGTGTAAGACAATGAAAGTTGAGTGCCAAACTTGTAAAAAAAATTAGTCATGTGACCAAAATAGGGCACACCCCCATTTTCAGTGCCTAAACAGGGTTTCAATTTGTTCAATTATAATGAAAAATTGATGACCAATCTTAATTTTTTAATGGCTGAGAAACCAGATTGCTACTAGAACAATGAGTTTAGAAGTGGTGCAAATTTCCCCACATTTTTCTACATTGAATTTGAATCAATAGTTTTGACTTCAAAATATGTGCCAAGAAATAATCAATGCAGCAAGTGGAGTCTGGAGATAAGGTGCATTACACGAGACGCATTATTTAGATTAATTAAGGTGTTTTTTTTTTTTTTTTTTTGTTTCTTGAAATTTAATTTAACTCCTCTCAAACTTGTATCTTATTTTATCTATTCTAGTGCGAACATGCACCTAAGTTAGCATGGAATTAAAATCTTCTGGATTTCGACTTTCTAGATTTATTCCTCGACACATGGACTGGCATACCAATGGATGCCATGCAAGACTCCTCACATGGTATCTAACTAAATTGAGATTCTTAAGAGTATCTCCAATGTAACAATGTCTAATATGTATATGTGGCAAAAGACATTGACATTATATTAAAAAACTTCTCCAATGCAATAATGTTTATTGTGCAAATGTGGCAAATTATTATTAGTTTTTTAGAAAAAAGAAAGAGAGAGAAATGTATTGATTGGATATAGATTTTGAAATTAATGGTGAACATTTTCAAAGACAATGTTTAGAATTAGACATTGTGCTAGACACTTTCTAGTATTAATTATGTCACATAAGTACTTTTTAGCCATTTGTCAAAAAAAGTACTAGACATTGTTGTATTGGAGATGCTCTAAATGCTCGATAATGTAAAGCATAACACATTAAATTGCCACATAAAATTATTAAATATCGTTCGATCACATAGAACACGCAATCTTTCTTCATTTGGCCCAACCCGCTCTCATCATATGCATAACACTGTCTTCCATCTCTTGTTTCTAATTAATAATTGATTTCCTAACTGCTAAAAGGACAAAATATTGCTATTTGGGACGACAAAATTTATTTCTACTATTGGTCAAAGGCATTTTATATGTTCGTTTTTTTACTTAACCTAAAATCGTTAGATTCTAAATTATTCTATCAAAGTCTAACTCACAAATTAGCTTCCTCCTAATCTTCTCAACTAAAATTAAATAATTAGCAAATTATATAAACCATAAGACCCGATTTTAGACATGTTTGATAGTCTTTTTCATAATCAAAGAATTTAGAGAACAACAGAACAAACCTAGATGCAAGTCGATCATAACTTTCAACAAGAGTTATCACAAAAAGGCCATTTGTTTAAAAAAAAAAAAATGAAAAAGGAAAAAGAACTGCTTTTAAGATTATATTTTATTATTTACATTTTATTTTAGATTATTTATTTTGAACTCCTTTATTTTATCCCACTTATTAGAACTCCATATATCCAAATATGGTTTCATGAATTGTTTTAATTTCTTTTCTTGGTACACAGTATTGAATTATAATTTGAGGCTAATTATCTTTTTGAAAACGCTCAACTTTTATTTGAGACTAATTATCTTTTCGACCAAACAAAGATATTTGATTTGACAAATAACATTTATTTTCTTTTGGTCACCATCATTCTAGTTGCATATATGCTACACATTGGCCCACATTTAATAACTAAATCAAGTGTTAAATATATTTGAGTTATAATTTTATAAGTAACATAAAACAAATAACAATTTAATTTTTATTTTCGATAAAAAAATCAATGTTATTTGAAATTTTGACATATTTTAAAACTACACGTACGGTAAAAAGAAAATGTTGAAATTTCAAATTAGCTCACAAAACGTAATTTTGCACATCTTTTAATAATAAACATTTGCTAGAATCATAGTGCTTCTTGTAATATCAAGATTCCTTAATTTTTTGAGATTCATGTAATCTTGAGATCTTCAAAATCTCAATTACTTTGAATATTTTTTTTAGGTTCATGTGAACTTTTTTTTATTATTGCTACAACTGTATTGGTACATAACTATTAATTGAACACACTAAATGTTTATATCAACAGGCGGATCCAAGATATTGAGTCTTGGAAAATTTCGACTCGTACAAGCCTTGTCACAATTCATTAAGAGATATTAACCTATTACAAAATTAAAAGTTCAAAGATTGGTTTGCCAAAATGTTAGAGCGAAGATGCGAATATTTATTTACTTATGAAATATAAATTGTCGTTGATTTCAATATGTCTTATATGCAAGAGTCAAATTTATTAAAGGCCTAACACATAAATTTTTTTATAAATGGAATTTAACAAAGTTTGAATAAATGACTTTTGTATGATCTTTATGGATAAAGAGTGCATCAAGGATGAAGTTCATTAGATCAAATTTATGGATAATTTCCTATTCTTGTAAACTAGTCTAAAGAATAAAGCCTCTTTCTTCCTTAAAAGAAAAACCCTATATATCCTAAATGTACTTTTAAATAAATTGCAGACCAAGCCTCTAACTCCTAACAGTAACAAAATGCACCAAAGTCTTACATAAGTAAATAAAATAAGCATTAATTAATTAAAATAAAAATGTCAAAATCATCCCAAACCAGGGGGTGGTGGGGTGGGAGCAGCTGAGTTGTAATGGAACTTTATAAAATGGTTGTTGGACTACTTAGTTTGAGGGTCCAACTCTCTCGCTCTCTCTTCAAGTAGTTCTATTTATTGATTAAAGTATGTGATTAAGTGATTATAAGAACGACAATTTCTCCATATGATATTATAATAAATGATCGTTTCTTTATGGCATTGCTAAATTAAAAATATTTTGATCGAATGAAGTCGGTCGAAGCATTCAGGTAATTCGGAATGAGCCATTATGTGGACCGAGTGTTTAAGTCTTGCATCACTTTTATGTTACAATATTGTGTCCTTTTAATGATTTCATCAATATATATCCCCCCAGACTCACTATGATGCCGCTGTGGGCCTTGTCAAGAATGTCTGATTTCTCTTTTTTCTGAAAGAGTCGCCTTTAAAACCCTTCTTCTTTTGAGGGGCGTCAAGCCGTCAACCACACCTTGTTGAACTAGTAATTTATGCGTGCATGTTTACTCGCCATAACCCAAAATTATTTTGATATTGAACTTCGTCGAACCCATCTTCGAAGCTCTAATAGCACTTGTAATAAAGAATTCGCCACAAGAACACAAAATCTGCCACAAATTAAGTTAAATAAATAATAAAATAGAGTATATAATTTTATTGTATTCAACCAATCTTATTATATTTTTTTAATATAAAAATTTATTTACATATTATGTGTTCTTTATTTTTAAATGATAATAAAAAGATAAATTAAAATATGAAGAATATAGTTAGAATTCTAATATTTGTATTTAAGAAACGAATAATTCAATTAAATAAAAGTATTTGGGCATCAAGTTTGTGACAAAGTTATTTTTTTTTATGTTATAACGATAAAATAAAAGTTTAAATTTTAAATAATATGATAACTTAATAATAAAAAAATAATTTTATTTAACATGTTTGTTAATAATTATGAGTTTAAATTTTAGTTATTTTATAATAACCTGTAAAATATACAAATCAATATAATATATTATCAATTTGGTCAATAAAGTGTTAATTAAAAAAAAAATCTCTTTAATTTCCTTTATTTTTTTTTATAAAAAATAAAAGTATTGGACCTATTTGTACTTTTTGCAAAAGTTATGAATTCAATTACAATTTTCTCTAATTAAAACTAAGGGCATATTTGTCATTTTCATCAAATAAGGATCAATTATGCATCACAATAAATAGGTTAGAGATTTGTGTGCTAAAAAACAAATATTAGAGACCATTTACGCACTAAAGACAAAGGTTATAAACCATTTGCACCAATTTCCTTCTTATTACCTAAATTATGTTGGTGGGTTTATTCTTTTTTGAAGTAACCATTTGCACCAATTTCCTTCTTATTACCTAAATTATGTTGGTGGGTTTATTCTTTTTTGAAGGCATTACGTACTATTGTACAATAGGACATTAAGTTTTGAATAATATTTCATTTAGTTTGGTATATTTCCAAATTTCCAATCATATTGTCGCTAGTTTGTTCTCGAATTCAACTAGACTATTGATATCGTGTTCATCGTCAACCATAAGTATTTCTAAGCTAGAAGGCCACATCTTATGCCCCAAAAGCTCGAACATTAGATGTTGAAGCTTATTTTAAGGTAATACAACAAGACATTTGAAGTAAGATAGGAGTGCTCGGACCCACTACATATAAAATTTAGGACATCACTAGGACGCTGAGCTTTGATAAGACCAGTACAACTTAGGAGATACACCACTTGGGAATAACTCATTCCAAAATTCAAGAAATTTGATAAGTACTTCGTATAGGACTTCAACTCTTTCACCACGTAAAAATCTCCAATTGTATGAACCTTCAACATTTTGTGTTCGAGTTTACTTACTAGCATGTTTTGAAACCATGTCGATCGTTATTATTGTCGGCTTGGTACATACAAGAAAATATAGCAATCAACGACCAAGATCATGGTTCCAACATACCATTATCATAATGGCAATATGTATGTACTTTTCGTATAACTAGTTAAGAATACGTACGTTGCACGTAATTTTGTAATAATATTATGATTTTTTTATTTTAAAATTATCGATGAATATAACACTTAAATGAAACTCATTTTCAATCATAAGTTCATCGATAATTATGACCAACTAAAGAATTATATTCAAACTTCTTGATAAAACATGTGGTTCATTAAAAAATACATGGTCTACGTGAATATTAAGTTTGAAAAATTATTGATACTCTTTTAATTATATTTTAAAGCATATATTTAATGGCATATCAAAAAAGACAATTTTCTTTTATGAAAATTAGTATCAAATTCTAAAATACATGAAAATAGTAGATATAAGTGTAACACAATTTTTCATTGATTTTTCTGTGTTTATATTATTATAAAAAGCACACGAAAACAAAATATTTAGCCTTTTTAAGTAATTATTTCTTAGAAAAAAGAATCTCAAAATTCTTTGATATAAGATAAATAAGAATTTTCTATTGCAATATCCATTCAGTTTTAATGCACCCATAAATTAAGGTTTTTTTTTTTTTTTTTTTTTTTTTTTCTTCTTCATGCATTATTTCCCGTAATTCCATCTGAAATATTATTAAATTTCAAGAAAATTCAAAACAACCAGATATTTGGACAATGATTTTAACTCATCACATAAAACCACTTATTATGCGATATTTCCCTTCACCTTATACATAACATGGTTCACTTTATCCAAATTACATATTTCTCATTCGCGTGCTTGAAAGAGTTAGAGTAACACTAATTCTCTTTGTTCTAACTCGTTCTTCTACAATAAATATACGTTTAATTGCTTACAAAATGATATAAAATATCATTCGAGCTTAAATCTCTTTGTTATCAAGACTACCCCCAATAATTAACATTTTTACATGGAACAAATATTCTAAATCAAAATTTAAAATCAATATTACCATCATATATGTTCTTAAAATTAGTGAATCATTCATGAAAAATTAACACATCCATTATTACCACATTACTATCAAACTAATTATCAAAGATTAAAAATCGTCATTGCAAGGAAAAAAATAGTCTTGGCATAATAAAAAACAAAGACGAATAACAAAGGAAGAAAATATGAATCGATAATAAGAAAATCGAAATACAAAGCCAAATTCATCTTGTTTTGTTATGTTGATGAATGAATTTTGCTTAAATTCTTGTGCATAATAAGATTGACTCTTTGATTGTTTACAATTAAAGATAATAATTTCAATATGTTAAAAATTTTATTAGTATATTTTTATTTATTTTTATTAATTACAATATATATAATGAAATTTAAAGAGACAAATCACTTTCAACGATCAAAATGCAATATTTATATAGTATTAAATAGTTTAAATTAAAGCCAAAATAAATTATATTAATTGAAAGATGATTTTAGGAATTATAAGTTATATGATGGGTCACTTTCAACGATCAAAATGCAATATTTATATAGTATTAAATAGTTTAAATTAAAGCCAAAATAAATTATATTAATTGAAATATGATTTTAGGAATTATAAGTTATTTGAGGGGCAATATCATCCATAAATGTTTCTCCCATATTTGGAACAAAGGAAGAAAGTATGAATCAATAATGAGAAAGTCGAAATGCAATGCCAAATTCATCTTTTTTTGTTATGTTGATGAAGAAATTTGCTTAGTGCTTGTTTGGTCTAGTTTTTAAACTAGTTTTTTTTAACACAAATTAGTTTATTTGACCATAATTTTGCCTTCTTAGCATGACATATTTGACCATTTTTGTTGAAAAACTAGTTTTTAAACTAGACCAAACAAGCTCTTAAATTCTCGTGTATAATAAGATCGAATCTTTGATTATTTACAATTAAAGATAATAATTTCAATATATTAAAAATTTTATTAGTATATTTTTATTTATTTTCATTAATTACAATATATAATAGAATTTAAAGAGACAAATCACTTTTAATGATCAAAATACAATATTTATATAGTATTAAATAGTTTAAATTAAAGTCAAAATAAATTATATTAATTGAAAGATAATTTTAAAAATTATAAGTTATTTGAAGGATAATATCGTTCAAAAATATTTCTCTCTTTAAGAGACTTTTAAAATTAGTATAGATTAATAGAATGTTCATAATAAAACAGCCTGGAACTCCGAGGTCAGGAATATTTCTATTTTCTAATTATTTATGTACCATTTGAAGGGCATTGCTTCGTCAAAGTCAACTGATAAAAAAAATTCAGACGCTTAACAAATAAAACTCTAGAGCTAATTAAGATAGCCAAAATGGTATGCAAAGGCCACAATGTTCACATCCCCGGATTCGTAAGGGCTAAATTCATTGATTTTGGCATTTTTTACTCCATATTCTAGAGAGGAATTCGAAACACTACCTCCATAATATACCTAAGCTTTTTGTTAAAATTTATATGTATTTTTTATTAGGATTAGAGCAATAAATAAATGACGAATATACATATTCGTCTCAATATGAGACAACATCATCTTTTCAACTATGCAATAATTCATTATAATGAATGATGATATTTGT
Organism: Forsythia viridissima; assembly: GCA_030279155.1. Taxonomy (NCBI): domain Eukaryota; kingdom Viridiplantae; phylum Streptophyta; class Magnoliopsida; order Lamiales; family Oleaceae; genus Forsythia; species Forsythia viridissima. The sequence goes on along the minus strand of CM059037.1, from coordinate 51,350,738 downwards.
TTATGTGAATTTTAAATCTAGATAACAATCAACCTAGAATGAGGGTTGAATATGTTGTTACTGAAAATTTGTAAATTTTTTTTTTTTCAAAAAACATAACATTCACTTTAAAGTTCTGATATTGATGAAAGTTTGTTGAACGTCATAACATTTCACTGAACGTTTCGCAGTTTCGATTCAACTAATATGTAAGACGATTAAAACATTGATTAACATCAGATATTGCGTGGTAAACACTTAAGGAAAATATCCACAGGCTCCCATACCACGGGTAAATAAATCACTATTTTAGAACAGGTTACACATGTCTCAACTTTTTGAAATTACAATTTTAGACATAATCTAAAACTTTATCAGCAATTTACAAAAAGTAAAACTCAGTTAAGAACAACAATAAAACTTTCTTGTTTTATATTTTCTTTAACTAGTCAAGGAATGCAGTTAAGTACTTCGATCTTGATCTTGGTCCATTCCACGAGTGTCCCTGGATTGATTCTACAAATCGGAATAAGGACTCAGTCCTTATCTTCCAGCCGAAATGTCATTCTCTCTCACAATAGATTTCTTCAACGGTCAGTTTCTCAGAGCCGTTCACAAAAATAGAATTTTTGATCGGGTTAGGACTTATGAATATTTCCTTTAGAGCTCACAACTCATAAATAATTTGCTCTTAGATGCTTAAGTATCTTTGCTTTCAAAGTCCATAGGATTCTTGGAATACCACATGTCTTATTTATAGCAAAAGAAGTTTTTTTAAACTTAATGACTTAGTATTTATCTTATACAGAGATAAGACAAAATAAGTCTTTAAGTTTAAAAAAACTTTATAAAAGATAAGGTGAGATATATCACAAGAATAATAAAATAAATCTAGTTATATATTTTCATTTAAGTAGCTAAATAAAAAGATAATATTTTAATATCTTATCTATTTAGAAACTTAGTTCAATTAAAATGCTTAAACATGCAATTTACTTAATTACTTATTTATCTGATAAGTTATCTAATAAGGAACAAGAGTTTTAGAAAAACTAAAACTGATAAATAGATTGTGATAAATATATCGTTAAGGTTTTCAGTTTTCATACAACTACTAGATAATCATTGAATCCTAATTGACTCATATAAATAAATAAAATATAATTAAGTATGCCAAAAAAATCGGATTCTTCAATAGTTTACAACATATGAGTCCTATATATAATAATCAAATAAAAGTTTTCTAGCTATAATGAAATTCTAGTACAATTGATAAGTGCATTTTGTGTACTTATTCAGGCCTTTAAACTAAGTTTTTATTCTGTTATTTTATTAATTTTTTACTTAATTTATTGTATTTTTCTTTCTATTTCAATTTTGAACCTGTTTATAAACAATTTGAGAAGAATTGACGAAAGAAACAACAATTTGGCAAATATTTAAAAAATATGTGAACTCAATTTCACTCAATTGGAACTTGAATAACCATTTTGGAGGTTATTGAAAGGTTTGAAGACTAGAGAAGACAAAATCTAAAATTGGAGGACTAAAGGCACATATTTATTTAAAACTAAGCTGGGCGGGCGCCCAGCATCAAAATGGGCCAACAAAGAGTTTAAAAGTGACTTCACCCAATGTAAAAAGTTGACAATCGGATTCTCAATTTTAATAATTTTTTGGGATTTTTTTGGGCACTATTATGGAACTATAAATATGAGTTATTAACTCAGAATTAGATAGCTGATTTGGGGCTGATATTTGGGAGAAAAACGAGAAGAGAAACAAGAAACGAAAATTAAACGAAGATCAAGATTGTTTCCTTAAGTTTTCTTTCTATCTGGGTGATGACTTCTATATTTTATTTGTCTTTTCATTTTATTCTTTTTAGTATGTTAAGCTAGATTATTTTGTGCTAGGATCATGATGAAACTTGTATCATAATTCTTTAATTCTTTGAACCTAGTTTTTGATATTCAAGCATCTTTTTAATTTTGAACAATTGATATTGCTTTATTTTCATTTACAATTATGTGTGCAATGATTATATTAGTTTTGTGGCATATTTCACTATCGAAAGATTGAAAATAGGTTAAACATAATATCAATTGTCGTAGAATCTGATAGGAGATAGAGATATACCGCTATGCTGTACGTGATATTTAAGTATTCACAATTTTTAATGCATTCTTGTATGTTCGCATCCGTCATAAAGATATAGTCGGGTCACATATAGGAGATAAGTTTAATTTTACTCGAGAGAGATTGTTAAATAAATTATGAATATTGATCTTCATAATTAATTTGTGTTATTAAATTCAACGGATCGATTTAAAAGGGATTGATATAAGTGGATTCGAGATCCTAGTATGCTTTTATTTTCCAAGTTAAAGCAATTCTTATCTAATTTAATATCTTATTTGTTTAACTTATAATTATTTATTATTTTTAGTTAATATTTTAATTAGTTTAAGAAACAAACCTTCAAAAGTTAATTTGATTTGGTTAAAGTTATTATAATTAAATTAAACTATCTAAATCCCTGTGAGTACGATATTTGGACTCAAAACCTATTATATTACTTGTGCGATCCGTATACATGCGGAATATTAAACATAAAAATCGCTGACAGCAACTTAATTACAAAAGAAAAATCTTGAAAATACACTTATTTAAGCAAATACAAATACCATGGACCTTTCGAGGGCGCTGCTCCCAAGAGGGGGGCCACTTGCCCTTTCCAACCTCCACGGTGACCTTACTGCGAAGGTTGATCCACGTTCAACTCTACGTAGCTCAACAAATTAAGCTCCACTGCTTAACATATTTGATATCAAGTATAAAGCTATTACTCACATGTACCTCCTTCCCGAACTATTGTTAAGAATTTAAAGAATAATAGATCAATTCACACTTCACACTATAACTTTTACCTTTCCACTCGTGCTTTTGTTGTCGCTCCTTCACAATTGCTTACCTATGAAATTGGCAAATGTATTAAAAATAAAAAAAATAAAAAATAAAGAAGAGAAAAAGAAATTGTCATTTGTGCATAAGTCTCTTCCCTTTGTTGATTGATCTGAAGACAGAAGGTATCAAAGTTATAAGGGAGGGATAGATTTAGTCAACACATTTTTAGTATCATCTTATCTCATTATTATACTATCAAATTGTCCTACTGCTGCTAGAAACAAGGCAACATATTCTTTTATAAGCCAAGTTCCTTGTCAGTTTTTTTATCTCAACCAAATTAACTGCACAAATCTGTCCTCTCATCGTCAACGAGTAGAGATGGAAGAATTGCAAGAAATTGCAAGAGCTCACTACAGAGCTGGCTCTCCAGAGGTTCAAGCCCTGGCGTATGACTTCTTCAAATCACTTGACACGAATGGCGATGGTCGTGTTCAGCTGCACGAGTTCTTGGCATTCATGAGACAGGAAGGCCACTCGCGTATGTATAATACGTACTTCTTTCAACAGCTAGATTGTGATCACAATGGCACTTTAGATTTTGGGGAGGTGATGACTCTTTACTATATAATCAAAAGTGGAAGGCCTTTTTGTGACTGGTGTGGACAATTTATACCAGGAATATTTTTCTCTTGTGTTGAGTGCTTTGAAAGCCCTCATGGCTGTTTCACACTCTGTCGGGATTGTTACAAGTCGAAAAATTGTGATCACAATTGTTGGAAATTGGTTTAACATGTTGATAAATTAACTAAGTGACTTCGTGTCAACTTAGCCAAATATACAAGTCCCGACCTAATCCGTTTAGGCAAATTTGTTTGCCACTTCGACGCACGTTTCGGGGGCAACGCCCCCGGAACGGGGATCGACCTGCCCGGTCAGGTCGCGGGGGTCGAGGGGGCAGCGCCCCTCGTGGGGGCTCAGGGGCAACGCCCCCGGACAAAAATTCAGATTTATCTGTATAGTTAAAGGGTATATTTGGCATCTCGAAACCAATATCGAATGAATGAGAAATTACGAAAAAGGACAAAATCGGGTCAAATGTTTGACCATGCGATCGCACAGGTATGTAAACCTGCGATCGCAATATGGCTAAAATTTTAACAGAGTGTATTTTGGTCCTTCCATGCGATCGCAGGAGGCAAAGCCTTGCGATCGCATGGTTAATCTGGGCGAAGTCTTGTTCTATTTTTTGTGCTATGCGATCGCAGCTTGGTTAAACTATGCGATCGCATAGGTTTGCGTGAACAGACATGTCCTTTTGAAGGGTTGCACGTTTTGGTTCATTCATTTTCGTGTTTCAACCGATCTTCAGTGTTAAAAAGGGCTATGAACGTCCATTCTGCAGATAATATTGATACACAAACGATTGCAAACAAAAATCTCTCATACATTTCATCCTTGAACCATTTTTTATTGCATTAAAGTTGCATAAATCTGGTTTTCCATTTTCATTTCATCCGTTGGAGTACAAAGCTATCTTTGGTTCGCTGTACTTGAGTTTTTGTTTTGCTACTAAACTCAAGCGAAACCGTTGTATCTTGGGAGTCATTTGCCAAGGACCGAAAGCACCTTGCGGGGCAATTTGACTTAAGGACAAAGAGTGCAACTCTTGCCTCGGTTTATCTTCTTCATTTCCAGATTTTCGGTTTCTGATTTTCTACTTTGTGTCACTTCCACAGAATTCCGCCAACAACAATCACTACGGTCGTGTCCAGTTCTTGGACAACTACACGTTGCTCGAATCCAAGAAAACCTCAGCTATGTCACAAGCAACAAGCATAAATCAGAATCATGTAAATGAAACTTTACTATGTTGTCAGATTTGAATTGGAATGAATATCCTAACAAATATTTGCTTCTTGCAGCCAAATAGTCAAATGATTCCAATTCCAACAACTGCTGCTTCTATAACCACTCCAGGGCCAACTTATTCATATGTTGCATATCCTACGAATCCGAGCCCCAATATGTCAAATGCTATTGTTCCGGCATCTGCAATGGTTAGTATTCGAGGTTTATTTTCGTAATGCATGTTTGATAAGTTCTCATATACTTAAACATAAGGTAAGAAAACCGGTTGTTGTTGATCTTTTTTCTAATTTCATATTGGTCACTAAACTTCATTTTCTTCCAAGTTGAACCATAGTCACTCCATCCATCGAACAATTAGCAAAATTCAATTAAATTACTGAATTTTATCTAAGATTTTTTCAATTTATTAATGTCATGTTGATGTATTTTGTGAGATGTGTCCCAATTTGTACTAAAGTCTACATTCGGTGACCTATCACACGAAAATAAAATTTAGTAATCAACATGAAATTTCGCTAAATGTTCAGTGATCATCGGCTTTTCTAACGAGCTAATATTAAATAGGACAAGTTGGATGGTTTAAATTGAAAGCTTTTGCTTAGGAGCACTTTCTCATACATATTACACTTAAATATGCCTTTAGGAATGTTCACAAAGAACTCACAACAAGTTCTTTGTGCATATTATGACAATTTTAATTTGTTTTCAAGAAAAATTTGGCAATGTTATTTTCTCTGTTCTCTTGTATATTTTAGTTAGTTTGCATGAAATCAACTTAAACTTGTTTATCGTGCTTTTTTAATTTAGTTCACATTATAGTTTTTTATGAACAAACGCGTTTACTATATGTCAACGAATTATAAAACCCTATAGTTGATTTGGAAATGCTACCAAACCAGCCACTAACTAAGAATATTCTTTGCAACGTCAATGTAATGAAAGTTAAATAAATATTTTCTCAGTATGAGATGGCCTTTATTAAGGAAATGATGAAGAATGAAGAACTCCTTGTAATTATCACTTTTTATTACTTGATTCAAGAATAAATTCAAGAATTCAATGTCCCTAGAATCTATGTGCCTTCTGTCTTTAATAATGAGACAAATATTTCGCAAAATCATATGCTCGTCTCTTTTTATCTTCGTCTTTTTCATTAATCAAACACATAGTTTTCACATTATTTGTGATCTAGTAATAATGGTGTATGTGTTGACCTTGCACTCTCGCTATGTGTAATTAATGTCATATATGTATGATATTCCTTTTCTTGTAATATTTTCGGACGTTTCTCCAATAGATAACAAAGATTCTTAATTGACAAAATGCAAATTTTCGATGTCTTCCTCCTTATCCTATATAAATTTTGTAATAAATGAGCTTGACAGTGACTAAGAAATTGTGAACCTTAATTGATAATATATAAAAGAAAGATATGGGAAAATCACATAAAATGCCACTAAAATAATTAAAAAGAAGAAAAATATGATTATTATTTTTTTCCCTAAATTTTGTTTAAATATTTTGTATATGTGTTGATGGATTTTTATTATTTTATTTTCAGAATAAATGGAAGGCTGCATTAAAAGCATTTGAAATAGCTCTCAGTATTGGGAGTATCTCTTCTACTTTATGCACAATTCTGTGACAGCATATACTGTTGCCATTTTCAAAGTCGTTCTGAAAAATTGATGATGTCACTTCAGTGACGTTCCTTTCTTGCTTCAACATATTAAAAAGCTTCATGTAAAATAGATTCATATACAATGTAGCACAAAATCGATGCAATTTATTATACGAGAATCTTGTTATTTAATGTTATTATTCTCCAGTTTCGACCAATTTGTATGCAACAAAAATGACCCTATTTGAAGGATAACACCAACAAAAATTGTGGGTTTCTCCTTGATTTATCTAAGAAATAGTATTTTCATCATCTCCCACAAATAAAAAAAAAAAAGTTTATTTTGGGGACAGATGTGTTTTGGAGTTTTCACTATTTTGCTGAAATTGCTTAACTATTCTGAAATTTATTTCCCGTGAGGGAAATCAAGTAGTCTACAAATTTGTCTTTCTTCTTTTTTGAGTAGGCTAATAGTAGTTGGACTGATTATATTCTTCGCTTTATTTCATTTGTACTTTGTGGCGACCAGAATTAATGTATTTTGTTTTGGGTTTCAAAGAAAGACACGTTTTGGAAACTCAACAAAAGTGTCTTGGATGGTGTTCTCAACTCAGATTTTAATAGATTTGTTAATATTTATAAATATTTATAAATTTCATAGAATTTCATAGAATTTGACATATTTGATAAAATTTTAATAAATTTCTATATCATAGATTTTAATAGATTCTCATGAATTTCATTGAATTTGTGGTCTTTTTATTAAAAATTATATTTTCATTTCCTCAATTGTGTCAACTGTAAATTTTGAAAAAAATTTAAAATTTCATCATAACATTTCAAGTCTATTTTTTTTTAAATCAAATTATGTATTGACGAGAAACTTGCTCTAAAATTAATGTTGACAAGTAAACTCACTATAAAAGTACAATTTTTTTTTTTCCAAAAAATAGACTAATAGCAAAAAAAAAAAAAAGACAACTAATTCATGATATATTGATACATATAATTTATATTTTAAATATTAAAAATGAGTATCGAAACATTTTAACTTTTAAAGAATTCTAAATTATAGAGGTTAATAGAGTTCGTATTTGTGATTTTTTTTAACTATAACCACTCATTGTGCATAAACGGATTATTATTTTTTTTTTTAAAAAGCTAAGAAAATAGTATAATGTCTGACTAGATCACTAAAAAAAAATAACATTGTGATTAAAAAATAAAATTCATAACATTATCGTACGTTAAAAGAAATTTCTAACTTTATTATTTTAAACAAAAAATTCATGAAGTTGGAAATATGGGCATCGTTTTCAGAAAAACGGAATAAAGACGTGAATAATTACAAATTGGTATAAAAGAGTTTCAGTAAAATTTTATGTGAAATGTGAGAGGTTTGTGAGAGAAAGAAAGAAAAAAAAGTCAATTGATACAAAATAGTTTCAGCAAAATCGTATGTGAAAAGTGAGATGTTAGAGAGAGAGAGAGAGAGAGAGAGAGAGAAATCAATTGAAATTTTGAGGTTTGGAACAAGAATTGTTAGAATTTTTAGTAGTTATAATTATAGTTCCAAATCTATTGAAATTTGTCAAAATCCATTAATTAATGAAATTTTTAGAAATTCACTAGTTATTGAGGACACCTAGATTTCTAAAGAATCTATTTAAATTCGAGTTGGGGACATCTAAATTTCAATGAATTCTATTAAAATTTAAGTTGAGAACACCTAAATTTATGTGAATTTTTCAAATTCATTCAAATCTGAGTTGAGGACACTCCCTTAATTTAATTTAATTTTTAATGAAATTGGGAAACTTTAAAAATAGTTGCATTGTGTTGTAAGCTTTGTTGCAGATTGTTTAGTGCCAGTTTGGTTATGCTAAAAATTAATTTTTTATTAGATTTTGATAAAAATTAATGAAATTTGTGGTTGAAAAGTTGATATAAGATATAGATTTTATAAAATATGTGATTAAAATTAATCGTTAACTTTGACTCAATTTTTTACCAACTTTTTAACCAAAACCAAAAAAATATTATATATTACTTTGATTACGAGCTTAAGTAAACTTAACTTAATTGCATGATCTAACTCTTGTACTACAAAACATTAACAAGTGTGTTTGAAGTAATATTAAATATCTTTCTTAAGAGTAAAATATTCAATTTATAAAGTAAAATGTCTTACTAACATTTCATTATAAATATCGTGTCAGGTAGAGGTGTCAATTCGGGTCGATTTGTCTTCAATGAAGTCCAATAATGGCCTATATTAAAAAAAGTCCATGCTGCATCGGATTGCGGGTCGGGTCAACCAAACCCACAAAAATTAAACACGAACCCAACCCACTCGTCGGCCCATCCGAGTTGAGCCCATGTGGACTGCAGTTCGACCCGCATGAATAAAAAATTAATTTTTTAAAAATTACTAACTTATTTTACTTCAAAAAAAATTTATATTTATAGCAAAAAATGTGTTAAATCACTAAATAAAAAATAAATAACAGTGATAAATTCAAATTTGTTATTTATAAAAAAAAATGTTTCCTTGAAATTTATATCTTATTTTACATTGAATTATTTCTAACTTTATGAATTTAAATAGAATGCAAACAAATAACAACTAAATGCATCACTATAGTTAAAGCACAAACGTTTTTATTTATTTATTATTTTTTAATATTAAACGGGCCAGCAGCCGTTTGACGCTGAACCGTCCGGTTCAGTGCATCCCACCCGATTCACTGGCTTGCCGCGATTACGGATCGATGCGGGTGTACCAATGCAAGTTTGGTCGACCTGCACGTTTTGACACCTCTAGTGTCGAATTGCATTTCTGGCAATCTAATGTTAAAATTAGTAGCTCTTTATGTATCAATCACTAGGTATTCACAAAATTTTATATGTAATATGATTTGGTATGATCAATTAAGCCAAAAACAACATATTTATTATTAAGAATACTCTAATGGCAGTTCGAGTGGTTGGCCTTGATCTAATCCCTAATAATAATGGCCATCCTAAAACACACACACACTTCCCTAAATTTAGCAAAGAGATGAACATGTGAATCACAAATATAGGGTAATTGTAATTGAAGGCTTATTTTTAACATACAGAAATTATGTTCCATCCATTCCTTCCAATGACCTAATTCTATCAAGAGAAAGAAGGTGAGATCTGGCCTTCTACACCCCACTTTCATTCATTGACATCTTGCCTAAATCCACATTGGAGGCAACCGTCATGGATGTCCACGCCTACGCTGGTTGAGACACCAGTGTTAAAGCATGGAACAATGATTAGAAGACATGATGGATCGCAAAATAGCTGAAACTATGTCTAACAAAAGTAGTAGGCACCAATCTATATTGTTGGAAGAAGTTTTTTTCTCCTAGAAGTGATGGCAGTCCTCTTACCACGAGACTTTAAATAGCCAAAGATAGAGAAGTACGACGGATTCTCTGATCTTGTCGATCACCTCAGGACTTTTGTCGACTTGATGAGGTTACAAGCCACCATTGATGCAATTATGTGCAGGGTTTTCCCACCAACACTAAGGCGGGAGGCCAGGGATTGGGTAGTCACCCTTCCTCCAAGATCGATCCGTATATTTGACAATTTTTCCAAGAGTTTTGCTGCATACTTGGCAGTAGCAAATGTGTTTAGAAAAATGCTATCAATCTGATGCAATTGATACAGGACAAGGATGAACTGCTGAAAGATTTCATTGCCCAATTCAATAGAGTCACACTGGAATCAAAGATCTACAGATAGTCACTGTCATGATGAGTGGAACTCGAAGTCGTCCTTTCAAAATGTCACTCTCCAAAAACCCACCGGATACGATGCATGAGTTACTTAAGAAAGGAGATAAATATATGGACGCTGAGGAAGCATATCTCATTACAAAAATCATGAAAGAACAGAAAGAACTTGAGTCTAACAAAATGAGGACTCGGGATGAGCCCAAACATCGTGATGATAAAGGCAAACAGAAAATGAACCATATAAGGCAGATAAATGATAAGGGTACTAAGGAAGGATCAGACTAGCTAGGAAGTCCTAGTGCACCTACTGGACCCGACCTACGACAAAAATATTGTCAACTACTGCAACGGTCAAACGAGGCAAGCCAAGTCGAAGCCAAGGCAAGCCTAAAAAAATGATGAGCCTAAGTTTAACATTCAAGGCAATGAGCTTCTGTCATAAAAACAAAGCGATGAGCCTCTGTCCGAAAAATAAGGCGATGAGCTTATGTTTAAAAATTAATGCGATGAGCCTCTGTCCAAAAAATAAAGTGATGAGCCTATGTTTAACAATTGAGGTGATGAGCTTCTGTCAAAAAAACAAGGCAATGAGCCTCTGTCTGAAAAAGTTAGAAAGGAGCGGTAGATTATTTATACTTTGGGTACCATTCTCTTAAGCGGTCCATGCTTTCAACCATTCACGATGTAGTATACGAATCGCAAGTTCCGCAAGAGTTTGAACAGGGGTGAAATGCAATGATCGATACATACGCATTGCAAGACAATGCTTGGTTGTTAGGACTTTATATAGAAAGACATCGATGGGTCCCATGTTATTTGAGAACAAGTTTATGGTCGGGGATGTCAACAACGCAACGAAGCAAAAGTATGAATGCATTCTTCGATGGGTATGTCAACTCGAAAACATCGTTGAAGCAATTTTTTGAACAGTACGAGCGGGCTTTGAGAAGTAAAGTGGAGAAGGAATTCCAAGCAGATTTTAAGTCGTACTCGGCGATGATCCGTTGCCTAACTAATTATGGATTGGAGAAATAGATGCAACAAGTGTACACAATTGCAAAATTTAAGGAAGTTCAAATTGAGCTAATTGGAATGATGTTTTGTGATGTGTTATCTTGGGAGGAGGAATTTGTTGGAACGAGGTACGTAGTCCGAGAGGATGTTGTGATCAACGAATCTACGAAGAGAAAGAAATTTACAGTTGTATATTTGAAAGATCAATGTCAAATAGTATGTAGTTGTCATTTGTTTGAATTCAGAGGGATACTATGTAAACATGCTTTTTTAATCTTGATCAGAGAAGAAGTTAAATTGCTCTCGGATAGGTACATTTTAAGAAGGTGGAGGAGAGATGTGCAAAGAGCGTACACTCGGGTCAAGATTAATTACTTTGGATGGGTTAGTACTCCTGCGCAGGTCCGATAAGATCAGTTGTTTAAGATGTTTCGAAAGGTTGCAAATTTGGTTGTTGACGATGATCAGCGCACTCAGGAGTTAATGGAGTTTTTAGAAAATCACATGAACGAACTAGTCATATCGAAACCTATCATGACTTGTGGTAGTAATTTTTTGTCTCAAAATAGTGTACAGTTGGCCTCCGATTCTAGAGAAGTTGAAATAACACAGATGGTTCCCATTTTAGACCCTACTTGCAAGAAAACAAAGGGCGCTCCTAGGAAGATTCGTAAGAAGGGACCATTAGAGAAAAATACCAAGAAGACGAAGGTTGGTTGACGTTTTATAGACTATTTTTTTATAATATAGATTTTGATTCCATTTTTATGATATTAATGGAATGGAGTTTTCCTTGTAATCAGGTGATTTCGAAGTTAAGCAAAAGCAAAAGGCCATCACAAAACAACGAACATGAAAAGCATCAACAATCAACCTTCGCGTACTCACATATGTTGATGGTAAGTTATCATGTACTAATTTTTATATTCTAATGTCGTTCTTAGATAACTTAGTTGAATCAAATTACAGGGATTTCAACATTGGGAAGGAGCACTTGGGATGCCCACTTATGCCCTTCAATGTCAACTCGAACATGAGGAAGCTGGAGGGCTTTAACATCATACAAAGAAATTTTTGGAAATATAATTAGTCAATATGATTTCCATGTATTCAAATATGTGAAAAGAAGTTGTATTTACTGCTTTTATCAAGTTGTGTTTACCTGGAAATGAGTATAGAAGGCAGCTCATTGATGAAGTTGTATCTACTGCTTTCTAATTTTTGATGGTAATGATCAATTGCTTTTTCATAGAGCTGGTAATGAGCACAATTTTCTGGTACTTTTGGTAATTCTTTAGAATATCAATTGTTGGAGCTTATGGAACTTCTGGTAATTATCAAATTTCCTTATCCTCCCCCCAGAAAAAAATAAGATGAAAGTTGTTGGAAGCATTGTATTCCACAAGCCTATACAATTTGTTGAGTTTTCAAAGTGAAATTTTTGTATTGGGTTTTAGGTGGTGAAGATACTTAGTCTTTGTATTGGTTTTCAAGGTGAAATTTTTGCCTGGGCGATCGCCCAGGTTAAAAAAAAAAAAAATTATTTTGTTTTCCTCTTTTGATTTCCGGGTTTTGTTTTCCACCTAATCGATATCCAAATCACTTCTTATCATGTAATTGAACAATATTACAACAATTGACCTTTTTCCCCATTAAACATGCAGAACCACAACTTTCTAGTTCATACCTATAGAAACAAGAAACTATATACATGTTTTTTAAGTGAATATAATCCGGAACTTGTGTTTGGCTACAAAAAAAACAACCAACAATTTCAATTGGAACGTGAAACTATATAAACAACCAACAATTCATCGTTCCCATTTAAACAACACATTATAGGCATTAAGTTCCAAACAAATACTAAAGAAACTTAAGAATTTACATTACATTCACTAACTCATACATTTCAACACTATATACATATTTTAATAATCTATTTTGGACCGTTGTTTTTACGAATGGTGATACATGTCACTGATAGGTCCACATCTTCTTCATCTGATATCCGTGCACATGCTCTCAGAATACGGGAAAGCTCGTCATCTTCATTTTCATTTGTTCTCGTTCGAACGGTGCTGAATTCACCCTCGTCCCACTTGAAGTAATTACACGTCTCCATGCTACAGTTGAAGAATAACTTCTCTCTAGTGAGTTTTTTATCACCAACTTTCAGCCATTGCAAGAATCCTCGTCCACATTTTGGGCACAGTTTCTTCTTTGGACAAGATTTATGCAGTGCAAAGGATCCCTGCAACTATAACATACTCCGCCGTTTGGTCCTCCCATTTCAACGCTGCCGAGAGATCAATCCACAAGCATTTTACGCAAGACAAGCGATAAAAATTTACATTCAAAGTATAATCGATACATTATGTTGTTTAGGCATTCAATGGAATACGAACCTCGGCAAAAATTTTCTAACATCTCTCAATATTTTAGGCATTCAAATCTACTTCCCAAAATCTATATTTTCTAACATCCATCATTATTTTAGGCATTAATATCTACTTCCTACATATGCTAAAATCGATACATTCTTAAATAATTGACAGTAAAATTATGGAATTTAAATAGGAATTCAAAAAAAAAACAAATTTATACACTGAATACATGAACCAGGGCAAACATGTTCAACCCTTCACCGCAATTTCAATAATAATTCAAGAAATCACAGTTTATACAAGAACTTGAACAAATATTGAAACCATTCACATGAACTGAATATTAATTGAATTAGGGGACAAATTGAAGATTACAAATTACGGAGGCTTACCGCATTAGAAGGACAAAATGCCCAATTTTTTAGGCCGGCCACAGTGGTGGAAGACGATAACAAAGAAAACCCTACAAATCCACAAATTTTCACTTTGCCTAGGAGTACTAGTAGACGGAAACAAAGGTCAGACAAAATTTTCACACCTGCTGGTGGTGGACGGCAACGACGAGAAGGAGAAATCCAATTTTGAAGTTAAGAATTAATAAACAATTGAAAATGAAAGTGGTAGGCTAAGGGCGTAGTTCAAATTTCCAGAAATTTTGAAGTTAATATCTGAGAAGAAATTGGGTCATAAAGAAATGTGGGTTTTAGTAAATTTTTGGTGGGCTAATAGCATATTTGTCATTTCATATTTTCGGTCAGCTTTTCTGTTTAAGTGGCTGTTCAACTAGCGTTTCTCTATATTTTTTAGGTTCATGTGAACTTTTTTGATTATTGCTACAACTGTATTGGTACATAACTGTTAATTGAACACACTATATATTTATATCAATTGGCGGATCCGAGACATTGAGTCTTGGAAAATTTTGACTCGTACAACCCTTGTCACAATTCATTAAGAGATAACCTAATACAAAATTAAAAGTTCAAAGATTTGTTTGCTTAAATGTTAGAGCGAAATATGTCTTATATGTAAGTTGAGGTGGCAAAATTGGCCCGGCCTGCGGGCCGGTCCATGTAGCCCGCCTTCTTGAGTTGGGTTGACCCTAGCCCAAATAAAATCGGGCTAAGATGGCCCGGCCGATAGCCTGCGGGCTAGTTGGGCCAGCCCGATTTTGATTTTAAATTTTTTTTTTGATTTTTTTTTGCTCCTTAACACTAATTAACTCATTTTTTGAATAGTCCCAATACATAATTCAAATAATATCAATCTAAAATGATCTAAGCCAAAGTCACCAATAAACATTAGTCCAAAAATCTTAGGATCTAACATAAAATTGTTTAGATTTAATTAAAATTTAGTTTAATTTAAGTTTCAATCCAAAATATATTTGATGTGACAAGTAAATTATTTATTTTAAATTTACTTATAAGTAAATCTTTTAATTTAAGCAAAGCATGCTTATATCTTAAAACAATAAGACTAGCATGCTTTTAATAGTTGTATTTTTTTTTAAAAAAAATGTTTACAAATAGTTTACAATTAACAAAAAAAATTATTATTTTGAAAGAAAATTGACGTTTATCTATTATCTAATACATGAGAGCCCCAATTTTATAAATTAATCTTTTTAAAAATATCTATATAGTCTAAATTTATCTAAGATTGTATTTAATGTAATGTATTAGATTGTATAAAAAATTTATTTAAAAAAAAAAAGAAAAAAAAAAAGGAAAATTAAGATAAGTTGGGCCAATAAGCTGAACTGGACTAGTATATTTCTGGCCCATACAAAACTGGGCTGGCCAGCCCAATCTAGTTTCATGTGTAGCCCTGTTCTGACGGGTTGGGCCAGCCATTTGCCAGCTCTATATGTAAGTGTCAAATTTATTAAAGATCTAACACATAAATATTTTTATAAATGGAATTTAACAAAGTTTGAATAAATGGCTTTTGTATGATCGTTATGGATAAAGAGTGCATTAAGGATGAAGTTCAATAGATAAAATTTATGGATAAATATTTCCTATTCTTGTAAACTAGTCTAAAGAATAAAGCCTCTTTCTTCCTTAAAAGAAAAACCCTATATATCCTAAATGTACTTTTAAATAAATTGCAGACCAAGCCTCTAACTCCTAACAGTAACAAAATGCACCAGAGTCTTACATAAGTAAATAAAATAAGCATTAATTAATTAAAATAAAAATGTCAAAATCATCCCAAAACAGGGGGTGGTGGGGAGGGAGCAGCTGAGTTGTAATGGAACTTTATAAAATGGTTGTTGGACTACTTAGTTTGAGTGTCTACCAACTCTCTCGCTCTCTCTTCAAGTAGTTCTATTTATTGACTAAAGTATGCGATTAAGTGATTATAAAAATGACAATTTCTCCATATAATATTATAATAAATGATCGTTTCTTTATGGCATTGCTAAATTAAAAATATTTTGATCGAATGAAATCGGTCGAAGCATCTAGATAATTCAGAATGAGCCATTAAGTGGACCGAGTGTTTAAGTCTTGCATCATTTTTATGTTACAATATTGTGTCCATTTCATCAATATATATCCCCCCAGACTCAGTATGATGCCGCTGTGGGCCTTGTCAAGAATGTCTGATTTCTCTTTTTTCTGAAAGAGTCGTCTTTAAAACTCTTCTTCTTTTGTAGGCGTCAAGCCGTCAACCACAACTTGTTGAACTAGTAATTTATGCGCGCATGCTTACTCGCCATAACCCGAAATTATTTTGATATTGAACTTCGTCGAACCCATCTTCGAAGCTCTAATAGCACTTGTAATAAAGAATTTGCCACAAGAACACAAAATCTGTCACAAGATTAAACCTAATCTACAAAACCCTTTAGCTGCGATGTGCATTTTATTTGTTGTTGTATGAAACCTTATAAATATATTTACTTTCTTTGAAGATGAAACACAACTAAAAACATTTATTTTTTTATTTAAATTTTCTTCAATTTCTCTCCTATGTATATATATTTAATTATCTGAGAGCATCTTTTGCATTTTATAGAACATTGTAAAGTTAGAGAGTAAAATTTTTTAAGTAGTACTCCAACAGTTTCTTTATTTTTAACACTTCATTTTACTTCTCCCAATAAGTATTTATTATTTTTTACTGTATTTTATTTTAACACGTTTCGTTCTTAATTATTATATAATTTTTCTCCATTTATTTTATTTTATTTTGTATATACTATTTAATTTATTCAACATATAAGTATTGAAAAATAGAATTCTTTGAATGCATTTTATTATAGAGGGTGGGTTTCTCCAAATTTGGAAGGTCAAAATCACTCTTTATTTTAAATAGTTAATTTGGAGAGTCTCTTGGAGCATAATTTTAAAAGTTGACTCTCTAAAATGGAGAATATCTTATGTTTAAAGAGTCTATTGGAGATGTTACGAGGATTACGAGAATCTTCAGCAATTTTAATAGATTAATAATTATATTTACGTATATTTCAATAGTTACAAATGTGTATGTATAATTTTTTATATTCTGCGAAGAGTAGAGTTACACTAGGGATGCAACGGGGTCTGGGCGGAGAGTACCATCTTCACTTCGTCGGAGATTTTTTGAGAGGCATGGCGGGGGTGGAGATTAAAAAATCTCCATTTATTGTACTATTTAATTAATTAATTATTTTTAAATACAATTTAAATTTTAAAATATAAAAATAAAATAAAATAGATTTGGGGTGGATTTGGAGAATTCAGGATAGGGACTGTGATCCCCGTTCCCGCCCTGGCTACTTAACGAGGCGGGGATTCCTTGCCCCATTCGATAATTTGTCATCACTAAGTTACATGCTGGAATGTATTGTCTTGCAAGGACTTGTACGTATTATCTACACAAACGACTATGATAAAATGTTTCTTCTCGCTGGTTGATAGTGCCACGTTTACATGTGTGGGGGTAGCTTCATGATCGTGGATTTTTATGGGTTAATTATGGGCCTAATCTAGGTGTTGGATTGGCCAATTGCCAAGCGAGCTCGGCTCGTCGAGGGAACAAAAAAAAAGGCTCGGTTCGGCCCACGAGCTCGGCTCGATTTTTATTTTTTTATTTTTAATAATGTTTCGGAAAATTTTAAAATAAGAAAGAAAGAAAGTGTGAGAAATTTTTCCTGTTAAAAATTCAAAGTTGAAAATCATCCTCATTTTTCTAGACTTGGGACCGGCTAATTAGAAAATTAAAAACTTAAGAGTATAGACTAATATTTATATAATGAAATTTGAGATAAATTTGCCACCCCTAGCCTAATCTACAATTAGTATTAAAAATGTTTGAAAATCTTCTGATTTTGTATGATATAATTAGAATTATTAAAAAGTTTGGTATGTAGGTCATACCAAGACTATGGCGAAACTTTTTAGTCGAGTCATTAAATTGGTTACCATTCTTTTTATTCTCAGTCTAGCTGTGACACATCATTGCCCTATTCGCCTGCTTTATATTAATAATACATTGTTCAATGACACTTTATCTGAAGATGTGTACATGGCTTAGCCGTCGGTGTTGCCCTCCAGCCATCATTTGTGTGCAAATTGCACTAAGTTATCTATGGCTTAAGCAAGCACCATAAGCTTGGTATATGGAGTAACGGAATTTTCTCATTCACTTTGGATTTTTTAACTCCACACGTGTCTCTTTATATGTAACTCTAATTATTTGATTTTATATTTTCTAGTATATGTTGACGACTTAATTGTCACAGTTAAATCGACGGTATTTGTTGAGCAGTTTATTGGTTATCAATTTTTGCTCAAGAATCTGAGCAACCTGTCATTTTTTTCTGGCTATTGAGGTAGTCTCCACAACAGAATGTGTTTTCGCAACATCAACATATTACTAGGCTCCTTCACCAAACTAGAATAACTAATGTGAAACCAGTTGCCACGTCGGTTTCTACCTCAACTCCCTTAAAATTGGTTGATGGCTCTTCATTAACTAAAGCGACTAAATATCACAAGGTTTTTGTTAGTCTTTAGTATGTACTTTTGACTCGGCTGAATATCGCCTTCGTGGTTAATAAACTATCTCAATTTATGCATCGTCCAACAAACTCACACTGGAGCATTTTAGGTATATTTAATAGCTTCACTATCTTGTGGAGGGGCATGTTAAAGATAATTTTAGACACAGCTAGGACCTTGTATAATCATATTAAGGGATTTTGGCGCAAATGGTCCATAACGTATGCACTTAGTGCTGTTTTGGTTCCTAACCTTTTATTTTTAGTTAAGAGGTCCCTAACCTATGCATTTGGTTGCAAAATTGGTCCCTATGGACGGAATCCGTCCAATTGTGCTGTTAGTTGGGTGCGTACACTGCAATCTCCATTAATTTGTTTTGAAATTTTGGCACAAATGGTCCATAACCTTTGCCCTTAGTGTGGAATTGGTCCCTAACGTTTATTTTTTCGCATACATATCCCTAACCTATGTGTTTTGGTGAAATTGGTCCTTATGGGATGAAAAAGATAAATATGCCCTTAGTTAATTAGAAGAAATTGTATGTGATTTCCTAATCATTACAAAATGTGCAAATATGTCGAATACTTTTATTTTTTATAAAAAATTAAGAAAAACTAATAAAACGATAAAAATGTGCAAATATGTCGAATATTTGTATTTAACATAAAAATACTAATAAAAGTTAATTTACACTTTATATGTTTTATTTTTGAACGAAAATAAAACGATAAATTAAAATGTGAAGAATATAATTGGATATCTCATATTTGTAGTTAATAAACATATGATTCAATTAAATAAAAATATTTGAACATCAAGTTTGTGACAAAGTTATTTTTTATACAACAATAAAACAAAAGTTTAAATTTTAAATAATATAATTACTAAATAATAAAAATAATAATTTTATTTGACATGTTTATTACTAAAGTGCTAATTCCAAAAAAAAAAAAAAAAAAAAAAAAAAAAAAAAAAAAACTCATTTGTTTTCTTTAATTTTTTATATAAAAAATAAAAGTATTGGACCTATTTGTACATTTTGTAATGATTATGAATCTACATACAATTTCTTCTAATTAACTAAGGGTATATTTATCTTTTTCATCCCATAAGGACCAATTTCGCACAAAAACACATAGGTTAAGGACATGTATGCCAAAAAATAAACGTCAGGAACCAATTTCACACTAAGGACAAGTGTTAGGGACCATTTGCGCCAAAATCTCAAAACAAATTAATGGAGATTGCAGTGTACGCACTCAACTAACGGCACAATTGGACGGATTCCGTCCACAGAGACTAGTTTTACAACCAATTGCATAGGTTATGGACCTCCTAACAAAAAATGAAAGGTTAAGGACTAAAACCGCACTAAATGTATACGTTAGGGACCATTTGCTTCAAAATCCCTCACATTAAAAATAAGAGTAATACTATTAATAGTTACTCACTACCGGTAGTAAATTTATGTGATATTACTCAATTCTTCCAGCTTTGACCCTGGGGATAATGATGAGGATGATATTGCGCAAGAATCTCTAGACACGTGATCATTAATTGAGTGGAAAGGAAAAACGATGGAACACGACGTGACAAAAGCAGCAAGCTTAGGTTTGGACCTTGGTCGCATGCGGTTGGCTTGACGTTTATTCAGTCTGCTTTCATAAAATTTAATACTATCATTGTTAATTGAGTTATAGTCCAACAATTGATAATTAGCACAACTTAGGGCTTGTTTGGGAGTTTTAGGGCATTGATTATATATTTTATTTAAAATATTGGTTTTCGACGTTTATGAGAGGTTCAATTTTTGGCGATTTTTAGTAGCAGTTTTGAAAATAGTCAAATCCATGTTTAGACATTTGTTATCGAGCGTTTCAAAAAAAAATTTAACAGAATAAAATTATATATATGTCTATATATTAAAAAAATAAGTATGTGTAAACAATATGAAGTAAATGTGTATATCACTTCTTATGATTCAATATGACATCATTTTCTATTGTGTATGGACTAACTTTCTAAAAGAATATGTTGCCTTGTTTCTAGCAGCAGTAGGACAATTTGATAATATAATAATGAGATAAGATGAGTCTAAAAACGTGTTGACTAAATCTGATCCCTCCATTATAACTTTGATAATTTCAGATCAATAAACAAATTTGTCCTTGTTCGGCTGTCCATTTTTCCATTAATGTGGTGGGCCACATACTAAAAAGTTCTTACATATTTTTAGCAATATGACAAAATAGTCCTTAATAATTGAAATGTTATTTAAAAGGTAAAGGGTATTTTAGTCATTTCATTTTAAATTGTGTTGAAAAATCAAAAAACTCAAGCTCGAGTTTTTTTCCCTGAAATTGCTGCCGAACATGATTAAACTGCACAAATCTGTCCTCTCATCGTCAAGGAGTAGAGATGGAAGAATTGCGAGAAATTGCAAGAGCTCACTACAGAGCTGGCTCTCCAGAGGTTCAAGCCCTGGCGTATGAATTCTTCAAATCACTTGACACGAATGGCGATGGCCGTGTTCAGCTGCACGAGTTCTTGGCATTCATGAGACAGGAAGGCCACTCGCGTATGTATAATACGTACTTCTTTCAACAGCTAGATTGTGATCACAATGGTACTTTAGATTTTGTGGAGGTGATGACACTTTACTATATAATCAAAAGTGGAAGGCCTTTTTGTGACTGGTGTGGACTATTTATACCAGGAATATTTTTCTCTTGTGTTGAGTGCTTTGAAAGCCCTCATGGCTGTTTCACACTCTGTCGGGATTGTTACAAGTCAAAAAATTGTGATCACAATCACAAAGGTCGTGTCCAGTTCTTGGACAACTACACGTTGCTCGAAACCAAGAGAACCTCAGCTATGTCACAAGCAACAAGCATAAATCAGAATCATGTAATATGAAACTTTACTATGTTGTCAGATTTGAATTAGAATGAATATCCTAACAAATATTTGCTTCTTGCAGCCAAATAGTCAAATGATTCCAATTCCAACAACTGCTGCTTCTATCACCACTCCAGGGCCAACTTATTCATATGTTGCAAATCCTACGAATCCGAGCCCCAATATGTCAAATGCTATTATTCCGGCATCTACAATGGTTAGTATTCGAGGTTTATTTTCGTAATGCATGTTTGATACGTTCTCATATACTTAAACATATATAATGTAAGAAAACCGGTTGTTGATTTTTTTTCCAATTTCATATTGGTCACTAAACTTCATTTTCTTTCAAGATGAACCATCTCCATCCATCGAACAATTAGCAAAATTCAATTGAATTACTGAATTTTATCTATGTTTTTTTTCAATTTATTAATGTCACTAAAGTCTACATTCAGTCCAACCTCAAGCAAAATAAAATTTAATAATCAACATGAAATTTCGCTAAAATTAAATAGGACAAGTTGGATGGTGTAAAAATTGAAAGCTTTTGTTTAGGAGCACTTTCTCATACATATTACACTTAAACATGCCTTTAGGAATGTTCACAACAAGTTCTTTGAGCATATTATGACAATTTTGTTCTCGAGAAAAATTTGGCAATGTTATTTTCTTCGTTCTCTTGTATATTTTTACTAGTTTGCATGAAATCAACTTAAACTTGTTTATCGTGCTTTTTTAACTTAGTTCACATTCTAGTTTTTTATGAACAAACGCGTTTACTATTTGTCAACGACTTATAAAACCCTATAGTTGATTAGGAAATGCTTCCAAACCAGCCACTAACTAAGAATATTCTTTGCAAAATGTAATTAAAGTTAAATAAATATTATATCAGTATGAAATGGTCTTTATTATAAAGGAAATGATGAAGAATGAAGAACTCCATGTAATTATCACTTTTTGTAACTTGATTCAAGAATAAATCCAAGAATTCAATGGCCCTATAATCTATGTGCCTTTTGTCTTTAATAATGAGACAAATAATTGGACAATCATATGGTCGTCTCTTTTACTCTTCGTCTTTTTCATTAATCAAACATATAGTTTTCACAATGTTTGTCATCCAGTAATAATGGTGTACGTGTCCATGCACTCTCGCTATGTGCAATTAATGTCATATGTATGATATTCTTTTTCTTGTAATATTTTCGGACGTTTCTCTAATAGAAATAAAAAATTCTTAATTTACAAAATGCAGATTTTCGATGTCTTCCTCTTTATCCTCGATAAATTTTGTAATAAATAAGCTTGACAGCGACTAGGAAATCGTGAACCTTTCATAATATATAAAAGAAAGATATGGGAAAATCACATAAAATGCTACTAAAATTATAACAAAGAAGAAAAATATGATTATTATTTTTTTCCCTCAGTTTTGTTTAAATATTTTGTATATGTGTTGATGGATTTTTATTATTTTATTTTCAGAATAAATGGAAGGTTGCATTAAAAGCATTTGAAATAGCCCTCAGTATTGGGAGTATCTCTTCTACTTTATGCACAATTTTGTGACAGCATATACTGTTGCCATTTTCAAAGTCGTTCTGAAAAATTGATGATGTCGCTTCAGTGACGTTCCTTTCTTGCTTCAACATATTAAAAAGCTTCATGTAAAATCGATTCATATACAATGTAGCACAAAATCAATGCAATTTATTATACGAGAATCTTGTTATTTAATGTTATTATTCTCTAGTTTCGACCAATTTGTATGCAACAAAAATGACCTTATTTGAAGGATAACACCAACAAAAATTGTGGGTTTCTCCTTGATTTATCTAAGAAATAGTTTTTTCATCATATCGCACAAATAAATAAATAAAAAAAAAAAAAGTTTATTTTGGGGACAGATGTGTTTTGGAGTTTTCACTATTTTGCTGAAATTGCTTAACTATTCTGAAATTTATTTCCCGTGAGGGAAATCAAGTAGTCTACAAATTTGTCTTTCTTCTTTTTTGAGTAGGCTAATAGTAGTTGGACCGATTGTATTCTTCGATTTATTTCATTTGTACTTTGTGGCGACCAGAATTAATGAATTTTGTTTTGGGTTTCAAAGAAAGACACGTTTTGGAAACTCAACAGAAGTGTCTTAATTTAATTTAATTTTTAATGAAATTAGGAAACTTCAAAAATAGTTGCATTGTGTTGTAAGCTTTGTTGCAGATTGTTTAGTGCCAGTTTGGTTATGTTAAAAATTAATTTTTTATTAGATTTTGATAAAAATTAATGAAATTTGTGGTTGAAAAGTTGATATAAGATATAGATTTTATAAAATATGTGATTTAAATTAATCGTTGACTTTGACTCAAATTTTTAAACAAAATCAAAGAAATACTATATATTACTTTGATTACGAGCTTAAGTAAAGTTAACTTAATTGCATGCTTTAACTCTTATACTACAAAACATTAACAAATGTGTTTGAAGTAATATTAAATATCTTTCTTAAGAGTAAAATATTGAATTTATGAAGTAAAATGTCTTACTTTTTCAGAAATAACATTTTATTATAAATAGGGAAAATTACACAAATACCCATAAAATTGAGGGCTTTTTGAAAAATCAAGTTAAAAGTTATTTACACATTAAAACCGTATTATACACATGCTCAAAACCAAATCAAAACCTAATCAACTCCATATTCAAACGAAAAACTGCCCCCCCTGCTAAAATCCAAATTAAAAACGAACAAAAATTTCGTACAAATCCAAATTCATATTAAAAATGGATCTCTTCTAATTATTGTAACGAATTTTTCGTTGTTTCTTCTCCAATTTAGCACAAAATCAGAACTTAAAATCCAAAATTTTAAGGTAATATGATAAATTTTATTTCGTCTTCATAGTTTTTGAATTACATAAATTATCTCATATTCCGATTTTAATCTAGACACATCCTTCTTCATTCACTTCATTGTAGATTTTTGATTTCTTATATTTTTGTTTGTGTTATTGTATATCAAATTTCAACTTTAGATCAATAGTATTGAGCAAGGTGTTTTAAACATGTGTGTGAATATCAATTATCAGTTACAGATATGCATACAAGGTGTTTGTAAAAATGTAAATGTAAATATAAATATAATTTTTTAAATAAAAAAGTGACAAGCTGTGTCACTTTTTGCTTTAAAAGTGACAAAACAGTGTATGCAAGTTAAACAAACAAATTTGGGTCAAAATCTTCTATGTGGTTGATTTAATTACAGGATTTAATTTGATATTTGTTATGCATTATGGAATGACATGAATTATTGAATATAACCAAATATTAATGTATCATTTTTTTTTTAAAATATGAATTGAAGCTTGGGATGGAAAAGTGCATGCTCAGTCACTTTTTGCTTAAAAAGTGAGAGAACAATATATGCAAGTTATACAAATAAATTTAAATCAAAATCATCTATGTGGTTTATTTAATTACAAGATTTAACTTGATATTTGATGTGTATTATGGAATGACATGAATTATTAAGCATGATCAAGCATTAATGTATAATTTTTTGTTGTTTTGAATATGAATTGAGGCTTGGAATAGAAAAGTAACACGCTTTATTACTTTTTGACTAAAGAGTGACAGAATAATGTATGCAATTTACACAAATATATTTGGATCAAAATCTTCTATGTAGTTGATTTAATTGTATATTTATTGTGCATTATGTAGTGACATGAATTATTGAGTATGATCAAACATTAATATATCATTTTTTGTCTTGAATATGAATTGAAGTGTTGGATAGAAAAGTGACATGATCTGTCACTTTTTGCTTAAAAAGGGACAGAACAATGTATGCAAGTTACACAAATATATTTGGATCAAAATCTTATTTGTGGTTGATTTAATTGTAGGATTTAACTTGATATTTGTTGTGCATTATGGAGTGACATGAATTATTGAGCATGATCAATCATTAATGTATCATTTTTGATCTCTTTAAAAGTGACATACATCTAAAAAAAATAGTGATTATACAATCTATTTGTTAGTTTGGATGCTCATACTTATTGCATTTATATATTAAATAAAAGTGGCATGCTCTGTCACTTCCTACCTATATAAAAAGTATGAATATTAAGTTCACTATTCATACTGGTCAACCAAAAGGTAAATTAGCGCAAATGGTCCATCACCTTTGTCCCCAGTACATAAATCATTCCTAATGTTTGTTTTTTACACATAAGACCTCTAATATATGTGTTTTGTTGCGCAATTGGTTCTTATTTAATAAAAAAGACAAATATGTCCTTAATTTTAATTAGAAAAAATGGTAATTGGATTTTTAATCTTTGCAAAAGGTGTAAATTGGTCTGATAATTATATTTTTTATAAAAAATTAAAAAAAACTAACGAGTTCCTTTTTTTTAATTGACACTTTATTGACCAAATTGATATTGTACTAAATTATTTTGTATATTTTACGAACTACTATAAAATAGCTAAAATTTAAGTTTATAATTATTAATAAATATGTTAAATAAAATTATTTTGTTATTATTAAGTAATTTTATTATTTAAATTTAAAATTTTTATTTTATTATTACAACATAAAAATAATAATTTTATCACAAACTTGATATTCAAATACTTTTATTAATTGAGCTATTCGTTTATTAATTACAAATATTAGTCTATTAGAGCTCCAATTATATTCTTTACATTTTAACTTAATTTTTAGAAAAAATGGCGCCGATAGTCCCTAAATAAATAAAAAAATGGCATATATAATTTTACTGCCATTTTCTTTTTGAATATTAATACAACTCTAGAGTATTTTTTTTTTTAAATGGCTTGTTTATACATTAGCAATGCAAACTCTATTTAGTACTTTAGAAATTTGTATTTAAGATGCTACTTTTTACACACAGGTAGTTATAGAACAATTTTAATTGTAATTAATATGTTTATTGACTTGTTTACTTTTTTACACATTTGTGGCCCACAATCTCAAACTTGCATCAAATATATATAGCTTCCACTAGCATACTTAATTAACAACTGCAACGTGATTTATTTGCTTTTAGAAATTATGTTGTTTTAAGAGTTTAAATTCGAACATGAAACGATTTGATCAATTAACTTATTGATTATCTCCAGATCTTCATCTAAAGCAATAAAGAAGATTTTTATGAACTTTTTATTCTGTCACTAAACATCGCGATGATTGAATTGGTACAGTTACCAAAAAAACTTAATTTGTCGTTCTTGAAAATCAAAATATTTGATGGTGTAAGTTCAATTCAACCTTCTTTATCTTTATTTAAGTTATTTGAAAAAAAAAATTGAAATTAATGTATAGATGTTGTTGTAGATACTTATGTTGACCTATGGTTAATTTTAAACCTTAATGTTTTAATTATAACAAACAAATTAATATTGTTTACTAACGATCTATTTTCAAGTAATATTTAAAGCGCTACAAATCGAACTCTCAAACAATGTCAATATCAAAGTCAAATCAATACAAGAGTTCAAACATTTCAAGATCCAAAATTCAAGATTCGAAGATCAAGGTCGAAGAATAGATTTCTAGATAAAATTGTAATTGTATTAACTCTTTGATTTTTAGCAATTAAATGAATGAAGGCTCAAAAACATTTTTATGCACAAAACCTATGTTAATATCACTTGCATAAAATATTTTTATCAAAGCCACAAATCAATTTTTCAAACTGTGGAAACGGTTGACCGTTTGGAATGAACCGGTCGACCGTTTGGGTGAACCGGACGTCCGTCTGGCTGTCATTTTTTAAAAACTTATATTTATCATTCATCAAGAGAAATACATTCTCAAATCTATTTCTTTATATCTTTGGGTCTTATTGAGGTCCCTTGAAAGTTCAATATTGTATAAGGATCGGTGCTCCTTGTTTGTAAGTTATCGGATACATTGTAAGAATTTGAATTGCACCATAAGTCAATCAAGATAATGAAAATGCCGTGCTCGTGTTGGAGAACTTGGTAACGAGTGACGTAGATCATTGGTTGGATCGAACCTCCATAAAAATATTGTTTGCACACTCTCTACCCTTTTATTTATTTATATTGTGCTCATATTTTTGTGGATTAATTTTTATTTCTTAAATTTCTTATTTTGAGAATATTTTATGAAAAAATTTGAGAAAACCAATTCACCCCTTCTTGGTTAATTAGTTATTATTGGGCTATCAACTTATGCCTAAAGTCTTATTTTGGAGCAAATGTGAAATTTCTTAATACAAAAGTATTCGATTTTCTTTACATGATTAGAATATTATAAAGGAATGAACTTAGTCTTCGAGGAGGAGAGCAAATTTTGGGGAAATGGTACTTAAGAATAGTGGCTTTTATGAAGTAAATTGAATTTAATTTTATCATATGTTTGAGTCATCTATTGTAATGAATTCTAATAAACTAGGTTTTAAGTTATAAGCATACTTATATTTAGGTTTCAATCGCCTGATTTTTTAATATTTAATTTTTTTCCACTTAATTTACCAATATCAAGTTAATTCATAAAATAAAGATATAATAAATACTATTACATTCTTAATTAACGAGACATCACGTGCATCGCACGTGCCGCACTAGTTTTAAGTAAAAGTGACAAACATCTCCAAAAAATAACAAACATCTTTTAAAAGTGACATAGATCTCTTTAAAAATAACACACATCTCAACAAATAGTGATAATACATTTGCTAGTTTGGATGTCCAAATTTATTGCATTAATATATTAGATAAAAGTGGAATGCTCTGTTATTTTTTAAGTAAAAAGTGACAAACATATAAAAAAGTGGCATACATATCAAAATACATTGATCATGCCGTCAATTTGTTAGTTTACATGTTTAAACTTATTGCATTTGGAATATGAACTAACATATCAAGCCAGAAATGACATATTTTCATACAAGATATATTAAAAAATAGGTTGGTGAACTTGAATACCATCAAAATACACTTTAATCTCATTTTGGTATATCATTAATTTGACAATGGTTACAATGTGTTATTGAATTCCTAAAGGCATCATCATCAACTAGTTAATAATTGAAAACAGAAATAAAATTTCACAGAACAAAAAATTTCTCAAAATGTAAAAATTTCACACAGTAACCATTGTCACTGATTTTCCTAAAGGCAACATCATCAGTTGAATAATAATAGAAAACAGAAATTCGATTTTACAAAGCAAAAAATCTCTTAAAATGTAAAAATTAAAGCAAGAATAAATCGAACTTAATCTTTGGTTGTGCAATATTTTTCATCTTCTTTGAAGATTCTTCGACTAAAATACACTTTCTCTTCATCCCCGAAGATTTTGCAACTATTTTTTCGCATTCTCCAACCATGTTTAAACTTATAGTGTTAAAATAAAGAATAAACGGACAGAAACTATGGATTAGTGAAGGATTTTGAGGGATTTCGCTGGAATTGCAGAGAGAAAACGAGAGGGTTTGGCACTGTAGACTCTGTAGTAATTAATTTTTCTTTTTTACCCTCCCATATTTTGATATAAGAAAGTCTATTTCTCAAAATTTTAAAAAAATAACCGTATTTTTCAATTTTTTTTGGGAAATGGCGTAAGGCGCCTAATTTCCACTTATAAATATCGTGTCAGGTAGAGGTGTCAATCTGGGTCAACCCGCCTCCGATGAAGCCCAATGACGATCTACATTAAAAAAAACCCGTGACGCATCGAGTTGCAGGTCGAGTCAACCCAGCCTACGAAAATTGAACATGAACCCAGCCCACCCGTCGGCCAATCCAGATCGAGCCCATGTGGGCCGCGGTTCGGCCCGTATGAACAAAAAATTAATTTTTTTTTTTAAATTACTAACTTATTTTACTTCAAATTTTTTTTTACTTTTATAGCAAAAAATGTGTTAAATCATTAAATAAAAAATAAATAATAATGATACATTCAAATTTGTTATTTATAAAAAAAATATTTACATGTAATTTATATCTTATTTTACATTGAATTATTTCTAACTTTGTGAATTTAAATAAAATACAAACAAATAACAACTAAATGCATCATTATATTTAAAGCACAAACATTTTTTTTTTCTATTAAGTGGGCCGGCGGCCGTTTGATGCTGAACCGCCCGGGCCGACGGTTCAGTGTCATCCCACCCGGTTCACGGGCTGGCCCGCAGTTACAGGTCGATGCGGGTTTAGTCGGTCCACTCGTCTTGACACCTCTAATGTCGAGTTGCATTTCTAGCAATCTAATGTTAAAATTAGTAGCTCTTTATGTATCATTCACTAGGCATTCGCAAAATTTTATATGTAAATATGATTTGGTATGATTAATTAAGCCAAAAACAACATATTTATTATTAAGAATACTCTAATGGCAGTTTGAGTGGTTGGCCTTGATCTAATCCCTAATAATAATGGCCATCCTAAAACACACACACTTCCCTAAATTTAGCAAAGAGATGAACATGTGAATCACAAATGTAGGGTAGTTGTAATTGAAGGCTTATTTTTAACATACAGAAATTATGTTCCATCCATTCCTTCCAATGACCTAATTCTATCAAGAGAAAGAAGGTGCTGCAACTGCAGGTGGTTGCGCCGTAGAGTTGGTGGCAGGCTGCCGTTGATGGTGGTTATTGGTGGCCATGGAAGGTCGGGACGCTCCAGCACGTAAGGTGATGGTGGTTGTGGACCCAACACGCGAATCAGCGGCTGCTCTTCAATACGCTCTCTCACATGCAGTGTTAGAAAAAGACACCCTAATTCTATTCCATGTTGAACACACCAATGCATGGAAAAACCCCTTTGGTTCATTTTTCAGGAAGCCCTCAGCGACGTCAGGCGGCTCGGGTGGCACCACCACCTCCTCCTCCTCCTTCTCCTCCTCGACTGAAGCAGGCGGAGGAGTTATGGACTTTCTTGAAGCAATGAAACATGCTTGTGAAATAGCTCATCCAAATTTAAAAATTCTTGTAGAGAAGGCGGACTTGGTGGATGGAAAGGATAAGGCTTCCATAATTCTTGCACAAACCATAGCTCAAAGAATTGATCTTCTTGTTATTGGGCAACGGAGGAGTCTATCTAATGCAATATTAGGGCGAGTCTTCTATATATTTAATTTTTTTTCTTTGATTTGCTTGCATAATAAGAAAATTAAGGACCCTTTGGTGGAATATAAACTAGTTTATTTAACCAAAAATAATTTATTTGACCAAAAAAATTGCCTTTGTAGCATGATATTTTTGACCTTTTGGTCAAATAAACTAGTTTATAATTCATACCAAATGGATTCTATCTCGATGTTTTATCACAGAATATTCATCATCAAGATGTCTATTTTTTTTTAATATGAAACGATGTTGTAACGTGCCTTGAAGACATACATCATGAAAACATGAAGAATTGTCAAGAAACTTTTGAAGCTAATGATTTCCAAACATGCATTTAATCACATTCTACCCTACCCCTATGCATCCCCATCAAAAGCAATTATTTTTAACTTAGTTTCAACTTATTACAATAATGAAATGTTATTGGATTTGTGATGTTGAGCAGGCCTAAACGGGGATCACTTAGAGGTTTAGATACAGCAGAATATTTGATTGAGAACAGCAAATGCACCTGTGTTGCAGTGCAGAAGAAGGGTCAAAATGCTGGATATCTTCTTAACACTAAAACACACAGAAACTTCTGGCTCTTAGCATAGTCCACACCATACATGGATGCTGACAACTTGTTCCCCTCGTTTCTGAAATCAGTTCACTCGTTTCTCAGTTCTTATGTTGCAATAATGATAGTTTCGTTTGTTTCTGCAACTTTTAGAGGACTAATGTTAGCTGATCTACTAGAACATGTCAATAATATATATGTTTTTCATTTTCAACAATAATCCCAATGTTTTAAAAACTGGTACCGACATCGACCCAGAAAATGTGAAGGGTAAAGGATCAAAATGTGAAACTAAGTTCGAATTGGTTGTAAAAAACATAAAAATATAAAAGTTTAGAAGCGAACATGCTAGTTCTTGACTTGTATTGACAGTTTTTTATTTTTCCAATTTTAAGAACACATAATTACACTGGTTCCTGTTTTTTTTTTCTTCGTCAAACAGGCTGGTCGTATCTGGTTTTGACAACATGGATTATCCATCAAAATACCGGTCAGGTTGTAAGGAGGATTTTCCTGTCTATCAATATTAGAGTATGCAAAGAATCTAGATTTGATTGAAAAAAATCTGGTATGCATGAGAGCAAAACAAAATTTCAATAAATAAATTAATCTCCTTGTCAATCAATTTAAACTTTTAGATAAAACGGTTCAACAATTTACACTGAGTTGAATTTGATTTCACCAATTCACTATTCTGTGTTGTAAAGCAACTTTATACCCTATTTACTCCAACAAACCCAACCCCAAAGTGCAAAACAAAACCCGCAACCCTACAAACACCCTAGAAATGGTTAAGTTTCAGGTGCTTAAAAGTACATAAAACCAAGAATTTCAAAGTTCGTCATGCATAGGTTGTTCAAATGGTATATCCATACGAGGAACTACATTGTCGTGAATGGGAGCTACACGAATACCATCTCGGCCAGCTATAGGTATGATCCCTTCTTGTTCTGCCATTCCAGCCTTTACAGAAGCCATAATCTTACTCTGCAATTTGAGTAGCCCGATGCGCTTTGAAACAACATAAAGTACGGCCAAAGAGAAAAGAAGAAATCCAACAATAATTATCAACCTGCCCAATTAAAATCATCCTTAGCCGTGCCAATAGAAATCACAGATATTTAATTTCAGTAATCATTTATACTTCATACCTGTCCAGAACATCTTGACGTTGCATTGTCGAGAGAAGGTCTCGGGTCCGCATCAGTAACGAGCGATGGCCCTTGTATTCACTTTCGGCCTTCCTCAGTACTCCAGTTGATTCCTCTGCAACATTCAGAAGTTCATGCATTGTTTTTCTAGTTCGCTAATTACCAATTTGTTTGGCATTAGCGAAAAACCTTCTATGGTGAGCAAAGCAGAAATATCATTCATATATCAAAAAATCATCACTACAGTGATATATTTGCCTTCCAGACATGATAAAGGTTATCACATTCTGGAAAACCCAATTCACAAAGGCAATACAAGGCTCAAGAAGAAGCAAATATAAAGTGGTTCCAGACTTTCAAACTCTTGCATCCACAGCCATAAAACCATAAACATTCATCACATAGTCAAACAACTTCTAGTGATTATGTGGAAATGTGAAGAATATGAAGCTGAATAATTCTTAATCCACTTAATAGAACATAACAATACACCCTCTTATATAAGAAGAGGCTAGCATATAATCTGGAAATAAAAAAACTACATACCAAAAATATGTACCCACTAAATCAGCACCTAATCAAATCAGGTAACAAGCTACCCAAATCTCTTTATTTCAGAAAACATATCAGCAAATAAATCAACTGATTTATTTGATGTAATCTTCCTATAATTAGGCTGCCCGAATCCCTTTATTTAAGCAGACATATCAGCAATCAATTGATTTATTTGTTGCTATCTTCCTAAAAATCAGGCTGAATATTTGTACAGATTCCCATTTCTAGTAGACACCATTTAAGATTGAACAGCCACTGAATTTTTGTCCCCTTGGATTATTTTATTTTGAATGTTTTTACCCATTCATTCCATCTGCTGAAGCTCTGTTAGCCAAAATTTCCCACATTAAAGAATCCGACTCAAATTTCAATCTACCTAAGGGACTTTCAGTGACGTCCTGCATTACCAATACACGTCCTTAAAACAAGTGCCACAGATGAAGCAGAGTGGTGTAACTACACAACATGGTTGGAAAAGGAAAACTGCTATGGTGGACGAAAGGGGCTGCATGAGAGATAAGTTGGAAAGGATCTATTGCAGGAGTTTGATTCAATCATTAAATTAAGTGTTTACGAACATGAGATCTTAGAAGTGAGTTGTTTAATCCACTTCTTTATCCTTCTACAAAAATTGGGGGTTCAATCAAATTGAACAGGTTAGACCCCTACATAACATTATAGGCATATGATTTCAGCTGAATAATTTGGATTCACTCTTATTGCTGTAACTCAACTTCTCTTCCCATGTTTATCATAAAAATGGTTTTGCAATAACAATCATAATGCACTTGTCTGATAAGTGAAAGAGGCTAACACTTCGTGGTTACATCACTTGATAACTACTTGGAAATGAAAGAATGCGTACTGTACGAATATGGGTTAAGACATCAAGAAGGGCCTATGTTGCTTGGAATCGGCTATGAAAGTTCAATACGCCTTTGTCCAACATTGGTACTAGCACTTTTTAATGAAGTTTTTGGTCTTTTTGTATTTATAATGGTATCAGAAATATTTACACAGTGTTGTCATCTTCCCACAAAACATGGTAATTTACATTATATTATGAAACTAAACATCAAAGGTGTTCTCACTCTCACAATAGGTTAAGATCTAGAAGGGTCTGATGTAGCTTGGATCCATTAGGAACACTGAATATGGGCCTTTGTCCAACATTAATGCTATCTATTTCTAATCAAGTTTTTGTTCATTTTGAAGGATCTGATAAGAAATGGGGAGATGTATGTCATGCAATAGAACAGTTTGATGTAGGGAAGAAATCAACAAAAGAAGAGTAAAGGCACAAGGACTGCCAATCAGAAATTGCTCCTAATATTCACTTATTCAGTATAATACACTGAAACCTCAGCATTGGCATCTGAATAATGGGCTTTCTTGAATTTATCTGGCTTACAGAAGGTTTAATGCTTTGTAATTTCATTAACCTGGTTATAAAAAGCTCTCTCTTTTTCACAACGTAGTTCAATAAGTCTTTCTTCACTTTGGTTTTTTGTTAGGCATGGGGTGGAGTGTCAAGAAATAGTTAAGAAACTAACTTAATTGGTCTCTTTTTCAATGCTAGTGCCTCTGTCTGGTAACTGGTAATACCAATCTTTCTAACTGAAGGACACGACTCTGGGGCCACATAATAAGTACCGTATGAATTTCTTTGGATAAGTGCATTAGTCTTTGCAATATTAGAATGAAATCGACTGAGCAATATGCTTTTTTGTTAGTAATCAATTAACTTACCGAATGTCATGAGTGTGCTCGCACTCCTCTCAACCTCCTATTAATACGAAGCATAGAAAACAATGGATCACACACCACAAAAGATAACCGAAAAAGCCTTTGAAAGAAAAATATCAGTAATGACCTGAACCATGAGCTGCCGAGTACGCCTAAGGCTCTCTGTGATGTTTTCAGCTGCAGAGGTCATTCCAGCTTTTGTCCTGAAAAACAATAATAAGAATTTAAATTCTTTGTGCAACATTCATATTCTATTAAAAACTAATTTTTTTAAAAATGTTTGCTATAGTAGAATGTTCTGATGCTATACAGACCAGTTCAACAATAAGCAAGAATACAACAAATAGCCAATACACATACTGTAGATTACGCCTGCGGATTGTAGATTCTTCTCCACCTCCCAAAAGCAGCTCTCTCTGTAATCAGCAATTTTAGAGTTACAACCAATTAATTGATAACAAATTACCTAAATTAAATTTCTTTTTCCCTGCTAAAAAAAATATTGAAGTACTAACTTACAGAAAAATAGCAATGCCTAAGACTTCCAATTAAATGCCAACCAAAAAGAAATGTTGCAAAGATATCTCTAACAGTTGAAAAGATATTTCTCGTATATATACCTCACCAAGGAAAAAAAAGACCCTCGTATATATAGCAAATAAACAGAGCTTGCAAACTTATGGCAATACAAACCCATTACCTCTTTTTGAGCAGCTTTCTTCATGTTTGCCTTTGCTTGCAAATTAGCATTCCTTAAGCCTACCCGCAGACTAGAAGTCAAACAGATAATGAGTACAATAAGTTATTCTACAGTGGAAATTGAAGTATCAATCAGATATACAGAAACAAACACAAGTGTTCACCTTCAGCCCATCATCTGATATTGCTCAAATAGTATAGGAGATAAAAGAAACGACAATAGGAATGCTGCTCAATGTAACCCAATGAAACAAAGTGCTTTACCTAACTCGTCTAAGTTCATTATTTGGCATTCTGGTTAAACTGAACTGGTGTGCTTCGGAAAGTTGAAGCTTAAATTAGAAAAGTCACATGAAATATTTCCTTTCTCAGGTTTCAATTCCATGCTACATGAAAACAATACCATATCTTTTCCATATTTGTTATAAACAATGAATAAACTAATCTAAAGCATCACACAAAGATTTTCCATCCTACTCATTTTATTCAACATTATTTCTTATTTTCTTAATTAACATATCCTATTAGAATCTTACAGCCACACATACACAATACACATGCACACGTTGAATTCAAGATGAATTGCACAAACAATTGATATCAGTTTATATTATTGATTCTTATTAGAACAGGTTAAAAGCAGAGATATACAAACAATAACATGGACAGATTTGGGTGCAAAAGATTTGATTTCTTTGAATCTATCGAAAGTGGAATAAATTGAACGAAATATAAAATACGTGTCCATATATCTGCCGACCATAAATTTATTTGGAATAAAGTTTAGCATGTTGTTGTTGTTGATTGATTCCCATCGAGTTTGTTTATCAGATTCCTAAACATTAAAGACTCTAAAGGAACATAACAAGACTGTGATGTTACACAGGAAAAAGAAAAAACAACTTTTGGTGTTCTTCATTTTGTTTACTTGTGGAGGGTGAGGTTTGCATCTTGAGACGAGAGCAAAATCACACCACCAGCTAAACACTTCATTACCATCAAATCCTATCAAGTCAATTAACAAACAAAACACAACCTGAAAGCATACAGAACAGTATGCATAAGAGATTAAAACATGGTCACAAAACGTGTAATTACTATTTTCCTTTGGACTTGGTTATTCTGTGCAAACACGAAAGCTTGAGCTCTTTAACACCATCAAAGTGAACACATAACTAAACATATACACACACATTCCATAATCATATAATTTACATAAATTATTATACATTTAAATGAATATGTGGTTTTATTGGATATCATAACCCAATCAACAGAAACATTAGCAATTCTACCACACTTTACATAAGCATATATATGAATTCAATACACAGATACAATCTTATACATCAATTTTTCCCAGAAATACCCTAAATTTGACATTTTTTAGACATCAGCAACATCATAGCATAATTTACACAGACATACACATACAAAAAGAAGCATAGAAGCATATATGCAATCTCATCTTCTCAACGCTCCAGAACCAGCCCAATTTGTTTAATTGCATCATAACACCCAAATATCAATGCACATAGATATGAATAACAATTCAATCATATACTGGCAACATCAAATTAAAATCAAATAAAAAGATTAGACAAATTTGTGGGCACCTTTGGATTAGATTTTTCCAAGATTGAGCCAAATCTTGAGCCTTTTCAACATAATCAACGGAGGGTAGTTGTGGGGCCAGGAGATCAAGCTTGAACTGGAGTGATTGCAGCATATTCAAACCATCCTGAGCCAACCCATTTAATCTTGGCAGTGAATCTTTCTTCTCTTCTTCTTCAATTTCACTTGCTTCTGTAATTCTTGTATTTTTCCCATATTCTTGGATGGAATTAACATGTTTGATTGTTTGGCTGTAAGTTTCTTCGAAATCTTTCTTGACCTTCTCCACTTCTTCCACTACTCGATCCATTCCTCTGCGTGTGTGATTTACTAGTATACCGCTTCCTCGCGGTAGGATCCGACCGTAGGCTCTAAAATACAAAATTTGACAACAAAAACAATGTCAATAAAAAATTCAAAAAAAAGAGGAATGAAGAAAAACTTAATCGGCGTTCAAAAATTGAATACTTGGGTGTCAATCAACTCTGCTCTATCACAAAATATTAAATATCAACCTCAGAGGAAGACAAATATTAAATATCAAGATTGAGTATATCTAAGATGGAAAAATAAGAAAATCGTAAAAAAAAAAATGCGCAGGTATAGTTTGCTCTTCACATGGTACTTGCCAAATGAAGTTATGCATGAAAATGAGATCATATAATAAAAAATTGTTGCCTACTCCTGTCCTACCTCTCTCCAGCCCCTTTTTCTCTCCACAATAGCTTTCACTTCTTCTTTACATCATCCTAGAACCTAGGCACTTCAATATATGTGCAAAATTTTGACCACCTCCTATGCACTTCCACAATGCTGAAAGCATTTGAAAGGATTTCAGTGGAAATGCAAATAAACTTCAAGAAGTGTACTCTTTTAAGTTAAAAACAAGAAAGCAGACATAAATTGTGATTTTGACGAAGAGTACTCTTTTTGTTGTCTGTGTAGGTGTGTTTTCATTTAAGTCTACTAACCATACAACTGCAACAGGTACCAAAGAGCAAGCAAGCTGAAAGTGCATGCAATCTATGGCTATTCAACATCTCATAATGCAACATCAATTCGGAAATCAGAAACTATTGAGGGACTTTCAAGTGGGAATGCAATTGTTCTAGATTTTCATAAGATCACATATTAATGATATCATTTATCCTAGTAGCAACTAATAAACATAATTCTACAAATCCCAAAAACGGAGCATCAATTCGAAAATCAAAAACTATTGCGGGACTTTCAATATACATAGTACTTTGTACATGTAAATTATCAAACTAATGCATGAAGACTCTGAAAAAAAAAAAAGAAAACAGGTAAACATAGTTCCATGAAATCCGTCTGGTATCATATGCAATTGCGAAAAACATCATTATCACTCTTGTAAGGCAGTCAGAGCATATACAAAAAAAATCTCTGAATACTGAAAAAAAAAAGAAAACAGGTAAACATATAACAGTGAAGATGACAATTAAATTGAGAAAGAAATATCTACCTTCTCAACTAAGTGTTCCTTTGGAGGTGACAACATAAAGCTTGGGTTCCACTGAGCTGACCCAAAACATTCTGCACTATAACATATGATACCAGAAGTTAGTGATTTCCGAATTGGGCGATTCAGAAGCCTAATAATTACTTATGATATGCATAGTACTTTGTACACGTGAATTTCACTACATCAAGTCTCTGCACTATAACAGTTTATTTTGTAATGACCTATTGGTGTTATATAGAGACATTACAAAGCATTTTTGCACCTTTGCTCATCTATGCAATCCAGAAAAGAATCCCTAGCTCTACATTTGTGCCAGCAAGCAGTGAAATAATTAACACTTCTCAAACAATATTTGTAGATTTCGACGAGACCAATGATCAAACAATATTTATAAGCATAGAATTCATGGGTTGAGAAGAATGATGATTGATTAAGATAGGGTTTTACAGGGTTGGGGAGGTTGAGAAAGGTCTGCAGAACTAATTCGTATAATGAATATCGAAATCTAATTATAATAAAATATCCAAAATTGTCCAATTAAAACAATACTTATAAGCACAGAATTCATGGAATCTGGAGACCTAATTCGTATAAAGAATTTTGAAATCTAATTATAATAAAAAATCCAAAATTGTCCAATTAAAACAATACTTATAAGCACAGAATTCATGGAACAGAGACGCGGGTAGAATTATTGACCTGATCGAAAATATCGCCGGCGAAGATTAGCCGCCAATCGGAGAGGGGAGCAGCCTCCTACACGATTAATAAACAGGTTCGATGATTTGAGAAAAATCTGGAGACTAAACAGGCAGAGAGAGAGAGAGCGCGATTTTGAGAGTGAGAGAGCGATTGAGAGAGAGAGAGCTCACCTTTGTTGCAGGGATGGGAGTCTCTGGACGATTGTGAGAGAGAGGGAGAGAGCGATCTTTTGGCAGGGGATGGAGTTATTCTGCAGACGTAGTGACGGACATCATGTAATTTTTTTTGTGCTTTTTTTTTTTTTGCCACTGTAGCGGAGGAAACCCACTGTCGGTGATTAGAGATCTTGAGCGATCTACAGTTTAATTGTATGAGAAAATGAAATATGCCCAAAAAAAATATTTTTAAATGTGCTCTGTTATTTTTTATTTTTTGCAATTCTCTAAGAAAATGGATTTTTGTTCACGATGGCAATCAATCTGTACGGTTATTACTGGGAAAATAGCACTCGAGCTCCTCAACTTTTAATACATATTGCACTTGAATTCCCAACTTTCGAAAAAGACCATTTGAATTGGCACCGTTACTTCAAATGGCTAATTCCGATCCAACTTATGCCATTATTTTTAAATTAAATGAAAAATCAATTGAAAAGAGATAAATAAAAAGAGAAGGAAGAAAGACTCAAAAGTAAATTGAAGTCTACGATTTGATTATGACAAATTAACGATGAGTAACACAATTGAGATTTTTAGAAAAGTTCAATAATCAAAATTGAAGTTAACTTTTTGCGTCGTTGTCAGATAATGTAGTGGAATAAATCGTACAAAGAACAAGTACAAGGATTCGTCAATTCTACTAATACTCGAATTTTAAGAGTCTATAATTCATTGCTTCGAAATTGAATACTGAAAAATGGACGCAATGAACCATAGTTGTTCCTTTTATAGATGATCATACAACCTTAAATATATATTTATTGAAATTGCAAAAACAACTCTTAAACTATTAAAATAAAATAAAAATAAAAATAAGCAATTAAATAGAGTTATCGTCCATATTCATCACGACACATCAGCAGACAAATTGGATCCACGCTTGTGCAATTGTGGTCTATCTATTGAGTTGAAGACATTGTGGACAACTACGAACCCGGGTAGATGCTTTGTTGCGTGCCAATAGTGAAGAGTTAGATCTTTTATTTTTCCTTTTAATTTTAGACGGCGAGCAATGTGATGTACGTTTTCCCTAAATGTAATTTGTGTCTTACGAATTTGAAAGAAGTCTTCCCTAATTTTAATTTTAGAATGCTAGCAATGTGACGTAAGAGTCTTGAAAATGTGCAAATCTTCACACTAGATGTCTAGACATGGAGAAAAAGGTTGTGACTGAATGCTGAACATAAGATCTTTTCTAGAAATCTAGCTACTTTAA
The DNA here is from genome assembly GCA_030279155.1 of Forsythia viridissima. Classification (NCBI taxonomy): domain Eukaryota; kingdom Viridiplantae; phylum Streptophyta; class Magnoliopsida; order Lamiales; family Oleaceae; genus Forsythia; species Forsythia viridissima. Next base: position 51,310,210 of record CM059037.1, on the reverse strand, counting down.
GTTTTTGGTAGAACGATGATAGATATGGGCAGCGATACATAGAATGTAAGGATGAGAAGACGAAAAAGAAAATTGTCTTTGTCTAATGATAAATATTTTTCTCTTCTTTTGAGTACGACAGCGACAGTGGTGGAGACCTACAAAATAGTGACGGAACTTTTTTCTTCTGTGTCCATTCTGGTGTGATAATCAGTATATGATTAAAACCAAATATACAAAATAATAATATAGAGTATGTGTCTTGTTCTTTTACCTTGGGGTTGGCCTTTATTTATAGAGATGATCTGCAGATACGGCCCTTTAGGATATCCCTTCATTTCCCTTATTATTAGAGTATCTCCAATGCAACAATGTCTACTATGTATATGTGGTAAAAGACATTGACATTATATCAAAAAAACTTCTCCAATGCAACAATGTTTATTGTGCAAATATGGCAAATTATTATTAGCTTTTTAGAAAAAAAAAAAAAAGAGAGATAAATGTATTAATTTGATAGAGATTATTAAATTAATGATGGACATTGTCAAAAACAATGTCTATAATTAGACATTGTGCTAGACACCTTCTAGCATTAATTGTGTCATATAAGCACTTTTTGACCATTTGTCAAAAAAAGTGCTAGACATTTTACATTGACATTGTTGTATTGAAGATGCTCTTGGGAGTTAATGAGGGATGTTTCATCTTTCCAATTGCAGGTGGTGATTATCAGTCTTCGGGTTGTTTGTCTGGCTAACCTAACGACATTTGAGTTATTTCTGTTTATCTATAGGATGCGAGCTTATGAGACCAACGAGGCGGGCGACCTGTTCAGGTAGGCGTGCCAGGACGTGTCACCATTGGCATATAATATATAACAACTGTTATTATTTCTATCATCATAAGCTCATCTACTTTTTATAAATTATTGTCAATAGGAAGTAGAAATAATCTACCGCACCTGCTCCTTTCTAACTTTTTCAGATAGAGGCTCATCGCTTTGATTTTTAAACAGAGGCTCATTGCTTTGATTTTTAAGGCTTATCGCCTTGTTTTTTGGACAGAGACTCATCTCCTTGTTTTCAGACAGAGGCTCATCGCCTTGATTTTTAGACAGGGGCTCATTGTCTCGCCTTGTTTTTCGGACAGAGGCTCATCGCCTTGATTTTTAATCAGAGGCTCATTGCCTTATTTTTCGGACAGAGGCTTATCGCCTCACCTTGTTTTCAGACAAGACTTATCGCCTAGCCTTATTTTCAGACAAGACTCATCACCTAGCCTTGTTTTTAGACAAGACTCGTCGCCTAGCCTTGTTTTCATACATGATTCATCGTCTAGCCTTGATTTTTTTAGGCTCGCCTCGTCTCAAATTTTTTTTTAGGCTCGCCTTGCCTCATTATTATTATTTTTCGCCTCGTTTGACTGTTGCAGCAGTTGAGAATATTTTTGTCGCAGGTCAGGTCTAGTAGGTGCACTAGGACTTCCCAGCTAGCTGGATTCTTTCTTGGTCCACTAATCATTTATCCTCCGTAAATGGTTTATTTTCTGCTTGCTTTTATCATCTCGAAGTTCGAGCTCATCTTGAGTCTTTCTTTTGTTAGACTCAGGTTCCTTTCGATCTTTCATACTTTTGGTAATGAAATATGCTTCCTCGGCATCCACATACTTATGCATTCTCTTTAGTAACTCATGCATTGTATCAGGCGGGTTTTTGGAGAGTGACATATTAAAAGGGAGACTTCGAGTTCCACTCATCATGGCAGTGACTACAGCAGACATCTGCAGATCTTTGATTCTCAGTGTGGCTTTATTAAACCGGGCAATGAAATCTTTCAGCAGTTCGTTCTTGTCTTGGGTTCATCCTTGTCTTGGGTCAATTGCATCAGACCGATGGCAGTTTTCTTAGTACGTTTGCTGCTGGCAAAGTATGCAACAAAATACTTAGGAAAATCATCAAATGTACGGTTCGATTTTGGGAGAAGGGTGGCTACCTAGTCCTTGGCTTTCCGCCCTACACATAATCACATTAGGGGTGGCTTGCAACCTCATTAAGTCGACAAAAGTCCTGAGGTGATCAACAGGATCAGAGGATCCGTTGTACTTCTCCATCTTTGGCTGTTTGAAGTCTCGTGGCAAGATGACTGCCATCACTTCTAGAGAAAAATGATCTTCTTCTAACACCATAGATTGTTGCCTACTACTTTTCTTAGACATAGCCTCAACTATTTTACAACCTACCATATCTTCTAATCGCTGCTCTAGGCTTAACACTGGTGTCTTCAGGTCCAATAGGTGCACTAAGACTTCCCAGCTAGCCAGATCTTTTCTGGGTACACTCATCATTTATCCACCGTAGATGGTTTATTTTCTACTTGCCTTTATCATCTCGAGGTTCCGGGCTCGTCCCGAGTCTTTATTTTGTTAGACTCAAGTTCCTTTCAATTTTTCATGCTTTTGGTAATAAAATATGCTTAATTAGCATCCACATACTTATCTCCTCTCCTTAGTAACTCATGTACCATATCAGGTGGGTTTTCGGAGAGTGACATCTAAAAAGGGCGGCTTCGAGTTCCACTCATCATGGCATGACTACAGCAGACTTCTATAGATCTTTTATTTCGAGTGTGGCTTTATTAAACTGGGCAATGAAATCTTTTAGCAGTTTGTCATTGTCCTAAGTCAATTGCATCAGACTGATGGCAATTTTCTTAGTACATTTGTTGCTGGAAAAGTATGTAGCAAAACACTTAGAAAAATCGTCAAATGTATAGATCAATTTTGGAAAAAGGGTGGCTATCCAATCCCTGGCCTCCCGCCCTGCACATAATTGCATCAGGGGTAGCTTGCAACTTCATCAAGTCGACAAAAGCCCTGAGATGATCAACAGGATTAGAAGATTCGTCGTACTTCTCCATGTTTGGCTGTTTGAAGTCTCGTGGCAAGAGGACTGTCATCACTTCTAGGAAAAATGATATTCTTCCAACACCATAGATTGTTTGACTACTACTTTTCTTAGACATAGCCTCAGCTATTTTGTGACCTACCATATCTTCTAATCGCTGTTCTAGATTTAACACTGGGGTCTCAACCAGCGTAGGCGTGGGCATCCATGACGGTTGTCCCCAATGTGAATTTGAGCCAGATGTCAATGAATGGAAGTGGGGTGCGGAAGGTGGAGCCAAAGAAATTGGAGCGAGCGTTGGAGCTGCCTTTGGTGGTGTTTCCATTGCTGGAAAGTTAGGAGTCTATGGAGGAGCCCCTCGTTGTGAGGGCCCTACTGGTAGAGGGCTAGGACCCTGGGGTAGAGCCCCTAGGGGTAATGATCCTACCAGCAGAAGGCTAGGACCCTGTGGTGGTTGAGAAACCACAGCCTTCCGATCCTGGAGTAGAGCTGTTAAGGTCGCCACCTGACCTTGCAGTGCTGCAAGTTGAGCGGCATAGGCAAATTCTTGTTGTGGGTGATTAGTGGCGGCGTTAGACTCGGTATCTATATTCTCGATTGGGGCTTGTGGAGCGGTTACATTCTTAGCTCTTCTAGTTCGAGCCATGACTTCTTGTGCGGGTTTCTACAGATGGCGCCAATTGATGATAAATATTTTTCTCCTCCTCCGAGCACGATGGTGACAGTGGTAGAGACATGCAAAATCCAATGGTGGCACGTCCTAGCACGTTTGCCTCATTGGTCTCATAAGCTCACCTCATACAGATAACATATATATAGCAGTTGTCATTATTTCTATCATCATTGTCAAATGAGTCAATGTCCACACGCAACAACGACTAATATATGACATTCAGATGCAGCCACTAGCCAATATTTGCACACTAATTGAAGTACAGCCAGAACATTTGGGAGTTCAAGTAAATCTAAATCGCTTTTCGTTGTTGAGAAGTTGAGTCACGTTAAGCCAAAGTGACGTTGACCTAGCCGTGACTAACCTCGACTCACAAAATTGTTGAGGTTGCTATCTTTGGTACTTCAAATTAAGGTTGCCTTGCGTCTACTGGTCGAGCTTCAACGCCACATTGCTTTGCTATCAAGGTTCTCATTGTTGGATATCTAATGTGATCCAATCGAGATCGAGCGTAGACTCTGATTGGATTAAATGGTAGAGAAAGCTTGATCAATCACCTCTAAGGCCAACAAAAAACTAGATGGCCGATTAAGAGACCACACTGAATAAGTAGTTATCACATTAGGCCTTATTTTTCGTTGCCTCTTAATTCTTTTAGACTAATAAATAATGTTGGGTGACCAATGCTAAATCCTCTATCGAAGCCCCAAAAAATTGCCTTTAAATGTTTCAAATATGATATGTTAAGAGCATATCTAATTAGCCATATCTCATTCTGTGTCTGTACACTCATATATAGTAGCCATAATTATATAATTAGAGCTAGTAAGGCAATAAAGTTCATTTATTTCAACTGAAAAATACATAAAATCAGTAACAAAATATTTCAGACATAATAGTAAAACAACATATTATTTGACAAGCTTTCCATGGAACAAAAAGAAACACATAAACCAAGAAATGTGTTTATTTCATGGCAGACTCGGTCTCAGACATCACACTTATATTTCAGACATAATAGTTAAGCGCAGACATCAGGATGGGCAATGAGATATTCTTCAGTAACTTTGTAAAATCCTAAGGCTTGATCATTGATTGGTGATCATTGATTGGCTCTTTGTCTTTGAGTTCAACATCGCCCTTGATGTAGTACTCAATTATAATCTTGATAATGCATTCTCCATTACCTGAATCTTCAAATTTCGTAATGAATTGATTCAAGGTTGTCCCCAAGTAGAGCTCCTTCAATCAAACTGTACTTTGTGGTAAAGTTCTTAGTGTCAAGAGCATCAACCTTGTGTTTAACGTAAGGGAAAGGAGCACCTGCATTACTAAATGATTAGAGCATTTTCAATACAACCGTGGATTGCACTAAAGAGTATGTCACGTCACTCTAAATTACTTACATGACAAAGAAAAAAGTGGAGGATGTCTATCACACCATTTACATTTGGATGGTGTACTAGACATCCTCTATTTATTTAATGTTAAGCCTCTTTTATTTTAATTTTAATTTTTTATAATTTAATTCCATCGAAATGTGTGTTAATAATTTTTTAAATTTATCTACTAATATCTCTTGTAGACGTGGACTATAATTTTTTCAATTCACATCTCTATTGGATATGATATTTTCTCCTTCTCTATTTTATTTGCCACATATACAACAATCCACATTGTTGGATTGGAGATGCTCTAAGTTGCATGAAATGGTTTATAAAAAATTATAATTACTTAGGCCATCTCCAACTCATATCTTTAAATTGATGCAACTTTTACACTAAAATAGTGCAACTTTCACACTAAATTCATATGTCATCTCCAACCCATTAATTCAAATGTTGCACCAAATGAATAGTATCTATTCTCGTATATTTAGATTTTTAATTCTCAACAATAATTTATTTCAAAAATTATTTAATTATATAGTGTGTTTATATTAAATATATAAAATTTAAAATATATTTATTTACCGTAATTATTGCATTCATTAAAAAAATAAGAAAAGGCATGATACTCAATACACAATTTAAAAAAAAAAACATTTAACATAAAAAAAAATTGCACATACAAATATCCAAAAAAAAAAAACATAAAACATAATTAATTTTGTCATTTAATTCTCGGAATTAGTATATTCGTCCCAAAAAATATCAATCAATGTATTTCGAAGTGCAACGTGAGCCTTTTTAATTTTGATTTGCCGAGCAAGGAATTCTTGAAATCGAGTAGTTTCCTCTACAATCATTTCAACTTTTGGAGATGGCGCTTCCACCCAATCTCCAATTGGCACTTCAATATCACGTTCATCTTCAATAATCATATTGTGTGTAATAATGCACGCAATCATTATATCATGTAATATATGTCTATTCCAAAACCGTGATGGTCTTGCAACTATTGCAAATCTTGATTGAAGAATGCCAAATGCTCGTTCTACAGCTTTCTTGTTTCATCACAATTTTTTTTTTTTTGTGAGTACGTGGATCATGAATTGTTTGTACGAGAGTAGACCATTTGTGATATATACAATCAGCTAAATAATAGCCCGTATTATATTTTTGTTCTTGTATGACATACTTAGTTGGAGGAGCAATACCACAGCAAGGTTGGAAAACAGATGGGATGCCTCCAACGCAATGAAATCATTATTTGAACTTGGAAAACCAAAATGTGCATGCCATAACCACATATCGTAATCAACTACAACCTCGAGGATAATTGTTAGAGATCCACTACGGCTTGCATATTGTCTTGTCCAAGCTGTTGGACAATTTTTCCACTTCCAATTCATACAATCGAGGCTACCTAACATTCCTGGAAACCCACATTGTTCACCAATATGGAGTAGCCTCGCGACGTCATCAGGGTTTGGTGATCATAGATACTGCAACGCAAACACTTCCACAATAGAATGACAAAATCTCTTCAAACTTTTTATTAATGTGGATTCTCATATTTTAATATATTCATTAGTAGCATCTACTACTATACCATATGCCTAATCTATCCTTTTTCTGTAAAGAAAAGAAGATAATTCGATTTTACCTAGTCCATCACTTTTTTGTACAAAGTAGTTGTCATGACCTTTTTTGTACTAAAAATCGCCTTTTCACCAACGAAAATTTACCAACGGATTATTTCCGTTGGTAATCAGCAACGGATTATCCGTTGGTAAAAGTGATGACCTTTCAACTACGATAATTAGCGACGGTTTTTCTGTTAGCAGAGGTAATAGTTTTTCACCAACGAATTTTCACCTTTCACCAACGGAATATCCATTGGTAAAGAGTGAATCATATCACCAATGGAAATTCCGTTGGTGATATTAATTAATTTTGAAAACCAAAAAATAATTCGACCTTTCACCAAAGGAATATTCGTTGGTGAAGAGTGAATCTCATCACCAATGGAAATTCCGTCGGTGATATTAATTAATTTTGAAAACCAAAAAATAATTCGACATTTCACCAACGGAATATCCGTTGGTGAAGTGTGAATCATTTCACCAACGGAAATTTCGTCAGTGATATTAATTAATTTTGAAAACCAAAAAATAATTCGACTTTTCACCAACGGATATTCCGTTGGTGAAGAGTGAATCTTATCACCAACAGAAATTCCGTTTGTGATATTAATTAATTTTAAAAACTAAAAAATAATTCGACATTTCACCAACGGAATATCCGTTGGTGAAGAGTGAATCTTATCACCAACGGAAATTCTGTTGGTGATATTAATTAATTTTGAAAACTAAAAAATAATTCGACATTTCACCAACGGAATATCCTTTGGTGAAGAGTGAATCTTATCACCAACAGAAATTCCGTTGGTGATATTAATTAATTTTAAAAACCAACAAATAATTCGACATTTCACCAACAGAATATCCGTTGGTGAACAGTAAATCTTATCACCAACGGAAATTTCGTTGGTGATATTAATTAATTTTGAAAACCAAAAAATAATTCGACATTTTACCAACGGAATATCCGTTGGTGAAGAGTGAATCTTATCACCAACGAAATTTCCGTTGGTGATATTAATTAATTTTAAAAACCAAAAAATAATTCGACCTTTCACCTACGAAATATTCGTTGGTGAATAGTGAATCATATTGCCTACGGAAATTTCGTTGGTGATATTAATTAATTTTGAAAACTAAAAAAAATTATCGACCTTTCATCTACGGAATATCTGTTGGTGAATGGTGAATCATATTATCTACGAAAATTCCGTTGGTGATATTAATTAATTTTGAAAACCAAAAAATATTTCGACCTTTCACATATGGAATATCCATTGGTAAAGAGTGATTCTTATTACCTACGAAAATTATGTAGGTGATATAAATCAATTTTGAAGACCAAAAAACACAATTCATCTATTCAAATAAAAGAAATTTACGTAAAGAGTAATTCATAAGTCGAAAAAATCTTTCAACCTATTACCCACAATCCACATATAATCCATATGTAATATTACTATTTCAACCATTGAGCTATAGAAAATGTTGGTGAAGAGTAAATCTTGTTACCCGCATATTTTTCATGAGTAATGTAAATCAAATTTTGAAAATGAAAAAAGATTCAACTATATGGATTTGAATGTTAATCACTTATGGATTAGTCGTAAATTAAGTTTCATTGAGAGCATGTTTGGTAGGTATTTTCATCTCCAAAATCCATTTTTGAGCATGAGTTTTTTTACTTTTTAAAAGAATTTGAGATGAAATGACCAAATTGCCCTTTTAACTTTCAAATGACATTTAATTGATTGAGGGCAATTTTGTCAAATTGCAATGTAAGTCAAAAAGTGTGTAAGAGGAATTCAGTCATGGCCCACCAAATTTAATGCAAAATAGATTTTGTAGATAAAAAAAGGGCAGCCGAATAAGCACTTATTTAACATTCGAATTTTCTACAACGAAGTTATATATGCAATTACAATAATAAAAAATATTCAAACTATAATCTCATAGGAATAAAATATAGGTGGACTAGTTTACCTATTGTACGACATCACTTTAGTTGGGCATTTCGTGTTTAAATGTGAAAGCAAATAATGTTTATCATCATTTCATACAATTTGTACAGCTATAAATTTTTTTTCGAGCAATGTAATATTTTAAGTGTTAACACAATGTGGAATTTGATTTTTCACTAATATTTATTTTTTACTTTACAATAAATTATAGAAAATGTTGCTCATTGAACTAACACTACTAAAAATCGTCTTTTCACCAACAGAAATTTACCAACGGATTATCCGTTGGTAAAAGTGATGATCTTTCAACTACGGTAATTAGCGACGGCTTTTCCGTTGGCAAATGCAATAGTTTTTCACCAACGAATTTTCACATTTCACCAACGGAATATCCGTTGGTGAAGAGTGAATCATATCACCAATAGAAATTCCATTGGTGATATTAATTAATTTTGAAAACCAAAAAATAATTCGACCTTTCACCAACGGAATATCTATTGGTGAAGAGTGAATCTTATCACTAACAGAAATTCCGTTGGTGATATTAATTAATTTTAAAAATCAAAAAAATAATTTGACCTTTCACCAACGGAATATCCTTTGGTGAAGAGTGAATCATATCACCAACGAAATTTTCGTTGGTGATATTAATTAATTTTAAAAACCAAAAAATAATTCGACCTTTCACCAACGGAATATTCGTTGGTGAAGAGTGAATCTTATCACCAACGGAAATTCCGTTGGTGATATTAATTAATTTTGAAAACTAAAAAATAATTCGACCTTTCACCAACGGAATATTCGTTGGGAAAGAGTGAATCTTATCACCAATAGAAATTCCGTTGATAATATTAATTAATTTTAAAAACTAAAAAATATTTCGACATTTCACCAATGGAATACCCGTTGGGGAAGAGTGAATTTTATCACCAATGAAAATTCCGTTTGTGATATTGATTAATTTTAAAGACCAAAAAATAATTCAACCTTTCACCAACGGAATATCCGTTGGTGAAAAGTTAGTCATATTACCTACGAAAATTCCGTTGGTGATATTACATTTCACCAACGGAATATCCGTTGGGGAAGAGTGAATCTTATTACCAACGGGAATTCCGTATGTGATATTAATTAATTTTAAAGACAAAAAAGTATTTTGACCTTTCACCTACGGAATATTCGTTGGTAAAGAGTGGTTCATATTACCTACGGAATATCCGTTGGTGAAAAGTGGTTCATATAAAAAAAATTCGAGCAATGTAATATTTTATGTTTAAGTGTTAACACAATGTGGAATTTGATTTTTCACTAATATTTATTTTTTACTTTATAAGCAATTATAGAAAATATTGTTCATTGAACTAATATATATTATACAAACAAATATAATTACAAGAATTCATTTGTCTCCAGTGGTTTGGTTGTAACTTCACAACTCTTAGGTCAAAGGTTCAAATCACATTACATCCTTTCTAAATTAATTAAATAATAAAAATACTTGATAAAGATTAGTGGATCGAATCGGGCCTTTGGTGGGTCGAGTTTCAAACCCATAATTGGCAAGTTGGGTCAGGGGTCCACCAAATATATAAAATTAAATTTTTTAATTATTAAAAATTTGCACTATTACCTACGGAATTTCCGTTGGTAATAGTGCTTGTTATTTCTGTTGCTATTTTGAGGGTTGCTGAAAGTTACCAACGGAATTTTCGTTGGTAAAAGTGTGTGACATTACCAATGGAAATTTCGTAGGTAAAGGGTTGGGACATTACCAACCAAAATTCCGTTGGTAATAGTGTGTGTTATTACCAACGAAAATTCTGTAGGTAATAGCACACGCTTTTACCAACGGAAATTCCGTTTGTGAAGATCACCAACGGAAATTCCGTTGGTAACTTTCAGCTACCCTCAAAATAGCAACGGAAATTTCGTTGCAAATAATTCGTTGGTAGCGACTATTAGGCAAGGATATCGTGACTTCAGCAACGAAAAATCTGTTTCTGAAGCCACAGTTTTTTTTGTAGTGTAATATATATTATAAAAACAAAAACACTTACAAGAATTCATTTGTCTCTAATGGTTTGATTGTAACTTCACAACTCTTAGGTAAAAGGTTCAAGTCACATTACATTCATTCTAAATTAATAAAATAATAAAAATACTTGACAAAGCTTAGTGGATTGGGTCGGGCATTTGGTGGGTCGAGTTTCAAGCCCATAATTGGTAAGTCGGGTCAGGGGTCCACCAAGTATATAAAATTATTATTTTTTAATTATTAAAAATTTGCACAATACCTACGGAATTTTCGTAGGTAAAGACTTGGGACATTACCTACGGAATTTCTGTTGGTAATAGTGTTTGTCATTTTTGTTGCTATTTTGAAAGTCGCTGAAAGTTACCAACGAAATTTTCGTTGATAAAAGCGCATGTCATTACCAACGAAAATTCCGTTGGTAAAGGGTTTGGACATTACCAACGGAAATTCCGTTGGTAATAGTGTGTGTCATTACCAACGGATATTTCGTAGGTAAAGGGTTGGGATATTACCAACGGAAATTCCGTTGGTAACGACAAACACTATTACCAACGGAAATTTCGTTTGTAAAGATCACCAACGGAAATTCCATTGGTAACTTTCAGCGACCCTCAAAATAGCAACGAAAATTCCGTTGCAAATAATCCATTGGTAGCGACTATTAGGCACGGATATCGTGGCTTCAGCAACGAAAAATCCGTTTCTGAAGCCACAGTTTTTTGTAGTGTACAGCCTCGAGGATAATTGTTAGAGATCCACTACGGCTTGCATATTGTCTTGTCCAAGCTGTTGGACAATTTTTCCACTTCCAATTCATACAATCGAGGCTACCTAACATTCCTGGGAACCCACATTGTTCACCAATATGGATTAGCCTCGCGACATCATCAGGGTTTGGTGATCATAGATACTGTAACGCAAACACCTCCACAATAGAATGACAAAATCTCTTCAAACTTTTAATTGCTGTGGATTCTCATATTTTAATATATTCATTAGTAGCATCTACTACTATACCATATGCCTAATCTATCTTTTTTCTGTAAAGAAAAGAAGATAATTCGATTCTACCTAGTACATCACTTTTTTGTACAAAGTAGTTGACATGACCTTCCACAGCCTAAAGTATACGTAAAAATCACCTTCGTAACATTCGAAAGCGTCAGCGGAACATACCTTCATTGTATAGTGGGTTCTCGGCAAAATAGTCGTTGAAAAGATTTGCATCAGCATTTTGTCGATTGTGATTGATAACTATATGAACAGGAATTGAGCCTCCATGGGTCACTTCGTATTGTTGTTGATCGATATAGTAAGCGATAATCATATTGCTGTTGGAGACAATCCGAGTTATCGCTTTTGTCTGTGCATTAATCAGTGCAAAGTTATTCAGTAGTTATACTTCGTTGTCATTATCTCCGTCAGAGATAGAAAGTGAAAATGAAAACGAAGACGAATTAGAAGAATCTCAAGTATTGAAATTCATTTTTCTTAAAGAATTGGTGTATTGATTTTTTTTACAAGATAGAATATCTTGTTATATAACGTTTCCATAATGTGAATAATTTAACATTATCATACTTTATCATACTTTTACATACTTTATCTGATTGTGATACATATATTTTTACTTTAACCAATTAATACTTTCTATAATCATAATGTATATACTCCTAACTTTAATTAATCATACTTGAATTAATCATAAATTATATAATCATACATTAACAAATCATAATTTAGTTAATCATACTTTATCTAATCATTCTTTAACTTTATTACTTTATGTAATCATACTTTATCTAATCATTCTCTAACTTTATTACTTTATGTAATCATAATTTATCTAATTTTAAATAACTAAGCCTACTCCATAGACTTTATCTTATCCAATTTACTACAATATATCTAATCATAGCCTATTCCACATATCTTATTTTATCCTACTTTCACAAAACATATAGAATCTTATCCTGGTCATACTTTTACTTTTATCATAAATTCATATGCCAAATTATCTTATCATTTTGTAATTTTTCTATAAAATAGTACACGACCTCTTCATTTTTTATTACCTCCAATTACTACAAATAAACGAACAACTTCATATACAAATGAAGAAGACATACACTTGTTTCGTGTATATCTTGATATTTCTCAAAATCCAATTATTAGTATTAATCAATCGGCGAAGACATTTTAGAATCGTATTAAGAGTGAGTACAATAGCTCAAAACCAGAACATATAACACAAAATTGAACTCATAGATCATTGCAATATCGGATGTTGATTATTATTGTTGTTGGCAAATTGAAAGGATGCATTTGACAAGTTGAAAATTTGAATCCAAGTGGAGCATCAGAACAAGATATTGTGAGTATTATTTTTAAATTTTTTATTATAAAAATTCTATTTGTTCTAGTTTAACATATACATTTATATCAATTTGCAGATAAATCGAGCGAAGGCGTTAGTGTTACAGGATGGCAAATTGAACAAATGCTTCAAATTTGATCATGATTGGCCCATCCTGAAAGATACCGAGAAATTTGGGATTGAGGTTAACACTGTAATACCAAGCTTACACAGACACATTGGTTACTTTGCATCATCACAACTTGAGTCTCCCATGCACGTCATTAATATCCTGGATTGTCTTCATTTTGTCTTGATATAAGTGAAGAAGATATTGGTGGCACTTCGAATCAACGCCCTATAGGGGTAAAAAAGGCAAAAGAAAAATAGAAAACTTATGAAGAAAATCCAAAAATCATTATAGAAATGAGAGAAGAGAATCATCAATTGGTTAACATTGCTAAACAGGATCACGAAGATAGGCAAGAACAGTTCCAAATACAAATGTTACGAGCTCAAACCGATGCCAAAAGAGTGAACTTTGATGTCTTGGGTATATTTGATGACACCCATGTTTTTTCTTGAAAAAATTAAGGAAGTTTAGAAAACAGAAGCTTAAGAGGTGTTTTTCAGGTAACATTTATGCCATTCCAATCCTAAATTTCAGCATTAAATGGACTTCACTTTATTAAATTTCTGTATGTTCAGTGATTTTGAATATTGTAATACTAATCAACGACGAAAAGTTGCAGTCTTTCCCGATTGTCTTTTTTAATTTGATATTGATTAATAATGATTTAGTATATATGTTGGACTTTCACAGTCTCGACATTAATGCACAATAGACTCGACATTACTGCACGGTATGGTTTAAGTGCTTACTGAACATACCAATATTTTTTGAAGATGATAATCATTGTTTATCTTGGGAAGAGTTGAATTGAGTTCGATAATATCGTATTATATATTGTCTTATAAGTGTATGACTAATCCAATCCAAATTTCAAGTTGAAAAAAGTTTTAATATTTCAATTAATTATCTTACCCAATTTAAATATTTAGTTTTTCTTTTATTTTGCCATGGTTTGCTATTGTATCACAAAATTACGAATGAATCAATGCAACTATTTTTTGACGTTTGGGTTGTACAACCGGAGATGTATAAGGAGGATTTTAAGGTACGAAAGAAATGATGTATGGTGAAAAATTCTCTAGAAGGTGTAAAATATAGTTTTATATAACTATTAGAAGTGTCTTTTTATAACTTTTGAAGATCATGTGTACCAAAAATTCATCACATAATTATCATCGCACTTTTTTTTTTGGAGGACTCATTTACAATTGTTAAACTCAAAATTGACAAAGTCCAACATTTATTTGAATTTTTAAAATTTATAGTCCTATTTCAAATGGGGGCATGGGCACGTCTATAATTGGTTGTAGTTAGATGAAAAAAATTGTTAAACTCGTAATTGACAAATTTATAACAAAAAAATAAAATAAAATAGATAATAGATAGCGATCTTGCAAAGAGGAAACTATTTATTTGTGTAACACGAAACGCTATTGATTAAATTTGAGCGTGTGTGATTAATTTTTTTGTGCATAAATTGACGCCCGACTAAAAGAAGGTTTAGAGCACCACCCACTTTTTGATGGAAAAGTTCCGCCACTAATAAAACCGTAGTCTTCATTGACTATATAATCGAGTCCTCCTGAATTTCTTATTTGGAATGTGCGTCGCTAATAAAACATCTGCGTATTGCATAAATTAAAGCTTTTAATCATTCTTGAACAGCTGGTTTTAAATGATCAATTAGACAGTGTTGGCCAATTATACAGCAGCATTTTCGACTATGTACGGTCTCAAAATGTTGGTGTTGTAGATCGTTTGCAATCATCCAACATGTCTTCATCTCAAGTCCAATAGCAAAGAGTGTGGAGGCATGTATCAGATAGTCAGATTTTTTAAAGTGGATTTTGCTCCAGACATGTCCTCTTAGCCGTCATCTTAATAGAAATTTTATAAATCATCAAATATATAGATGATAAGATCATTATAAACAATATTTAATGTATTTACACTGGTGTCATTGATAATGTATAAAATTTATATTTGAGAGACGGCTAATGAGACATTTATTTGGAACTATGGACTTTCATTTTTTATGGTGTTTCTACAAAAAAAAATTTAATTTTTTTAAGAAAATACCAATAAAATTTTGCACGCTGAAAAATTAAATATTAAAAACTTAAAAACATAATATTACTTACATGGTAAATGTCTAATGTCACGAATATCACTTGTTTATATATTAGTATTAATAGAAATGGCGACTTTCTAAAGTTTAACCAAAAGTTTCTTCTATCATCTATGTAGTAGTACTATTAATATAAATTTCGATGCTGAACTCCATCAAAGACTGCCGGTTTACATACCTTTTGAAACTCAAATAACATGAGCTTCGCCATTTTCTTCTCTATCTTCAAACAACCTTAAATGTGCCCCCACGCGCACATATGAAATAGACTCAAAATTAATTTAAATTCCTGTAATTTCATCCGGAAACATTAGACTTCATTTATATCCCGGAATAAATACGTATATGGATGGTTTTCTTAAGTTTCTTGAACTTGGCTTTACATTTTAAGTTTTTTCAGTCTTTCAAATAAAAACATGGGTGTCATCGAAACTCCTCTTGAATTCAAAGTTGGTTTTTCAGCGGCTAGGATGTTTAAGGCTTTGATTATTGAATCCTACACCCTTTTGCCAGAAATGATGCCCACTGCCATCAAGAAGTATGAATTGCTGCATGGAGATGGTGGTGTCGGAAGCATCGCGCAGACTACTTTCCACGACGGTTAGCTTCCTTTCTACTCACTCGGACATCTTCCGTTTCATTGATTTTTATCCTCCTTTCTTGGAAAAACAAAGGTTTCTGAATTACCTACAATAATAAATTTAGATAATTTAATTCGTTTATAAATTTTGAGGATGATAAAACTATGAATATGATTGAGACACAATAATTAAACAAATTCTCATAACCCTCTTAAGATTTTTGTCTCAATGATATGTTGGTAAAATTGGTGTATTATTTATATTCTGACAATTTAATCA
The DNA here is from genome assembly GCA_030279155.1 of Forsythia viridissima. Classification (NCBI taxonomy): domain Eukaryota; kingdom Viridiplantae; phylum Streptophyta; class Magnoliopsida; order Lamiales; family Oleaceae; genus Forsythia; species Forsythia viridissima. The sequence continues at coordinate 51,294,155 of CM059037.1, read as the reverse complement.
CGTGCATACAAATAAGCAAAATGAAGACTTACAAAAATATCGAGAAATGAAGAATTAGATTTGGTTGAGACAAGATTTTGACTTTTTCTCTTTAAAATGAAATTGCCCCACACAGGTACTTACGATTTCTCGACACACGTTTCCCAAAATACAACAATCACTTCTCGTAATACAAGTACTGCAAATTACGAGAACGACGAACCGGACAACATTTGTTCTCTCTTTAAATGAAAACTGGATTTGAACTTTATGCAGAAATTATTTTTATACTAAAATAATTTATGCAAAACGTGTAGAGACATTTGGTTGAAATAATAGGGTCTATTTATAATATCTGAAAAGTTGTGTATCAAAAGATACAACTTCATAAAAATGCACGTCAAAAGACATGTCTCGTTGAAAAAGTACATGTTCAAAAGTCTCTAAGTTGAAAATATTTAAATGTTAAGAAATGACATATCCAAAAAGATACGTCTTTTCATCCAAACAGATTTTAGAATATTCCGTAATATTCGTGTATTTAAGTGATTCACTTTGGGCCTTAATTTCTCATTCACCCGAAATTGGTTCGAGCAACTAAATATACTTTGTTAATCTACTCGCGTAGTAGAACATGTTTGGCCTTAAAATTTATGTACTCAACTAACGACTCTACTTAAATAATTGGTCAAAGTTGTTCAAAATTAAAATTACTAAACAAATTTCCAGCATGATATACTCTTTAGAGTTTCATACTAGGTTACACAAAACTTCATGATGCAGGTGCCCCTTTCTTAAACACAGGATTGATGTTGTTGACTCGGAGAATTTCATGATAAAGTATGCTCTGATTGAAGGAGCTCTACTTGGGGACAAGTTGACTCAATTCATTACGACGCGAAATTTGAAGATTCCGTTAATGGAGAATGCATTATCAAGATTATAATTGATTACCACACCAAGGGCGATGCTGAACTCAAAGAGGAAGAGATTAAGGCAATCAAAGATCAAGCCTTGGGATTTTACACAGTAATTGAAGAATATCTCCTTGCCCATCCTGATGTCTGCGTATAACTATATTTGTATTTCCTTCTATGTCTAGAATATAAGTGTGATGTCTATTATGTCTGAAATATTAGCGTAAAACTAAAATCCTACAAAAGAATATTTCATTTCTTGTTTTTTTTGTCGTTTTCAGCCTAATAAATGAACTCTATTGTTCTACCATTTCGTTGGGGAGTAAAAAATTATGTTGTTTTACAGCCTTCATGCTACATAAATTCCTCTTATAGTATCAGACAATTAAAGGTTCGTCTACAGATGATAACGAGTCGGGGCGGGACTGGAGTAGCATTTTTCGGCCCCACCCCATCAGGGATTTTCGAGAGGCGGGGTGGGGACCAGGTGGGAATGAAATAAAAATTTCCTCATTTCCTTCCACGTTTACAATTTTTTTAATATATATTTTTTTATTTTTTAAATATGATTTATATTTAAAAACATAAAAAAAATAAGACTTGGGGTGGGTTATTTTGCAATTTCAAAGTCAGACGTGAGATTCCTTCCATGCATTCATTGTTTAAATTTTGAGACTTCATTGATGGGGTTTTCAACTCAAATTTGAAAAGATTTATTATCGTTCCTTCCTTGTCCACAGTTTTTATTTTTATTTTTATTTTTTTTACCACTTTTAATTGCACTAAAGGTCACTTATCGTTACTAATTGTCGCATTTATGTCCCCACCTTTTTATTGTCACATTCTTATTCTCAATCATACATTAATTAACACATTATTATACAGAAAAAGGATTACTATCTCCCATTATTTCTCCAAAGAAATTGCATGTGAGGTGAAGTAGAACCTATATTTTGTGAAAACGTGTGATTTGTAAAAAAAATAATTTGATGAAAAAGTTGAAGAGGATATGGAGAATCTTTTAAAATTGATTATTTTGTTTATTTAATTGATCAAGTCATAAACTTCACATCGAAGTAGATTCAAACAATTTGTAATATATGAAAAAAAAAATTTGGTTCCAATTTAATGTTAAGAAATTAAAATTATTGGATGAAGATGTTTTAAAAGGGTATTGTTAATTGAATGTTGAAAACATTCTAAAATATGATGAACTTTCCAATGAAATCTATATTTATAAGCTTGTTATCTTTGTCCGCGAATCATCATACATTCCTGTAAACTAAGTATATGCGCGTCCCAATCCGTAAAATACAGTGCTGATTGAGTGAAAATATCTTTCTTGTTGTAACGACCTAACGAACTCCACGTGGGAGACTCCAAGACAGTCACTCGCATCATTAATCCTCAATCGATCATCTGACCTTCCCATTGATAAGTCTTTCTACCAGATGTTGTCCTTGATTGGTCGATTGACCTCTTCTAAGTCCTCCATTCCATAGCTTGGTGAGTCAACACCTTTTCTTTATTGGTGGTTAATTAAAGAGTGTGTCGTTCAACCAACCAACTTGAAAATGGTGTATCATTTTCATAGTTTCGTTTCTTTTAAGTTGTCTCATTTTTCTATCTGAAACTATACCCATCTAGCATCCAATACTATCACTTTAAGAGATATATAAGTTGAATGACAAAAGAAAGAAAGAAAAAAAAAAAAAGCATAATTTTGATACCTTATAAAGAGTAATGAGAAGTTAATACATGTTCAAGTATGTTTTGGGAGCATTATTTAAAGAAAAATGAATATCAGCTGATTTTATCAAAATTGAATCTGTCACAAAATATCCTAGACAAACCAATATCAACAAGTCCAAATCATTCTATGTCTTGTAGTATATAATCGCCACATTGTAGAGGAAATTTAAAAGATTGCCACCTCATTGACTCAATCAACTCGTTCTATTTGATTAGACAACTCAATCAACTAGTACTATTTAACTAGGCGGAGCCTCGTTAACAAAGCTTTCAAGAAGTAACCACAGAAAAATTTGTGGCATATAGCGTTGCCTCAAAAAAGTACTTACTATGCAAGTTTAGAGTATTTTTAATATAATCGTGAATTGCTAAAAAAAATAAAATTTAATAAATAGTAGTATTAGTATAGAGGGAAGCGGATGTTAGGCCTTATTTATCTTTTTAAATATTGTTGGTCGTTGTAAGGCGTATTAAAAATAAAAATAAAAATGGTGGACTTCGTCAAATTATGAGTTTAACAAAATTATTATTTTCTGTATCTTCAACAAAATTATAGATGTGCCAGGCCATCTCAAATTAATGAGTGTTGGACTTTGTCATTTGTTTTTTTTTTTTTTTTTCCCTCTCTATTTTCAAGACAATTGTAGATGTGCCCCACTCCACGTATGAAAGGACTAGAAATTAAAAAATCTCAAATAAATGTTGGACTTTGTCAATATTGAGTTTAGCAATTTTTATTTATTTTTCTTCGTCCAAGAATTGTGAATGTGCCCCATACGAAATAGGTATAGAAATTAAAATTTAAAAATTTAATGCATTCTCCTTGACCATCTCCAAATAAAATAATATATGGATCGGTGGTTCCTAGAGGCATAGGTGAGTTGATAAGGCCTAAGGTGACGTGGGGAGAAATTCTCCGACAACGCAGGTTCGATTTTCGTGTGGGGGGTAGATTTTTACTGAAATATTGTAGGGGTCTATCCTGGGAGTTGACATGTTGGCCCTCTCCCTCAGATCTCTGTCACTCGTGCACATCTTTTGATTTACAACCTGCTTGGTCAAAGGGCCTTTGACACAGGTGGGGGGGCTTCGCCTTCGAGACTTTTCCCTTAACAAAATATATGGACTGGTGGGTTGCGATATATAGACATGTTGGAATTAAAAAATGGTTTTTTTGCACAAATAGTCTCTATCTTTTGTATTTACTGCAGGTTGATGACCTATGTTTTCATTTTTGGCAGTGTAGCCCCTATTTAAACTTTATTGGTGACAATGGTCATTTCCATCCAATTCCGTTAAATTAACCGTTAGTTCTGATTTTTTTGCACAAATAGTTTCTGTGTGCATTCTACATGATTCATGCGTGCATTCCACACTCTTCATTTCATCAAGATATTTTTGGCATTCTACTGTTCTTAAATAAAAATTGCAAGAAAATAATTAAAAACCCCACCCCACTCCACCCCCCCCCCCCCCAATTTCTTTGGTTCCGACCTCTGGCAGATGTAAGAAAACGTGTCCTAGATCTCGCCTAGGTCCTTCTCTGGCGTGCCAAATTTTCTGGTGCCCAAATTTTCGTGCAAAACAATTAATCCAAACTCTAATATGATACCAACTGCACAAAGGGATCAAATCTACATCCCTATAGCCCAGAGTAATCCACTGCCACCAGGGTTTGATTAGGTGAATTTCAATTTATAAAACAGGAAGAAACGTCCATGTTCACCACTAGCGGTGCCGTTCCTACACAGTTTTTCAACCATTTCCCATTAATGGAGGCTTATGAAGATACATCAGTATTTATGGGCTGCCAAAAACTCAGTGGTAATTTACCAACGGGAATTACTATGAAAAAGGCGCCACACATGAAAAGCTCCGTACCAAAGCTTTTGGACTGCTGCTCTATGTTAATGGCGGGAGTAAATTCAACCAATAGCCACTGAACTTTAATTGAGTTTCTACTTAATCACTGAATTTTAAAATATATCTCAATGGCCACCCAAATTTCAATTGGTTTCTATTTAGCTACCGAACTTTAAAAGGTATATAAATGGCACCCAACTTTCAACTAAGTTTCACATATATCACTTGTTACTCATTCACTTGCAATATCTGACAAAATATCCTACGTGTCAAACGATCTTCCGATAGAGTGTAATAATAATGTTATCAACAAAAATGCACTACTCAAACACGCCTAATTCGCATGAATTTGGTTGAAAAAAACTAAAAGTGTTTTCAATTTCTTTGAAATATGACGTATTTGAGTTGTGCACTTTTACTAATTGAAAGAGATTTAATAATATTACTATGCTATATTGAAGAAATATGGTGTATTTGAGTATTGCACTTTTATTGATTGAGAGAGATTTAATAATATTACTATGCTTTATTGAAAGAGCTTTTGCCACGTAGGATATTTCGTCAATTATTGCAAGCAAATGAGTAACGGGTGATATATAAGAAATTTAGTTGAAAGTTGGGTAGCCATTGAGATACTTTTTAAAATTCGGTAGCTAAATAGAAACTAGTTGAAAGTTGGGTGGTCATTGAGATACCTTTTAAAGTTCAGTGGTTAAGTAGAAATTCAATTAAAGTTAAGTGGTCATTGATTGAATTTACCCGTTAATGGTGAAGTACTTATACTATGCCTTGCATTTGGTGTGATATCATAGAATCCAGAATAATCATATGTGTTATCACCAGCACTATTAACAGCTCCGCCTGGTTCAATTTGTGGTCCATTTTGTTCATCATTTTCTTGGGAACGTCTGGATCTGAGACTCGCATCTTCAACATCAACGAGCTTCTGATCATTGAGAAAATCTATTGCTCTCTGAATTTTCACCAATTTCCTGCTAAGCATTTTGCAAGCAGTGAAATTCTTAAGAAAGAGAGCATGGTTCATCAGAAATCTCATCCTCTTCCTTTGGCGTGTGATGCGAAGAGCAAATGGGATGGGATGGAATAAGATGGGATGGGATAGAGAAGAAGATTATTTTTTTAATTATTAATTTTTTCTAATTTTTATTTATTAACAATAAAATGTCAAAAATACCTTTATGAAATGAAGAGTGTGAAATGCACGCGTTGACCAATTGTGGAGAAAGTCAAAACTAATGGTTAATTTGACAGAATTGGACGAAAAGGACCATTGTCGTCAATAAAGTTTGAAATAGGAGCTACACTCCAAAAAATAAAAAGATAGGTATTTAACCCGCAGTAAATACAAAAGATAGAAACCATTTGTACAAAAAAAAGCTATTAAAAAATTACCCGGTGATCACCATATGATGGATTTTTAAGCATACGTTTTATTTGACTTTTAAGAAAAGAAAACTTGGTAACTTTTTATCAATTGTACTTTACACCTTCGTGTAGATTTTTTTGTCACTTAAAATCCTATATATATATATATATATATATTGATGACATAAATGATCTAGTTTTGGCTTTTCTGAACACGTTGGACCGTAATCGCCATTTTTCAAAAAAATGGGCATAGATTTTATATACGGACTTAGAATTTCTATTATAATATATTTATGAAATCTTCTTGACTAACCGGTCAAGACCAGTGGCTCTGCCACTATTGACAATGAATTTTAGCCATTTGAAGTCGTTTTGTTAGCTTAAAACAGTAATATTTAGTTTGTCATGTCTATTTTCGTCTTTTTACTTTTACTTATTGATTAAGGTTTTATTTCAACTAGGATTGGAGTGTTTAAGAGTCATTTTTCATTCATTAAAGGAGGATTCTTTTGGAGTTAAATATTTGATGCGTGGGCGAAGACGACATTGGAGGAAATTCTGTCGAAGACGACAATGGAGGAAATCTTGAATATTTGTTATTCGATTTCTGAGCTTCAACCTCTTGATGAAGATGACAATGGAGAAAATTCGACTATATTGAAGACATCTGCTTTTTTGGGACTCTATTCCAAAAAAATGGCTGCAATTAGAGGTGGGCATGGGTTGGGTTGGTTCGGTTTTGGGCCTAAACCGAAATCGAACTGACCAATTTGGTTTGGCTATTAACTGAAACCGAACAAACCGCCTTGTTGGATAAAACTAATACAAATCGAACCGAAACAAAATTGTTTGGTTCGGTTTGATTTAGGCGGTTTGGGCTTGAATGTTTTGGACTTGTATTTGTATTGTCAGAAAAAAAAAATTAGATTAATAATTCTTGACAAATTGAAAATTCATTTGTATCTACCAATACACAACACGAATTTCAAATTACATAAACAAACAATTTCAGCAGGCACAACACAAGACTTCCTCAAAATTTATTCAACAGGCACAACGCTTAATCAAAATTATTCAGCTTCACATGGATTGGATTAATACTTCTTGACAAAATGAAAATTCATACCTTCAAATTGAGAAATTGTAGCAGCAACGAGCTGAGGATAGAGAAATTATGGGTAGAAGACGGAGCCAAATAAAAACGAAGAACCCTAGGTCTTCGAAATGGGACTTGGAGCTTAGACAAAAAATAGCAGCCAGCGTCGCCTTCACCTTCAGAGAGAGATTAACGGACTGAAGCTGATCAAGCAGCAGCTAGCAGCCATCAGGGAGCACTTCACAGTTGCTTTGCTTTAATACTATGAAGTATGAATTGAAATTAATGAAGATAGTAGAAATGATGAAATGGAAAGTGAAAACTACACAGTCGATGAGAAGGAGTTGATGAAATGGAGAAGGAAACGGCGATTTCGACTCTGATTAAATATAGGGTGGACACTGTTATTTGGAGAATTGGATATGCGGACATACTGATACGTGAAATAGATTGGGTTGGGCCACTTGGGTTGAATTTCATGTGTGTTTTTCTTGGTTCAGTTTTTCAGCGGTTTGACTTGATTTATTTGCTACAAACCAAAACTAAACCAACTCGAATATATTTTTTAACTTAGTAAACCAAACCAAACCGCTAGGGTGTGAAAAACTGAACCAAACCGACCCGATTCGGTTCAGTTCGGTTCGGTCGGTTTGAGCAGTTTGGATGCCCACCCCTAGCTGCAATTTAGAGATTCATCTTAAATTTTGAGAGATAGATTTTAAGAACGTTGATAAAATTGATTTCCATATTTATCAAACTACTTTAATTTAATATATTATAAAATATAAAATAATATGTAGTATTTTTAAAATTAAATGAAAATATTTGAAATATTATAATTATTTTTAAAAAGTCAAGTATATGTTATAATTATTTCCTCCAATTTTTATGAGAGACAATCAATTTTTTAATAATGGACTCAGGTGGCCATGGGCTCACTTTATTAGGCGAACCCTCACTAGCTCGCTTAGTATATGTAAATTGTTGAATTTTCATTATTTAATAATTACCAAACATTTATAATTAAATAGACTGTTTTTGGACGTTTTATAATTAATTTAGAAACATCAATTCAATGTATGCATGCCAATTTAATAACGGGAGCGGTGTATTAATGTAATGACATCTATCCATAATCTCTTCTCTATATCTATATATTAAAATATATCTCAATATATTAAAAGAGAGAACTTTTCGTGGGCACTATTTCTAGAAATGTGTGCCCACATAATATTAAATTTTTTTTTTCTCTATCATCAATATCAATATTCAATATCATCATTTCATTATATATTAAAATATGGATTCAATTTGGGCAATGTTCCCGGTAATGAGTGCACAACTACTTTTAACTTTTTTAAAACTTTTTTCCTCATCCCCACCTTCCTTTCCCCCTTCTTATCTTTTTCAATGGCATTTTTTTCCAACTTTCGCTATTTTATTATATTAAAAGAGGGAATTCAATGTGGCACTGTTACTAAAAGCGATTGCTCAACTACTATTTTTATTTTTATTTTTATTTTTTAACTTTTACCTGTTTCCATGTCATTTTTTTCATTTTAATATTTTTCTAATTGTAGATTTTTTTTAACCCTAATTTTTGTTCCAATGTTTCGCTATTTTTCTCGTCTTTATTTGGTCGTCTTATTTGTTTTCCTTTCGACTTTAGTCATGTTTTTCGAAAAATTGTCCAACAATTTTACAAATATGTTGATTATTTTGGATACTCAATTAAATATTGTTTTTATTTTTCTCCAATAGAAAATATCCAAATACCTAATAAATCAAACCATTGAAACAAGATTGAGCTCTACACACACACACACACACACACACACACACACACACACACTAGGCTTTAGAGGCCGAACCATATTAACATATACTAAGCAACTCACTTTGAACTTCAAAATCATTTGCAATCAAAACAACTTTCCTTCAATTAATTACTTATATTAAGTTAGCAACACATTCAAAATTACAAGAAATATATAATTTTAAGCCATTTTTCTAGTGATTACTAAATCAAATTACAATTAAGTTCAAGAAAATTTACCCATAAGTGCAAAATCTTGCACTATGCAAGAAAAAAGAGAAAGAGAGTGATATTCTAAAGGTAGAAAGTTACATCAGTATAGAAGGAAAATATATCCATGAGTACAACCATGTCCAATATACCAAGAAAATAAAATCACTAATTAACAACTTATGCTAATCTATAATAAGCATTTTTACTACTTATTATCAGTTCACAAGAAATTTTATGTATATCTCACGACACTTGTGCGATTTAAATTTTTTTAAATGTTTGATACATTAAAACGAACAAAATTAAATTGAAAAATTGAAAAAATTTATAAAGTCAGGTCATATTGAGGAGAAATATGGAATAATATTAAACTTTAAAGCAACAAAATAATCTTGTGACATCATAATTAATGTATTCAGTTCTAGGATTTGTATTAATCAAGCTTGTTAGTGAACTACACATCATTCATTACATCATTTAAAAATGAAGAACATTAAATTTTTTTTAAATGTTTGATACATTAAAATGAACAAAATTAAGCTTCCGTTTGGTATAGATTATAAACTGGTTTATTTGACCAAAATGATTTATTTGACTATTTTTGGTCAAAAATGTCACGCTACAAGGTAAAAATTTTGGTCAAATAAACCGTTTTTGGTCAAATAAACCAGTTTATAATCTATACCAAACGGAGGCTAAATTGAAAAATTGAAAAAATTTACAAAGTCAGGTTATATTGAAGAGAAATATAGAATAAGTTTAAACTTTAAAGCAACAGAATAATCTTGTGACATCACAATTAACGTATTCAATTCTAAGATTTGTATTAATCAATCTTGTTAGTGAACTACACATCATTCATTACATCATCTAAAAATGAAGATCATTTTTGTTAAAGATTAATTGAAGCTGATACACCTTTAAATAATACGTACTTTTCTCAATAAATTTTAATACATGTTTTACTTAGTCCTTCACACGTGAGAAAAACAATTAAGAAACTCATTAACAATTACTACACTATTAAATATTTAATTAAAATACAACACGTGTCTTGCGTGTAAATTTCACTTGTGTGTGTGTGTGTGTGTGTGTGTGTGTGTGTATGTGTGTGTTAAAAGAGTGAATTGAGTGTGGACACTCTTTATAGGAATGCGTGCCCATTTATTATTTCTTTTTTCTTTTTTTTTTGTACTTTTTCCTATTTCCTATCCTTTCTTTCCTTTTCATTTTTTTTCAATTGTAGATTTTTTCAGTCCAATTTTTGTTCAACGTTTCGTCATTTTTCTTGTCTTCATTTGGTCGTCTTGTTCGTCTTCCTTCCAATTTTAGTCATGTCTTTTGAAAAATCGCTCAAAATTTTGCAGATGTTTTTATTATTCTCAATACCCAATCAAATATTGTTTCTGTTTTTCTTAAAATAGAAGCTATTCAAATTCCTAATAACTTAAACTATTGAACAAAATCCAATTCCACACATATATATTAGGCTCTAGGTTCGGCTTCTTAGACCGAGACATAGTAACATATATCAAACAATCCACTTTGAACTTCAAAATCATTTGCAATCGAAACAAATTTCCTTCAATAAATTACTTATATTAAGTTAGCAACATTGTGATCAAGATTACAAGAAATACATAGTTTTAATTTATTTTTTTCTATCGATTACTGAATCAAATTACAATTAAGTCCAAGAAAATTTACCCACAAACACAAAATCTTGCACTATGCAAGAAAAAAAGAGAGAGAATATTAATCTCAAGGTAGAAAGTTACAATAGTAGAGAAAGAAAATATATCCATGAGTACAGCCCTGTTCAATATACCTAGAAAATAAAATCACTAACAACTTATGCTAATCTATAATAACTATTTTTATTACTTATTACCGTAAGTTCACAAAAAATATTATGTATATCTCACGATACTCGTGTGATTTAAACTTTTTTAATGTTTGATACATTAGAATTAATAAAATTAAATTAAAAAATTAAAATAATTTACAAAGTCGGGTCATAATGAGGAGAAATATAGAATAAGTTTAAACTTTAAAACAACAAAATAATCTTGTGAGATCATAATTGAAGTATTCAGTTTTAGAATTTGTATTAATCATTTATGTTAGTAAACTACAGACCATTCATTACATCATCTAAAAATGAAGAACGTACTTGTTAAAGATCAATTGAAACTATATCGCTCACATTTAAATAATACGTACTTTTCTCAATAAATTTTAATATATGTTTTACTTAGTATTTCATAAGTAAAAATTAATTAAAAAATTCACTAACAATAATCACACTATTAAATACTTAATATAAATACAACACGTGTCTTGCGCGTGAATTTCACTAATTTAGATAAAGCAGTTTGATAGTCCATTCCCTAGACAAGAATAAATTACAACATAATTAAAGAATGATACAGTTTCACAAATACCCCTAAAAAACAAACTAATTCCTAAAATTATGTCTAATTTTTTTTTTCCTCACCAAAATACTGTTTAATTCATTTTACTTTTACACTACTATTTATAAAAGTTTGAAGAATTATTATTTCTTTTAAATATTTGCTTATTATCGCACTTATATCCTTAATTTTTTTTTCTCGTCGAATTCTTATTTTCAACCTTTTATTAATTAGTACATATTGTTTTTGACGATGGTTTCCGTTCAAAAAATTTGTTAGGTTGGCATAAAAAGTATATTTGTCACTCATATATTTTAAATAAATAAAAGAAAACATCAAATACAAAAGTTTGATAAAATATTTATTCTTCATCTCAAAACACGCATATAGAATATTTGATCATAAAATCGTCCTAAATATGCTAATTAATTAAAAGTTAAGCAGAGGAAAGAGTTAAAAATAAGTTTAAGATATAATACAATAATGAACAAAGTTGAATTAATTTTTTTATTATAATTAAAATATGATCCAACAGTGTGAACATCATTACTTTAACTTTGAATTGTAATAATATTATTCCACGGCTCAAATATTCTAACTCCGTCCCTGTCAGTCCACCTAAATTTTATTTTAATCGGTTCTAGACCAAATTATTTAATGGTAAAGTTTACCAATCAACTTCGAGTGAACTACGGAAAAGAATAAACAAATGAACCTAGGAAGAATTCCAAGGAAAAACATGAAATAGTGTTTTACTGATAGCAACACGCGTAGAATTATAGTTAGCAGTCATATGAAGACAAAACTAATTACATTTGTATAAGACAAACCTAATTGATGTAAGAAGAAAGGATGAATAATATATAAATTATAAAATTAATTAAAATACTTTTAATAAAAATTGAACCTGAAGAATATTTTGGGAATATCCCAATTCTTATTGCTCAAGTTAAACTTGTTTGTATGTGATTAATTATTTGTGTTTATAAGTATGCGATAATTTATTTATTTATTTATTTTAATGTGTGATTTGATTTATATTTTAGCGATATGAATAGTTAATATCCATATTTCAAAACTCTTTAGTTGAAAAAACTTATTGACGCAATTTGTCAAGAATTACATATGTTTAATAATGCAAGAAATAGAGGCCATTAATAATCTATATGGATGTTTTTTTATCAATCCAAGTCCATTTCAACAATTGAACGTGGATTTAAATACTTACAATTTGTTTGGGAGTTTTAGAATACCAGTTATAGAGATTTTCATAATTGTTAAATATTTGTTTCGGTTAAATGCTCACAACCATAACTTGTTAAGACGTCATCTTCTCAAAAAAATTGAATTGAATTGAAGAATAGTGCTGGAGACTTCAGTTTCTCTGGTGAGAAGATGAGAGTTATTTTATTGCAACAAAGATGTCAAACTCAAGTTTTTAATTAATGAAGTATGGTCTTTTCGACAAACTATGGTATTTAGTAAAACCTGCTTTAGAAGGCGCTTCGATCCACGGTCCCTCGGAGCGAAGGCGAATGAAGGGAAGCTCAAAGAACTTTGTTGAAAGTAAAAAAAGGTTCATCAAAATTAAAACGAATAAGTTCAAATGATATGACTCTTCAAATTAAAGAGTTTTTGTCTCTCGAATATCCAACTGACTAATTAATTCTTTATAACTTACTCTATTTTTTTATGTGTTGTGCTCTTGATGGATAATGGGTAGCAGAAACTAGTGCTTATAAAAAAATAAAAAAAAATAAAAAACTTGATAAAATTGCCTAGAATTCTATTTTTCTTCACCTATGAGATAATGTAATCAGAAAAGTGGATGAAATCTACTTTATGTGAAAAATTAGTAGATATGTATTTGACTAAGACATTTACAAATAAATGCCATTTGCTAAGGCTTTTCTATAACTTTATGTTTGATACACTCAAACTTAGAAGAAAATATTGATAGGAAATTGTGATAAAAAAAAAAAAAAAAAAATCTAATGATCAACAAGTTGTTGTTCTTCTCAATTTTTTAAGAAAAAGATATAGATAATTTAGAGATGATCTAGAGTATGTGAGAGAAGATCTATCATGTCTCAGCCATAAGGAATAAAAAACTTGAGTTAAAGGATGACTTGAAAAAGAATTAGAGTGGAGAGGGGTTAGTTGTGAAAGATAATGAATAAAAACTATAACTCCAGTAACTCTAATTTTCATAAAATAAAATAAAAGAAAATAAAAAGAAAAGGTTCATCAGATAAAAATTGGGATTAAAAAAAAAAGTCTAAGGGTAAATCTAAAGGAAAAAGGAAAAAGTGTTACTATTGTGGTAAAATAGGCCATCTGATTAAAGTCTGGTTTAAGAAAATAGCAGATATGAGAGATAAACCCAATTCAGATGGTTGTACAGTTTTAGCCTGTAATAAATAATAACAATGGTGAGATAAATGGGGTGGTGCTCAACCAGGAGAACTGCAAATGAATAGATACTTGATTTTGATTGTATCTTTCATGTGTGTCTTGTCAGGGAATTGTGGTGGGCTAGTGCAAATAAGAAATTATATGAGTTGTCAAAAGGGAATTGGAAAGTTACCTTACTCTTAAATAGCAATTATTCTGAAGTTAAAACAACATCAAATATGTTTTTGATCTTCAAAGAAATTTAGTTTTACCAGATGAACTAGATAATGAATATTACATAAGAGTTCATAAGGAATATACCAAGTTCTTCTTAAATTCCTTAGAAGTTCTAGCCACACCTAAATCTAATGGTATTTATACTATACACACAAAACTTTTAGTAGGAGATACTGCTACTACTATTAGTTTAGAAAATAATAAGTTATTTATTTGGCATAAAATGTTAGGTCATATAAGTGATAAAGAACTTTAATTTCTCAACGAATGATTGGTTTTTGTGAAGAGTGTGTTTTAGATAAACAAAGTAAATTTTCTCTTTTATGAGTGGATTTTCATAAATCAACATCTATCCTATATTTACATTCATGCTGATTTTGGGGGATCAACATCTATAATTAAGCATTCTTATAGATTTTACCTTTTAATAGTAAATAATTTCTCAAGAGAAATATCTAAATATGAGACTTTTCAGAATTTTAAATTTAAATCTCATCGCCACGTACTACCTTGTCATAATCCCGGATTGATCTAGTCCACCACGGCGGCTGAGCCAAACAAAAATAAAAAATGAAAACACCAATTGAAATACAACAACTTGACGGTGGGATCTAAAGAAAATCAAGGCAATGCTCAAATTTCTCATGATTTATAATAGGCTGTTTGTGGTATTATATATTTAAGTCTCAACTAGTAAATATACAAATTACAATCTAGAAGCTTTACAAATTTGAAATCAATGCGTCCGTCCGCCATTAAAAGTCTTTTCTTCTTCACAGCAGACATGGAAAAAAAGCAGAAGAATGAATTGATTATATAAAGAAAATAATAGTCAATAATGGCGTGCTAAAATATTGGATTTTAGAGTGTAATGAGGTAATATTCAAGTGATGTTATCCACAACAACACCCCTATAAATACCTGTCTTCAGCTTCTGTTTTCTGCACACAGCTCTAATTAAGCTTCTTCTCAATTGTAATTCATTTCATTTTTCATCTTATACTCTTCAAGAAAAACATGGGTGTCTTCAGTTTTGTCCATGAACTCAAAACTAATGTTTCTCCAAAGAGGTTGTTCAAGGCCTTGATCACCGAACCCCACGATGTTTTGCCGAAAGTCTCCCCTTCCATCAAGAGCGTTGTGACAGTTCAAGGAGATGGTGGTGTTGGAAGCATCAATCAGACAAACTTCGCTGATGGTTAGTCTACATAACAAAATCACGAAAAATTTACGTAGTACTATACAACACTAGATAAAATAATGTCTTCTTTGATCAACATGTTGTTTTAATATAATCTCATGAGCATTTGTGTTATTTGACAGGCTCTCCCGCCAAGCCCATGAAGAACAGGGTCGAATTTCTCGACACTCAAAATTACGTGAGCAAGATCACTTTGATTGAGGGAGACGCACTTGACGACAAGGTTGAAAAGGTTTGTTACGAGATGAAATTTGAGGACTCAAAGGACGGAGGATGTGTTCTCAAGATCAATAGTGACTACCATACCAAGGGTGATGCTGTACTTACAGAAGAAGATATTAAAGCAGGAACAGACTACGCTATTGGAATCTACAAGGCTTGTGCAGATTACCTTGTTGCCAATCCTCATGTTTGTGCCTAAAATAATTTCCAATTATGTATTGAGTTTGTCAAACCAAATGGAAACATATATGTTTCCCATTTTCTATATTTCCTGAATAAAGAACTTTGTACCAGTTTTCCATGTAAGTTTCTTCTTCTTCCACCGTCATCAAAATTTCCAGTACGACATTATGATAAAAAGTTGTAACAAAATTAAGGGGTTTGCCGTAATAAAATGTTTTTTGTTCGTGTATTTCCAGCTACGTATATATATTCCTTGTTCGTGTCGAATTTCCAATTAATTCCAAATATTTTACTCCCGATTCCTCCAACAAAGATAAACTTATTTTCATTTTCACACATATTAAGAAAATTTAATTAATATTTTTGGAACCATAAATTTTATTTACGTTTTTCTTAATATACTCATGGTAATTTATATGTGTTGATAACAACACACCTTAAATAAAGTCATATTAAGAAATTAAAAGGGGAGGGATGGTAAGTGCTCAGCGCGTCCGGGTGCAGGGTTCGAATCCTGAAATACTGGATTTGTTCCTTGTGGAAAGCGAGAGTTATTGAGATTTGCTCATGCTTACATAATTCCCTCCACCCTGGCTGCTGGGAGGCACATCCTGCGATTTACCTCCCCCATGTGGCTCCAGGGCAGGGGTGGTGGGGGGCCCCTTGGGGTTGGGGGTTATCAACCTTTTTCCGATAAAAAAAAAAAAAAAAGAAATTAAAAAAACAACTACACTCTTCCTTAATTATAATTTGAGACAAACGAATAAAAAAAGGAATTTAGGTGCAAATGGTCCCTAACGTATGCCATTAGTACGTTTTTGGTCCATAACCTTTCATTTTTTGCTAGGAGGTCCTACCCAATGTTTTAAAAAGTGTAAAACGTGACTAGGCGTGAAGGCCGAGCTTCAAGCATTTCGGACCTAGGTGAGTCCTAAGCGAGATAAGGGCAAGACGAGAGCGATACGTGATGCGTAGCTAGGTGTGGAGGCCGAGCTTTAAGCCTAGGCGAAGTCTAGACTCAGCTTAGACGGGCTTTTTAGAACAGTGGTCCTACCCTATGCCATTGGGTACAAAAGTGGTCACTATGGACGGATTCCGTCGAAATGTACCGTTAATTGGGTGCGTGGAGTGGACTCTCAATTAATTTGTTTTTATTTGCAGGGTAAAGTCGTTTGTTCACTTTTTCCCCTTTGGTTGGTTTATGCTGTTTCAGTTGTTTCCATTGCATTTTTGAACCAAAAAATAAAAAAAAACCCTCCACACATAAGGCTGAAAAAAGAAATGAAAAACCTTATTTCCCAAAATTGCATTAGATGATAGTGTCACAACTACTGTCAGTTATAGGTAAGGATAAGTGAAAATCCAAGCGTTGCTATCTTCATTGTGATGGGTTTTATGCTTCAAATGTAATTTTGAGCCATCTATTTTGGAAATCAACAGAAAAAAAGATTTTAAGTAGTTTAGGTATCTTCACGCAACGTATTTATGAGATAAAAGGTCGAAGTGAGGCACATTTATTCGGGTCATATCAATGTGGATCTAGTGGTGATAACCTGTTCATGTAGGGGTTGGCAATTGTCTGGGTTGTCATGTGGACATGTCCTTTCTTGTCTTGATTCAAGAGGCATGTCAAACGACATTATGTTATACGTTAGTGATTGCTACAAGAAGGAGGCTTTATTGATGACGTACTCTTTGATCATCTACCCTATGATAGGCTTCGAATTATGGCCGAATCCTTACCAACACCCATTGACACTAACACCAATTAAGAAAATGCCTGGTCGTCCAAAGAAAGCAAGGAGAAGAGAGGCAGATGAACACCAGACTTCGACTAGTAAATCAGGGAAGATCGGAATGAAAATGAAGTGCAGAAGCTGCGGTAAGAAAGGGCACAACAAAAGAACGTGTAAAGCATCTCAAACAGGCTAGTCGACTAATGTTCCACAGTAATAGATTCTTCAATGATAAGTTGGGTTGGAGATTTTTAATCACTATTGTTCCTTAAACTCTAACTGCTACAATTTTTTGTTTATCTTTTTTGGATTGGGATTCCTCACTGATTCACATTCTTCATTACAACATTTTCTATGCTTACCTTTTTTGATAGCTCATTTTCCAAAAATGTAAGTGATTGTTTTGATAGTTGATTTGTATATTTTGTTTGCAATTTGTGACATTTGGCTGGTGTATGAATGTTAATGAAATTCATGGATTTTGGTTGGCTGTATACATAATTGTGAATGTTAGTATTCAATGCTGGGTATATAAATGTACATTAATAGGGTAGAATGCATGTGAATATTAGGGCTCATTCAACAAGAGTGCATATTATTGCAACTTTTTTGAATAGGTTAGGTACTCACTGCGTACCACATTACATACGTTGGGGATCATTTTCGCATGAAACGACAAATGTTTGGGACAAAAAACATACCTACCTACAAACGTTTGGGACCATTTGCGCACCATTACCAAACGTTATGGATGTTCTATGCACTATTTCCAAACATTTCACATGAAGAAAGAGAGAGGTCTATCTCAGCGATTATCTCAATAATAAATCCAGAAAATGGTCCCTAACCTTTCATTTTTAAATAATATGATTACTTAATAATAATAAAATAATTTTAATTAGCACATTTGTTAATAATTATGAGCTTAAATTTTAGTTATTCTATAATAGTTCATAAAATATACAAAATAATTTAGAATATTATCAATTAGTTAGTTTCTTTTAATTTTTAATAAAAAATTTAAGTGTCGGGCCCATTTTTTCTTTTTGCAGAGTTTTGGAATCCAATTGTAAATTTTTTAAATTAAAACTAAGGATATTTTTGTCTTTTTCATCAAATAAGGACCAATTGTGGACCAAAATATAATTATAGATTAGGGACTATTTGCGCAAAAAAAAAGATAAAGGTTAGGGGCCATTTGCGCCAATTGAAAGAAAAATGTAACTTGACAATTTTACCCCACTAATAAAGACAAAAAAAACATGAGAGGGACCATTTGCGCCAATTTTGGAAAGGTTTTAACGGATTTGTAACGGAATCTGTAAAAAAGGACCAATTGCGCACCTAAATGGATATGTTAGGGACCATTCCGCCAAAAATAAAAGGTTATGGACCATTTGCACACTAATGCCATATATTAGGGACCATTTGTGCCAATTTCCCATCCAGAAAATTTATCTTCTTTTTCATTCATTATGTGAAGAACCGCATTACAATACATTACAATATCTTAACCCATCATCCACATTAAAACAATTTTGGAAATAAAACCAAAAATCAAAATCTTCCAAGGAATTTTTTTTCTCTAGATCTTAAAGTACATGTTTTCTTCTCGCAGCCTACTATTGGAGTTCATCAATTCGGGTATTGTATCTTTACATCTCAGACAAGTGGGAGGGTCGCACCAGACAAACAGCCACATCCACCTACTTCCTATACATTTACAAAAAAAACTTCAAAAATTAGGAACTTTTGTAGATTATTACTCATTATACCCGAAAAAAAATTAAAAAAGTAGTTCACATGTCTTCGTTGTCAAGCAAGTAAACATCTACCAAGGTTTAAATATGTCCAGTAGGTCTTCAACTCCAATGGTAGCCTGCATTGGCAAGTATTAGCTTCCATTTACTCTTCCCAAGTTCTGTAGATATAATTTCTTCTGATTTTGATAATTTAACCTGAGAACATAGAAGTGACGGGTGTTATATTGGCGGAAAAAACCAACCAGAGGGGAAAAAAGTGAGTTGATGATTTTAATGGAGAATCCACTCCACGCACCCAACTAACGGTACATTTGGACAGAATCTGTCTATAGAAACCACTTTTGCACTCAATGGTATAGGTTAGGGACCTCCAAACTAAAAATAAAAGGTTAGAGATCAAAAATATATTAAAGACATATATTAGAGACCATTTACACTAAAATCCCTAAAAAAATAAATCTATCTTATGAGATGGAGGAAATATCAAATTGCATTGTTTTAGTCAGAAATTTTACCTAAATTTCGACTACTTCAAAGTTAAAACTAACATTCTTTTAATTATTGCCTAGTTCAATTACTGCTCAAGGACAAAGAAAATCTGTGGAATATTTACGCCTAACTTTTGTACGTTGGATGTGTGTGCATAATTAATTGGAGGTGACTTTTATTATATACACCATTATTAAGATAACATTAATATATTGTCGGCACATTAAACTCCTCAATATAAGTCTTTGTTCCTAGGACGAACAAGAGTTTGCGAAATTTTCATCAATACATTAAATCTGATCCATATGGTTAGATTGTATTCGATTGTTGTATTAGTAAAGCATCTACATTGGATTCGTTAATTTTAACTAACCACATAAATAATAAAATATATATTAATTGATACATCTACATGTTAAGTTTAATTAGTATATAATTATCACATTAACGAATGTGTTAAATTTAACTAGTCAACTTTCTATTTAGTGTCTATATATATATATATATATATATATATATATTTGACATTCTCAATGCATATATGAGATTGAAAAAAAAAATTTAAATACCACGTCAATTAGTTAAAATTAGCAAATTAGTTAACAAAAGACTATAATAAATGCACTTAACTAACATACTAAGAGCATTTCCAATGCACCCCTTTTATTGTTTTTTAGACGTGCCATATAAGCATATATAGACAGAGTTATAAAAAACTATATTCAATACATGTTGATGAGAACTCTGTCTAGTTAATTTAGCACACCAAAAATAGTCTCCGTCTAAATTTAGATGAACTTCTAGACGGAGTGACTCAATAAATTTAAATCAATATCAGCATTTTATTAAAAGAAAAAAAAGTTAGACAAGAAAAATATAAATTGAAGACCTGCCAATTTAAAAAAAAAAATTAATGCCACATAAACGATAATATTAATTTTAGACAGAACTCATTGGAGACGAATTTATAATTTGATCGTCTATTCAATAGACGTAGTGCCATATGGATTGAAAGTTCGTCTATTTTACCTGCCACATAGATTACAATAGACAGAGTGTATTAGAGATATTCTAACACGTTCAATGGAAAAATAAATTTGATTCTTATCTAATATATATATGACACTAATAATTGAATTAATACATCCAATATGAATGCTCTAATCACGTTGCTTTCTTCATTATGTGTTTACCTTTAAGAAAATTATAGACTAAAAACATGGCGGCTTTCTGTAGATATGGGTCCTGTTTAATCCAATTAGAATATAGAAAATTTACAAAATATACTTTGGATATAGAGTGATGAAGTTGGACGGACACTAAAATATCAAGAGATTTTTATAAAGAAATTATATTCACACTATATTTTTCGAACATTTTTATTCACAATATTTAATTAATTATTAAATTTTATCTCTGATAATAATTTTTGTCTAAATATTCGATTAACGTGCTTCACATTGAGCAAATATTTTTTTCGCACTTTTGTATTTATTATTTTTTTCTCTATTTAAAAATATGAAAAAAATGTTACTTATATATCTAAAATTTATACACTCACTTACACTCTCATATGTGTCAAGTAATAATTGAGTCACTTTATATATGTGGCCAAATAAATAATAATTTGAACTGACTAGTATTTAATACATGTGAGAGTATAAAAGAAAGTGTAGGAGAGTGTCTATAACTCTGATCGTTGATAAATATACAAATTACAATAATTTGATATCAACGCGTCCGTCTGCCATTAAAAGTCCTTTCTTATTCACAGCGGACATGGAAATAAATTGATTATATAAAGTAAATTATAGTCAACAATGGCGTGCTAAAATATAGGATTTTAGAGTGCAATGTGGCTATATTCAAGTGGAGTTATCCACAACACCCCCTCCTATAAATACCTGAGTTCAGCTTCTGTTTTCTGCACACAGCTCTAAGCTTCTTCTCAATTGTAATTCATTTCATTCTTCGTCTTATACTCTTCAAGAAAAACATGGGTGTCTTCAGTTTTGTCCATGAACTCAAAACTCATGTTTCTACCAAGAGGTTGTTCAAGGCCTTGATCACCGATAACCACGAAGTTTTGCCTAAAGTCTCCCCAACCATCAAGAGCGTTGAGACAATTCAAGGAGATGGTGGTGTTGGAAGCATCAAGAAGACAAACTTCTCTGATGGTTAGTAACTTAGTAGTACTATACAATACTAGATAAAATAACATCTTCTTTGATCACGTCCAATATTGTCTAATTTAGTGTACTAAACATGTCGTTTTTATATAATCTCATGAGATATTGTGTTATTTGACAGACTCTCCCTTCAAGACCTTGAAGAACAGGGTCGACTTTCTCGACACTGTAAACTACGTGAGCAAGTTCACTTTGATTGAGGGAGACGCACTTGACGACAAGGTTGAAAAGATATGTTACGAGCTGAAATTCGAGGACTCAAAGGACGGAGGATGTGTTCTCAAGATCAAGAGTGACTATCATACCAAGGGTGATGTTGTACTTAAAGAAGAAGATATTAAAGCAGGACAAGACCATGCTCTTGGACTCTACAAGGCTTGCGCAGAGTACCTTGTTGCCAATCCTCATGTTTGTGCCTAAAATAATTTCTAATTATGTCTTGAGTTTGTCAAACGAAATGGGAACATATATGTTTCCCATTTTCTGTATTTCCTGAATAAAGAACTTTGTACCAGTTTTCCATGTAAGTTTCTTCTTCTTCCAGAGTCATCAAAATTTCCAGTATTATGATAAAAAAAAAAAAAATAGCAAAATTAAGGGGTTTGCTTTAATAAAATGTATTTTGTTCGTATATTTCCAGCTACGTATGTGTATTCCTTGTTCGTGTTGAATTTCCAATTAATACTAAATATTTTACTTTTTCCGACTAATAAAGATAAGCTTACTTTTATTTTCATACAGATTAAGAAAATGTAATCAACATTTTTGGAATCATAATTTATTTATATATTTTTTAATATATTTTAGAATAATGATAATTTATATTTGTTGATAACAAAACACTTTAAATAAAGACATATTAAAAAATTAAAAAATCAATATACTCTCGATAAGAAGAAAGTAAGCATAATTTTGTGAGACGGAAAAAGTATCAAGTCGAGTGTTTTAGGTGGAAATTTCTACTAAAAAGTAAAAAGTTAAAATTAAGATTCTTTTAAATATTACCTAGTTCAATTAAAGATCAAGGACAAAGAAAATCAGTGGTATACTTACACCTAACTTTAGTACGTTAGATGTGTGTACATAATTAATTGGAGGTGACTTTTATTGTGACCATTATTAAGATAACATTAATATATTGTCCGCACATAAAACTCCTATTTGTGAAGTGATAAAATTAAATATCACGTCAACTAGTTAAAGTTATCAAACTAATTAATAAAAGATCATAATAAATGTACTTAATTAATATACTAACATATCTAATGAAGATATAAATTTGACATTTATTTAATATATGACATTAGGACAGTGATCTCCTGTCCCTAGTGGGCAGAAAATCCTTGTCCACATACTGACAGTCAGCATGTGGACAAGAAATTGCTGCCCCTAGATCAGGACCCTATGACACTAACAGCTAAAATATATATATCTAATGCCGATGCTCTAAGCACGATGCTTTCTTAATTGTGTTTACCTTTTAAGAAAATTATAGACTAAAAACATGGCGGCTTTTTGTAGATATGGGTCCAGTTTAATCTAATTAAAATAAGGATTTTTGCGTAAATAGTCTCTAATGTATGTTCTTAGTACGTTTTTGGTCCCTAATCTTTCATCTTTGGTTAAAAAGTTTCTAACGTATACTATTGGATACGAAACTGATCCCAATAGATGGATTCCATCCAAAATGTCTGTTAGTTTGGTGCGAGGGTTGCACATTCCTTTTATAGCAGGGGCAAATTTGTCAAGTTTAAAATAAAACAATAAAAAATAATTTTAAAAAATAGAATAAAAAATATCATCTTTAACCTACCCCACATCCACCCACCCAACCCACACCCCACCGCCACCACCACATTGGAGAACTTCTCCACCCTCCATTTCTGCTGCCATTTGAGGTGAGAGAAATCCTCTTATCTCTCCCTTTCAATTTCTGTTAAATATTGAAGCTAATCTTTAAATTTGCTTTGCAATTTTTCATTATAAAATGAACGAGTCCTCAAATTTGTTGAATTTACCGCAATTTCCTTCATCTTCTTTACTAGCTACACTTTTAGATTCTTCTTCCCCAATCATTCCTTTCATCTTTTCCCTATATATTTTTCTCATTTCCCTCATTTTTATTCTTCTACAATATTCATTTTCTTTGTATTGAAAATCTCAATTATTGAGCTCAAATTATTTCTCTATGCAATCTATTTTTCCATGTCAGAATAATTTCAAGAATATGAAGTAATTTTTCGAGAAAGTGTGGGACTTGAACAATGGGAGGACTGCAGTTTTTTAGTTCATTTGAATTCTCGAGAATGGAAAAATATTAAAGGAAGGAGAAACAAGTTAAAGAAGAAGAAGAATTCAATTCCTGTGAATATCTCGAAAAATGTGTCTTGGTATTCTTGGTTTGGGCATGTGGACTCCGTGAAGGTGGTGATGATGGAGAAATGGTTCCACCCCACATCATAGTCGGACGGTATGTCGTCGGAAAAAATGATGACGTGTACACTTTTGTTTCTATTTTTGCTTTTGTTTTTGTTTCTCAATGTTTTTGTTTTTTTGTTTTTTTTTGTTTTTAACTTTTGGTTAGTGAGTTGACAAATTTAATCCTTTAAGTAAAGACAAATTAAAAAAGATTTGAGATCACGTACTGTTGACGTCTGAACCTGCACCAGTCACGTGTCAACAGATCTCCAGTCACTTCTCTGTCAGCTCGTATGTTACCTGCACACTAGGACGACCGTTAGGCACCAAGATCTCCGGAGAAAAAGGGTCTGGCGATCGTTGGCACTCTGACGATCAAGTCAACAGCCGGTATATGAGAAATACGCGGGGGCGGGAACAAAATAGGAGTGTGGGAGAGACAAGCAGACAGATGTTTGAGCAGAGTTTAGAGTGGGATTCTTAAGCGTAAAAGTGCGTCATGAAAATTGCGTACTAAAGAATGCGTACTCAAAAGTGCGTACCTTAGAATAGTCAGAACATGATATTTATAGGGAGAGAATCCTAATTGATTCAGGGAAGCAATCAATTAGAATTCTATTGGGATTCTCTTTCCTTATCAGATAAGGTAGGTTCCAATCTCGCCGTGATCTTCCGAGATTGCATCTCGATCTCTCTTAATCTCTAAGATTGTGTTGCTGATTTTATTGGATTGAGATATGGTTTCCCTGTGACAATCAAATACAATCTTCCCTGAGATATCCTTTTAGCTGTGCGGACCATAATAAATACGAAGCTCGGCGAGGCTCTCTTGATCGGCCATGAATGTCGAGGCACTTCATGGGCCTCGCAATACTCTGATTCAGGAATGCTAAGACGTTCGATGGGCCTCCGAGGCCTTCACCGGGCTAATGGAACTTTTATGAATCTGGAAGGCATTCGCTGGGCCTATAAGGCCTTATCGAGGCCTAGATGAGACTTTTATTAGAACTTTGCCGACTCCATTACCAAAATCGGGTGGTAACACGTACCTAACTAATAACAAATTTGGATGGAATCCATCCATTAAAACTAGTTTTGCATCTAATAGCATAGGCCAAGGACCTCTTAGCATAAAATAAAAGGTTGGGGGATCAAAAATACACTAAAAACATACGTTAAGAACCATTTGCACCAAAATCCCATTAAAATATAGAAAAATTTACAAAATATGCTTTGGATATAGAGTGATGAAGTTGGTCACTAAAATAACAAGAGGATTTTGGTTAGGGTAATTATATTCACATTAGATTTTTTAAACATTCTTATTCTCTTGCACAAAAAAATTTAAGATCTACAACTAGTCAAATTCTTCCTATTCATGTTGTCTTCTATAAAATTATTCTTCGAAATAGGAAAATTTAATTCACAAATGAATTAAATATTACTCAAGCTCAAAAGAAAAAAAAAAAAAAAGAAAAAAGAAATTAATTGAACAAGATATGTATTAACAAACAAAGTGCCTTTAATAATTTTGTATTATCATTTGAGGAATGAGTTAATCATTTGTAATTTTGTATTATTAATTTTATTAGGTCAATAGGTCTAATTCCCTTACATTAAATTGATATTAGGTGAATGGATCTAATCATATATTAAATTGATATTAGGTCAAAGTTAAATTGTATATTAAAAAATTAAAAATTTAAAAAAAAAAATCCAAAAATGGGGTGGGGGGGGGGGGGGGGAGGAGGGGTGGGGGGTTACTAGTTATAGTTTTATTTGGTTATTTTGTATTAAATTATATCAAAATTTGAATTTGTTCTAAAATACTATCTTACTCCAGTATTCTTCGAACTGAACAGATTTAGATAAAAGTGTTATTCTTAATTCTTGACAATTAAACTAATTCCATTAAACTTCATGTTCCCAGTAATTTATCCTATGAGACCATGGCAGGTCAAGTGATTGCAAATTCACACAAGATGCGTATGTCGTTGGATAATCTGAGCAAGGATGCTTTGTGTTTAACTCTTTTATTTGGATTAATTAAATGAAAGAAAATAGACATTTTCTATTTTAAAGTTCTAAAGTCTTTACAAATCTCAAAGTAAGCAAGAGAATTTTTTTAATTTACTATTTATAATTTTAACTAAAAAGTCTCCAGAAACATCTAGAAATTTGATAAGTAGAGAATCACTAAAAGTCTTTATCAATTTGAATATCTTATGACTTTTAGAGACTCTTAAAAAGTTCTAATTTAATACCCCGTGATTTTTAAAAACTTTTTAAAACTCTCTAAAAATCTTTACTAAATACACCAATACTTTTAGAGAATCTTTAAAAATCTACATTAAATACCCTTAAACTTTTAAATTCTTAAAAATCATTAAAAGTTTCAATTTGAATACAATCCTTAATCAAATGAAGTTCAATATGTGCGAACGTCTTCCTCCCCTTACAACTAAACATGGATTTTGACAAGAGATTGGATAAAGACACGACATAAGATTCGAGGAAAAACCTTCTCAAACTCAAAGAGAATGATGAATTCCGATGACAAAAGAACAAGATGATTTTTATTAATTTCTTTGTAATTTTTCTTATTTTATTTCTTGCATTTTAAGTTAAATAAGGGTGGTTAAGTCCTTGCGCAAGTTTAGAATTTTTTTTCTATGCATATTTTTCTATTTAAACACTATAGGATTGTATTTTCATTTGATTGTTTCTGATTGAATTATATAAAACTTTGGATTTGTTCTAAAATACGATCTTTTTCTGATATTCTTTGGACTCAGATTAATGTGATATTTTTTATTCTTGACACTTGTGCTGCATTATAGAGTATAAATTGACACACATTATATCTTACATAAAAGTAACAAAAAATACCTTTTGCTGAAGAAAAAAAATTCTATCATGCAATGTTACTTTTTCGGATACCTCTTTCATCATTTACTGGTTATCATACCAGAGCGGGCACGAGAAACAGAAGCCCCGCCACTTTTGCAGGTCTCCACCACTATCACCACCGCACTCACTTTTATCATCAATCAATAATACTTTTATACTTTTAATCAAGTATGTTGAAAACAATATTTCCATCTAAATTAATACTAAAACAAATTTTGATTTCAAATGCAATGCTCTCATACAAATCGAAAACATGGGAAAAATCAAAAGCAATAAGAAAAAGGAAAAAATACAGTTTGTATCATTTTACAACAATCTCAAATAAAACATAAAGTAAAAAGGTAGAATTGAAATTACACATCAGGCGGCTGAGCTGCTGAGTATTTATTAGAAAGAAAAAGAAAAACTGAAGAAAAAGTGAAAAAATAAAAAATTTAAATGCAACAACTTCATGATTTGAATGCTCTAGAGAAAATCCACACACGGCTCAAGTTTCTCAAGTTAAAATATATGCTCAATCTGGAAGATGTACAAATTGGAATAAGCTAAAGAATGCATAGATTATATAAAGAAAATATAGTCTATAATGGAGTGCTCTAATACTTAATATTCAAGTGATGTTATCCACAACACCACCACTATAAATACCCTCTTCACATTCTGTTTTCTACACAGCTTTAATCTTCTTCTCAATTGAAATTCAATTCATTTTTCATCGAGTTTTCATCGGTTATATATACTCTTCAAGATAAACATGGGTGTCTTCAGTTTTTTCCATGAACTCAAAACTAATGTTTCTCCCAAGAGAATGTTCAAGGCTTTGATCACCGATAACCACGATGTTTTGCCCAAAGTCTCCCCATCCATCAAGAGCGTTGAGACAATTGGAGATGGTGGTGTTGGAAGCATCAAGCTGACAAATTTCAGTGATGGTTAGTCTACACAACAAAAATCACAGAAATTGTCTAATCTAGCGTACTAAACATGTCATAAATTTTGTTGTTTTTACATAATCTCATGAGCATGTGTGTTATTTGACAGGGTACATGAAGAACAGGGTCGACTTTGTAGATGCTGAAAACTACGTGAGCAAGTTCACTTTGGTTGAGGGAGACGCACTTGATGACAAGGTTGAAAAGGTATGTTACGAGATGAAATTCGAGGACTCCAAGGACGGAGGATGTGTTATCAAGATCACCAGTGACTATTATACCAAGGGTGATGTTGTACTTAAAGAGGAAGATGTTAATGCAGGACAAGACCATGCTATGGGACTCTACAAGGCTTGTGCAGATTACCTTGTTGCCAATCCTCATGTTTGTGCGTAAATAATTTCCAATTATGTCTTAACTGTCAAACATAATTGAAACATATATGTTTCCCATTTTCTGTAATTCAGCATAAGTGGTGTTTTTGCCTTAATAAAGAACATTGTTCTACTTTTCCATTAATGAAGTTTGTTCTTCTCCCACTTCATCAAAATTTGAAGTACAAACAAATAATGAAGAATCAAATTTTGAGTTTTCTAAGCTAAGCGACATAATGAACGTTTAGAGTTTTTTGAAGCAAGCACACAATTCTTGTTACTGCTACCAGTACATTTCACACCTCAGTCTTCGAAAGTACGAGTGATATCCTTGAGTTGCAGATCCCGCAACAAGAAGCGTATAATTTGACTGGATAACCACTTTGATTGTTCTTAATCGAATTTAACATAATTTAAAAATAAATATAATTAGATCACTCAAACCAATCAAATAGAGGATGGACTAAACAAAAATTAATCACAACAAGAAATGCTGAATTTATCGTGTTAAAACTCCTAAGAGAAACATCCACAGACTAATACTCCCATATTAAGAAAAAAAGACACAATCATATCAAATTTTAGGAATTACGATAATTATTGAGCACGTCAAATAAAAACAAAGAATAAATTACGAAACTAAGAAACAATAAAAATTTTCCCTCCTAGAGGGTGGTTGGTTCTATTAAAGCATGTTGTGAATTCCATCTATTTGCACCTCTTGCAAGTTACGGATCGGTGTTTTGAGTAGACTTTTGAGAATGTCCAATACTTATATTTTTTTTTTTGGGGGGAGGGGGGGATTACTAGTGAGACAAAACAAATACACTGGGCAGCTTGATTTGTTTTCCCTATATTGAAGGTTGAATTTTGTTGTAGGTCGTTAAAAGATATATATGAGCTTGCAAATTGGCCTTCAATTGCAAATTATGGTGGAAGTTTAGAAAATAGGAGTCGTTATGGAGTTGGGTTATCAAGGCAAAATACTAATGAACTGTTCATACTAAACTTATTACTTCAAGGTCTCAAGACTCACAATTATGGAGAAGAATGCTTCACACTAGGCAACTTGTGGAGCCCCATTTAGAATGGAAAGTCGGAGAAGACAAAATTGATTTTTGATGTGATAATTGGCTTAAATAAGGACTATTCACTCCTTGATACCTTAGCAGCCTATTAGCAAAAGTTATGTTCTGGAATTCAGAGGAAAGATGTGATAAGCTGTCCAGCGTTCTGCCTTGCAGGTTGGTGGTTGAAATCAAGGACATTCTTTTATCCAACCAAGCAAATAAATTATTTTAGAAGCTGGATAACTCTGGTATGTCTTCTGTCTCTTCTTGTATAGAATTATTTCGCCAAAAGATTCTACTCAACTCTCTTTTAAATTCATCTAGAACAAAAGTATCCTCCCAAGATTTCTATTTTTGTGTGGAGACATTGGCATAATTGGGTTTCAATTGATGACATTATTGAAAAGAAATTTGGCATCCAATTGCCATCTAAATGCCAATGTTGTGATGATGAGGAAAGCATTAACCATGTTTTTTTGAATGGTAAATGTGATAAAAATTGTTTGGTAACATTTTTGTTTAAGATTGGTATGTCTTTTAACGAGTGTACACATCCTAGAGCTATGTTTATGTTTTGGATTTCCAATAAACAAGCTCGGCCTTAGACTCTAGCTGCTGCTTTGCCTTTGTTTATTTTGTGATTCCTTTGGAATGATAGAAACAACTCTAAACACAATGGTGTGAGAATGAATGCAACTAGAATTATCAAAAGGACCCATTATCTGGCGGAGTCCCTTTTGAAAGCTAGTATTCTTATTCAGGCCGGTAGGAAGAGAGTGCCACATCCCGTGGTTATTACTTGGATGAAATCCAATGACAAGTGGAGCAAATTAAACACAGATGGTGCACTAAAGGGCCGTGGTCTGGCAGCTAGGGTGGTGTGGTACACAACAGTTTAGGGGATATTACTTGGGAGTTTTATGATTTTTATGGGAATTATACCATCCTAGAAGCTGAACTTAAAGCTGTGGCTATAGGACTTAAACTTTGTTGGCAGAATGGTAATAGAAAAGTGTGGGTAGAAGTTGATTCTTTAGCTGCTATGTTATTATGTATACAATAGAATAAAGGCCATTGGGATGTGCAATACATTTTGGAATCTATCCACCAAAGTGTTAACATGTTCAATTTTCTCATATATGGAGGGAAGGGAATAAGGTGGCTGACTGGTTTGCCAATAAGGGTTACAGTGAAAAATGCTTCAATCTGTTACAAGGTGTCGTTAGAGGCCTCATTCGTATGGAAAAATTGGGTATGGCGCCAATCTGGCTTGTGGAGTAAATTTGCTGTTAATTTGTTTTTTGAGCTCTTTATTCGGTATGTTGTTTACTGTTTAGAGAGTATTACCATAGGTTTCTTATAGAATTGCTATTGCGGTATTATTTGTAAAAGAAGTAGTACTCCTATACACATTTATTTAGATAGGCTTTTTTGTATGTGTTGGAGGTAAGGCACATAATTAAGTCTCCCTCTTTGTATTTCTTTTCATGAAATTATATCTCAATAAATAAATAAATAAATAAAATCTTCCATCTTTCAGTTTTTCCAATTCACCATGGAATGCAACCAAACTGCCAGTCTTGATCTTGCGCCATTACTACGATCGATGTATCCGGATTCCTCTTCTTTAAATCGGAATAAAGATCTCATCCCCACTTTTCACCAATTTTCTCACTACTCTGCAACTAAACAAAGCAAATCAATATGTGAAGGTGGGCTGACAAATTCAGTGACAAGAACCCTATAATTTGCAAAATAGGTAATTCAATCGACCAATCTAAATCCTTTCTTAGAACTTACAATTAAAGAGATTAAAAAATCTAGAAAGATTGGTTCGAAGAACACTGTTGTAGATTTTAATCCCACAAGTAGACGGATCGTTAATAAGTAATATAATATTGTAAAGAGTGTCGAACTCACGAGGACTAGCTATCAGTTATCTAATTAATGTATATTTTGAGTTTTAACAAGATAAGAATACAGATTCTTTTATAAATTCAATTCTAAAGTTATTGTACTTGAGTTTAATTAAATCTAAATTATCGTTTAATCAAAAGTAATTTTTAAAAATAAATTCGAGTTTACTAGTGCTAGGATTCGCAAATCCACCTACATGTTCCTTAATCAATTATCTATTAATCGCTTTAGTTTATAATTATCATAGATTGAAAATCGGTGATCCTATAATAATCAAAAGCCCCTCTCCATGGTCAATCAATTTTATATAAATATGCAAACTTAATTATCTCTAATTAAGTTTTGAATATAAAAATATGTATTTAAATCACAAGAACTCCCTAAACGGATTTCATAAGGCATAATAGTAATTTTTATATATTATTGAATCATATGTTATTCAATACCATGTGCTTATCTATATTGAATCCCTCGACTTCAATAAAGATCACAAAACATTTCAATGGTGATCATGCATTAAAACGTTAGAAAAAAGGAATAAAGAATAATCATGAACCCAAAAGCAATTTCTTACTAAAATAGAAAAAACTTCTAATTAATTAAAACAAAGGTGAGGTTTCATTGTTCATCATAGTAATAAATAATTTAGCCGGACATGATTTCGTAAAATATTACGAGATTTGAATTCATCATGTTCCGGAGGAAAAAGAAGAAAAAAGAAATAAAATCCGTGATTTCGGCAAAAGAATCTTAATCCGTTCCTTGATCTTCGATTCTTCTAATGTATTTTTTTTAACCCAAAATTCACCTCCTCGTGATATGGCTATTCTCTAGCTTTTATATCCCTCGCCGGACTCTCCAAACGTGTTTTAAATTGTTGTTTTTTCCTAGATTGAATAGAGTCATGTTTCTATCGGGAAACAACAAAATAATCTACGCGAAAAGCCATGCGATCGCATGGTATTGCTAAATAAGATTCTGCATGGAAAATTCATACCTTGCGATCGCATGCTATTGTTAAATAAGGTTGTGCATGGAAAATTCATTTATTGCGATCGCATCCATTCTTAACCATGCAGTCGCATGGTTATTTACTTGCTCTTCCTGAATTGTTCTCTTTGGTATTTGCTTGACAAAGCCCCTCAATTCTCTTTATCTGTTCAATTGAGTTAATTTTTTTTATGTTTGCTTTCTTTTCATTTGATCGACACTAGAATTTGATTATTTTCCTATAATGATAAAAAAATAATACGTCATTATACTGAAAATATATAAGAGTACTTATAATTATCCCTTTTTGTAGACCTTCATCAGTACAAAATTGTATTTATCAAATACTCTTCACTTTTACTACCTTAACACTCAAGAACGCCAAAAGGTCAAGTAGGGCAGTTCAGCTTCAATGTGGTGTTTGATTTGAGATGTTTCCTAAAGTAAAATTAATATTAAAGAGGTAAAGACTCTAGAGAATAGCAAAAAATATCTTGGCAATAAGTGGGGAGCCAATATGTCCAATTAATTTTGGAAATCAAATTTAATTGGATAGGAGGATGTATAAAAGGTATTTAGAAATCAAGGATAGGAGGATGTATAAAAGGTATAAAAAAAAAAAAATCAAATTTTCATGCAATTAGAATTCTAAGGTAATAGGAAAATATACAAAAATTTTGGAAATTGCAAATTTGGAGTTAATGTATGTCTGACACAGTATACTATTAAATTCAAACGTACACATCAACTCACTTAAGTAGAAACTTGTATTGTCGACAATCAAATTATTTAATTTTTTTTAATTACTCCTGGTTAGAATGTACTCCTTTTTTCATTTCATCGGCTTTTCGTGGTGATCTACGTTAATAAAGTTGACGTTGGATTTAAAAATAAATAAATAAATAAATTATTGAAACGGACAAGCTTGCATGGCTGCAAATTTGGTGTCATTTAAATGCAACAACTTCATTATGGGCTGTAGAGAAATCCAGAAATGGCTCCAATTTCCCATGTTCAGATATATTCACATGGATGGTTCATGATTGTGGTATTATATTTAAGTTTCAACTACTAAATATTATTGTTCTAAAAAATTCGTTTAAATTTTGTCTAAACTTGAATCTCGACTTCCATGCCTAGCTACGCATTACGCATCGCCCTCGTCTTGCCCTTATCTTACTCTAGCCTAGGACTCGCCTAAGCTCGAAAAGTTTGAAATTCGACCTCCATGTCTAGTTACACTTTACACTTTTTAGAACATTGCTAAATATACAATTTGGAAGCTGTACAAATTGGATTATTTTTGTAACATATTAAAGTTCCAATGCATCTGTGAGCCATTATAATATTTTCTTATTAATGTCCTTTAAATGAAACGCAAACCAATGCACACATTACACAATGAAAATACATAGTCAATAATGGCGTTCTCAAATGTTTGATGTTAAGCTATATTCAAATGATTTCCGCACAGCTATAAATTCCCTACTTCAGCTTCTGTTTTCTGCACAGCTCTAAGCTTCTTATCAATTGAAATTCATTTCGTTTTTCACTATCATCTTCCTCAGTTATACTCTTCAAGACAAACATGGGTGTCTTCAGTTTTTTCCATGAACTCAAAACTAATGTTTCTCCAAAGAGGATGTTCAAGGCTTTGATCACCGATAACCACGATGTTTTGCCCAAAGTCTCCCCATCCATCAAGAACATTGAGACAGTTCAAGGAGATGGTGGTGTTGGAAGCATCAAGCTGACGAATTTCGGTGATGGTAAGTCTACATAACAAAAATCACAGAAAAATAACAAGTGTCGTCAAATCTAGCGTACTAAACATGTCATGAGTTTTTTTTTTTTTTTTTTTATATAATCTTATGAGCATCTGTTTATTTGACAGACGCTCACTTCAAGTACATGAAGAACAGGGTCGACTTTCTCGACGCTGAAAACTACGTGAGCAAGTTCACTTTGATTGAGGGAGACGCACTTGGGGACCAGCTTGAAAAGATATGTTACGAGATGAAATTCGAGGACTCAAAGGATGGAGGATGTGTTATCAAGATCACCAGTGACTACCATACCAAGGGTGATGTTGTACTTAAAGAAGAAGATATTAATGCAGGAAAGGAACATGCTATGGGACTATACAAGGCTTGTGCAGATTACCTCATTGCCAATCCTCATGTTTGCGCTTAAATAATTTCCAATTATGTCTTAATTAAGTTTGTCAAACATAAAGGAAACGTGTTCTGTATTTCAGCATGCGTGGTGGTTTGCCTTAATAAAGAACTTTGTTCTACTTTTCCATTGAAGTTTGTTCTTTTCCCACAGTTACAAAATTTCGAGTACAAACATATAATAAGAATCTAATTTTGAGTTTTCTATGCCAAGAGACAGGGTGAATGTTTTGAGTTTGTTGTAGCAAGCACGAGGCACATGTTTCTGTAAGGAATTGAGGTATACATGCACAGCGGAAATTAAATACTCAATTCCTATAAGCCCGGATCAACCTCGTACTTAGATAGGATTCGTGATAGAATATTACATTTGATGAATGTCTTGAATCTGATTATCTGATTGGCTGGAGGTGCGATCTTCAATACCACAGCTGTCCAATTGTCCAGCCTCTAATGGTGATCCACACAGCAAGAACAGATCTGAACCCACAATCAAGAACAGATGAAAGCGGAATTTTGGGAGAAGTTGATTGGGTTGTCTTTTACCAGTGCTAGCAAGTAATGTAAAACAACTATTAACCCTAATACGTTGCGCCTATGTATTTATAGGCGGGGCTAACCCTAGCCCTAGTTCTAGTCCAACTAGAACTTATCAACAATCAGGCCCGATTAAATAATTTTATTAATTAATTTGGCCCAATGAGTAATTAAGTTCGACCCAACTAATTGGACCTTGAACATTAATTCTTACAATCTCCCACTTGGACAAGGTCCAACTCCAGATGCTCAATTCTCGCCTTTTGTGTGTGACCCATTAGGTTCCCATTCACGATGGCAAACGCAGTGATATTCTCATCGATTCACCGAGATCGATCAATTCACGTCGCCGTCCAAGATTGACATCTAGCAATGTGTCAAGGCAATCCATGTGAAGGAAAATGTCATGTGGTATGACAGAACCAATATATGCGCGGTTACCGTGGAAATATAATCCCTTCATCAATATAACCCAATTGGTTAAGAGATATGGATCAGCGTCAATCTCATTTCAACCAATTATGTTATTCACCTCAACTCTTCGTTGATCTAATTTAGTTATGATTGAAACATTTTCAACTCATAACTCCACCCCGGCCGAGGAAATTTATATCAACTTAAGTGGACAAAATGCAGGTTATAATCTCCTACTTTCCAGGAGTGACGAATTCTCATATTGGACATTCACAACCTTCATACGATTCTCACTATACCCGTACGACGTCTTCCTGGTGACTCAAATCTTCGAGCCCCATCAAATGCTCGCCAAAGTACAATGGTCCTCATATAAGATTCTATGATGTCCTCAAGTCAAAGGACCAAATCCACAACCGCGCATTAGAGATTTACCACTGACGCTTGGATAGTTATCCATGTGGAATCTCTAGGCGGATCATCCAATGTCATGTTCTCATAACAATGCATTCATGTGTTCATTCAGATGTCCCTCTACATCTTAGCTCGTGAGATCAGCTACTTTCTTTAAAAGAAATGCAACACATGCTAGTCTATCCGCAATAATGATATCCGTATCTCATTATTACTATGACTAGGGATATTTCAAGAATAAGTTATTTATAACTTGTATCTCACAATCACAACACCTTGTGATTAACAAGTTACTGTGAACTTTTCTTCGGACTCTATTATTTTAAATAATAAAATTTAAAATAACAGATCTGCCATTAAAATGTAGACAATCATTTAATTAATCAATTTGTTCATATACTTCAATGTCTAACAAAAAGTATATCACAAAATGTCCAATACAAACTAGATCCAATCACTCAGGTATCTTAATACCATCAAATTTAGCATGACCATCATGCTTGTGCTGGGACAACAACTTTGTCAAAGGATCTGCTACATTATCGTATGTTAAGACTCGTTCTATCTTTATATAATTTCTTAAGATTATCTCCCTGATGAGATGATACTGCCTCAATATATATCTGGATCATTGATGAGACCTGGGTTCCTTCGCTTGTGCGATGGCTCCATTGTTATCACAATACAAGTTATTGGATCAACAATGCTAGGAACTATTCCAAGTTCAGTAATGAACTTCTTGATCCAGACTGTTTTCTTTGCTGCTTCTGAAGCAGCTATATATTCGGCTTCTGTAGTTGAATTAGCAGTCGTTTCTTGTTTGGAACTTTTCCAACTAACTGCACCACCATTTTGAGTAAATACATATCCAGAACATGTCTTTAGTTCCATACACCAAGAACATGTCTTTATCAGATTAAAAGCTGATATCGGCATAACCTTGAACTCTAAGTTCATTTCCTCCATATACCAAGAACATGTCTTTAGTCCTTCCTAAGAACTTAAGGATATTCTTGATTGCGATCCAATGTTTCTCACCAGGGTTCGCTTGGAACCTGCTTGTGACACTCAAAGCATATGAAACATCCAATCGAGTACATAGTATTGCATGCATGATAGATCCTATTGCTAATGCATAAGGAATTCTATCCATGCGATCTCTTTCAATTTGTGTCTTTGGACACATCTCTTTTGAGAGATAGATCCCATGCCCGATGGGACAGAGTCCTCTCTTGGACTCTTCTGTGCTAAATCTTCTTAAGATTTTATCTATGTACATATCTTGAGATAGGCCAAGCATTCTCTTAAATCTATCTCTATAGATCTTTATATCGAGAATGTACGTTGCCTCTCCCATATCCTTCATGGAGAAATTTTTGGATAACCACAATTTTACTGATTTTAGCATTGGGATATCGTTTCCTAATAATAGTATGTCATCCACATACAAAATTAGAAATACGACTTTACTCTCACTAACCTTTTTATACACACATGGTTCATCTTCTTTTTTGATAAAATCAAACATTTTGATTGTCTCATCAAAACGAAGATTCCAGCTCCGAAAGGCTTGCTTTAATCCATATATGGATTTATGTAGCTTGCATATCTTGTTTGGCTCTGTAGATTCAAAACCTTCTGGTTGTGTCATGTACATATCCTCACTAAGATTCCCATTAAGGAATGCGGTTTTAACATCCATTTGCCATATCTCATAGTCATAATATGCCGCTATTGCAAGCAGAATCCGAATTGATTTAGACATGGCTACTGGTGAGAAAGTTTCGTCAAAGTCAATTCCTTGTCTTTGCTTGTAACCCTTCGCAACCAATCTTGCCTTGTAAGTATGAACATTACCATCCATGTCGACACTTTTTAACGTAAACCAATTTACAGCCTATAGGTTTTACCCCTTCAGGCGGGTCAAGCAAGGTCCAAACCTTGTTTTCGTACATGGAGTTCATCTCAGATTCTATGGCTTCCTGCCATCTCTTTGAGTCAACACTTGACTTTGATTCTGCGTAAATAGTAGGTTCATCTTCCTCGATTAGTAATACATTACTAGTAATCAGGAGATCGTATCTCAGAGAAAAATGAATGACTCTGCTCGACTTACGCGGAGCTGGTGTGTCCTTGGAACCTGGTGGTTCCCACTTTCTCAATCTGTGCTTCATCAGATGCAAGCTCAGCCATTGGAATATCTAATTGGTCAATTTTATTTGTAGTTTCTTGAATCTTTTCAAGATCTACATTGCTCCCACTGTCTTCTCTAAGAATACAGCAAGTCTTAATATGATGACCTTCATCTCGATAGAATTGTAGAAATAATATCCAACACTTTCTTTTGGATACCCCACAAATAAACAATTATCAGATTTAGCTCATAGCTTATCTGATTCAACGCGTTTCACATAAGCGTCGCATCCCTAAACCTTCATGTATGAAAGATTAGGTATTTTTCCCTTTCCATAACTCGTATGGAGTTTTATTGACCGATCTAGATAGGACACGGTTTAGTGTATAACATGCAGTGTTAATCGTATACCTCCAAAACGATTTTTGGAATAACTACGCAACTCACCATTGATCACACCATATTAAGTAAGGTGCAATTTCTCCTTTCAGATACACCATTTTGACATGGTGTATATGGTGGAGTCCACTGTGAGAGAATCCCATTCTCTCTTAGATAGTCTAAAAACTCACCCTTCAAATATTCTTCATCTCGATCAAATCTAAGTGTTAGAATATTTTTCTCGATTTGCCTTTCTACTTCTTGCTTGAATTCCTTGAACTTTTCAAGGGTTTCACTCTTGAATTCCATCAAGCATATAAAACCATATCTAGAATGGTCATGTGTAAATATGATAAAGTAAGAAAAGCCACTTTTAGTATCTTTAGACATTTGTCCATATACATCAGTATGTACAAGACCCAAAATGTCTGCAACTGTGTCTCCCTTTCCAGAAAAGAGGGTCTAGGTCATTTTGCCCCAATGGGCATGATTCACACTTATCAAATGATTCATAATCATTTGAATCCAAGTATCATATTTATGTAACTTGGTGATGCGCTTTCATTTATATGACCGAATATGCAATGCCAAAGATATGAGTATTTTAGTTTTATCTATTTTATGCCTTGTGGTTCTACTTCTAATGCCATTTGTTTTCACATTGAAAACACTGATCATCAGATTTGGATTCGTCTTTGCTTAACTGTTTTTCCAACAGATTCGGCCTTCTTGGATCCTTTCTAAAAGGTCCATTTAGATTTCCTCTTAGTGCCCTTAAAGGTATCAATGGCCAAAGTTTACCCATTTCTTTGGGCTTAACAGTTTTTTTTTTTAGCACGTTTAGCAGCTTAAGTAGGGTACACTGAATCTTATTCATGTTGAAGTTCATAATGAACTGCGAAAAGTTATTAGGTAGGGACTGTATAACTAAGTCAACACTTAGCTTGTTGTCCATGGTAAAACTTAATTGATTTTATTTTTCAATATAATCAATCATCTTCAATACATGAGCACTGATTGAAGATCTTTTTACCATCAAACCTCTTTATAACCTTTTGGATGTCTCATATTGTTCAGTCCGTGACTGTTCATCATTCAACTCCTTGAAATGATATATTTTGGTATAGGCATCCAAACCCTCGTGCTACTTTTCTAACTCAAGTGACATACTGCAAACATCATATGTTGCAGTGTTACTATTATCACTGTGTTCTTGTAAGCCTCCACGCTCCCCAACGTATCCTCCTCAATAGGAGCTTCCGGCATTAGCTGCTTATTGACATATCCAATTTTTCTTTTTCATGCTTGAGAACAATTCTCAGATTGCGGTGCCAGTCCAAAAAATTTGGTCCGATATGTTTGTTGGCATCCAATATGCCTCTCAAACTTATATGGTTACTCATGATTCAACTATTAAATTAAAAGATAGAACAATTAATTAAATACAGAAAATTAATTTAACATGGACTTATATTAAATTAATTATACTCCCACTATTTAAATTGAATTAATGACCCTCAAACATTAATCAATAGAACCAATGAGATTCTTAGTGGGCTAGGATCTCTTTTGTTTTATTAGAACCTTGAGTGACTCAACAAATCCTAATAAAGCATCCAGGTAGATACTTCTATCAATCACATCTCTATGTGACTCCTAGATCATCAAGTAGACAACTTATTGTCGCACACATCTTATGTGTTTACTTGATTGTGCCCCTAAAATTCTATTTTCTTGAGTGACTCAACAAAAAATAAAATTTTAGTTAAATTCGACCCATTGTTCAGAAACATCAAATGTTTCATAGTAATAAACATATCCACGAGCGAGCAGCCTTGAGTGACTCAACAAACTGACATCGATAATGGACTCTGGTTTTTCACTATAACAATAGAAGGCACGTTGTATTAACCATTTAATACGAATTTAATATTTTTGATAAAGAGGGGTTTGTCTCATCATAATTATGTATATATATTATTTAACATCTAACATGCAATAAATCATACATAATAATAAGCGTGGATGATTATGGACTTTATCTATCTAATCTTCTTGAGCCAAAAAGAAGATTAGTTGGTCAATTCCTATGGGACGTTGCATTCGTTCATCGAATGCTAAATGCAATCATCTCCATCTTCTGCTGCAACCTGTATCCTATACTAGTTGGCACGCAGGCCCTGATCAATGGACACGCAGGCCCATAATAAATAAATAACTCGAAAATATAATTAAATAAATAATAGGCTCGCAGGCCCATTTAATTAAATAATCGGCTCGCAGGCCCAACCAATAATCAACAAGAATAATTAACCATACAACCAATCACATGGGTCGAGTCCATAATCATCCACTAAACATTCATATTAATATCTAATATTAAAAATATATTAATTTCTAAATTTGTAGTTTTGACAGTATAAGTCTAAACCTTTTAGACACTTTGGAACGGACTAGACAGAATTAAATAATTAATCTAATTAATTACTTAATTTTTCAATAATAAAATTAATCAATTAATCTAATTAACCAATTAATTTTATTCAAAAGGGAGATTTTTCAAAAATTTATTTTATCTCTCAATTTAAAGTCACACTCTAATTGAAGATAAAATTTGTATAAGGTCAAAATTGTAATTTTATAAAATAAAATTAAAATTTAATCTGGTCAAAAATTCAAAATATGGTTTAAAAACGATTTTAATTAATTTTGAATATTTGACCAACATTAAAAGAATTAATATTTACAATTTTCCAAAAAATAATTAAAATTACATTTAAGACCTTAATTTTTCATTTTAATGTTTGAGGACTTGATGTGTAATTTCTAAAACTGCACGATCAATCCTTAAAAAATTTAAAACAGTGGTCCATCAACGCAATTTCACAAATTGCATGAAAAAACCCTTTTCGCTGAATTTTAAAGCAGTGGCGTTCTCTTGCAATTTCGTAAATTGCAGAGAGACCCTTTTCTTTTCTTTTGAAAATTGGAGGGCTTACAATGCAATTTCTAAAATTGCATTGAGAGCCCTCTTCCCAATAAGGAAAAACTCGCCAGAAAAGATAAAAAAAACCCACGCCTGAAAACCTTTTTCGAAATCTTAAGAAAATCAGCCTTCAACCGGCGCCGCTGGGAAGTGTTTAGGCGGTGGTAGTGAGGTGTCAAACACCGGTCCGCCTTCAGCCGGCGAATAGCTGATATTCGCAGTGGCCACGCCGCTGCTACCTCCCGCAGCGGCGCATGGTGGGTTGCGGCGGCGTCTTCAAGAGCGCCGTCGCCGATCACCATTTACCCGACATCTCTCAGACCGACCTTTGATAAGTTCCAATTAAAATCTAAAATCCAATTTCAGATTTTTTTCGTTTCAAAATTCAAAATTTTATATTTTGTCAAAACTCAAATCAAATTAATATTTCAATAACAATTATTGTTCTAATTCATCAAAACAATTTAACGAACTCTAACAAGTAACAAGGTAGGCTCTGATACCACTGTAAGGAATTGAGGTATACATGCACAGCGGAAATTAAATACTCAATTCCTATAAGCCCGGATCAACCTCGTACTTAGATAGGATTCGTGATAGAATATTACCTTTGATGAATGTCTTGAATCTGATTATCTGATTGGCTGGAGGTGCGATCTTCAATACCACAGCTGTCCAATTGTCCAGCCTCTAATGGTGATCCACACAGCAAGAACAGATCTGAACCCACAATCAAGAACAGATGAAAGCGGAATTTTGGGAGAAGTTGATTGGGTTGTCTTTTACCAGTGCTAGCAAGTAATGTAAAACAACTATTAACGCTAATACGTTGCGCCTATGTATTTATAGGCGGGGCTAACCCTAGCCCTAGTTCTAGTCCAACTAGAACTCATCAACAATCAGGCCCGATTAAATAATTTTATTAATTAATTTGGCCCAATGAGTAATTAAGTTCGACCCAACTAATTGGACCTTGAACATTAATTCTTACAGTTTCATATATTCCTCGCGAGATTTATGCAAGCTTCTCACATATATGAAATGTTGAGGTTGATATTGTCAGTTCGCTTAAACTGCAAGTGCATGATTTCAAAGACTAGTATTAATGATGGATTTGATTAGTCATATGTGGATCCCACGAGGATTTTGTACTTATTCTTAACTCCAGTTGAAAGAAATTTAAACTAAGCAAACTTGTTTAAAATTGGTTTTTACTAAAAAGTACTTAAAAACAAGTAAACTATGTAACTAAGCAAAGTTAGTGAGATTTTAAATATGAAAAAGCACTAAGACTTTGACTACACCTTCATTTTCACTTTAATTTGTAAAACTTCATAATCGACAATATTCTTCGGTTTTGACAATCAATGTCCTTAAATTATTCGATACTCTCTCTCTCTCTCTCTCTCTCTCTCTCTCTCGTGTAAAGTTGAACATATTATTGAGTTTGATATTAATATAGTTAACAATTAAATCCTAAGTTTGGCTAAATAATAGGGAACCATTGAATTTAATAAGAAATAATCAAGAACGAGGTGAATTTAGTATCTAAAAAGAAATTATAGAATTAAAGCCTAGCTAATTAGAATTTAACATAACATATTCAAATTACGAACACATATAAAAGTGTAGATAAACATCATCA
Organism: Forsythia viridissima; assembly: GCA_030279155.1. Lineage (NCBI taxonomy): Eukaryota > Viridiplantae > Streptophyta > Magnoliopsida > Lamiales > Oleaceae > Forsythia > Forsythia viridissima. The sequence goes on along the minus strand of CM059037.1, from coordinate 51,251,006 downwards.
ACATTTTATATAAGAGAAAAAAAATTGATATTCGAGCAGGAACTTGATATCTCCACCCTTGTCTTCTTCTTCTTTAATTTTCTTGAAACCTGTGATGTAGATTTGTGTTTGTATTATATTTTTCTCTCCAAGAATATTCCCTTTGAATACCTAAGAGTTATAATATATATAGGACAGGTTTAGACTTAAATTTCGTGCCAAAATTGGACCAAAAAATCTCTTGAAAAGCCCTCCCCAATATAAATTTGGAGGTTGTATTTATTGGAATATAATTTTTACCATCTTTTAATAATCTTTACTTATTCACGGCAGACATGAAAAAAAGCAAAGAAAGCTTCTGTTTTCTGTACAGCTCTAAGCTTCTTCTCAATTGAAATTCACTTCATTTTTCTTTTAATGTTCCTTTGTTATACTATTCGAGGCAAACATGGGTGTCTTGATCCCACAAGAATCTTGTACTTATATTTAAAATTACTTATTTTTAACTCAAATTGAAAGAAAATTTAAACTACAAGAATCATTTAAAATTGTTGTTTACTAAAAACTACTTAAAAGCAAGTAAACCATGTAATTAAGCAAAGTTAGAGAGAATTTAAATGTGAAAAAGCACTAGGACTCCGACTACACTTATATTTTCACTTTAATGACAAGATATATGATAAGTACAATTTTGTACTGATTCGAGCACATAAAAGGGACAATTGAGAATACTCTTACATGTTTTCAGCCTAATGGCATATTTTTTTTTTTTATCATTATATGAAAAATCAAATCCAAGTGTCGATCAAAAGAAAAGAAAGCAAACGAAAAAAAATGGACTCAATTGAACGGATTAAGGGAATTGAGGGGCTTGTCATGCAAATACCAAAGAGTAAAACACAAGATTTGGAAGCCAAATTAACCATGCGATCGCATGGTTAAGAAGGAGTGACACGGCCCATCCCGAGCAATATTATATACCCGAGACGTGACGTGTGCCAATGGTAATACCAACCAGAGGTTGGACCCACCACTAAGGCTACTATAATTACAACTCATTATTTCTTATTTTTTAAAAAAATTTGGCATTATTTCCCTTGTAATTTGGACTAACCAAGCTGAAATAAAATACCATATATCCCAACAAATTTATTCATAACTAAATCGGACCATTTGCCCATCAAATACCCATATCAAAACAACGCGGTAGAGACTAGCTGAAACATAATACTTTTACTATTGAATTAACATAAACTGTACATACAGATACAAAATATATGGTGAGTCACCTATCTATTTACAAGTGATGCAAAATGATATCCAAAAATGAACATGTATCCCCAAAATAATGACTACATGCTCTATGAAGTGAGTCATACTAAAAAAACTCTGTCGTGTGACTCCGACTTCGAACTCAAAAGCTTTAAATCCAAAAGTTGCCCAGAAACTCAACCGTTACCTGATAAGAAAAATCATCGTTGGAAAATAAATGAGTTGATAGGCTCAATGAGTGGAGATTTTCGAAAATAATTATACTCTTTTCATTTATAGATATTCTCGAAAACGAGCTCACGTCACTTAACAATTAACATTATAACTTCTCATAACGTAAATGAGCCCACATCTAAATCGACATTTACATCACATTAATTTCAATAAGTAATATCAGCTCATAATCGTAGAATATTCATCAGCTAAAATACATACCATCACTTCATCATATCACTGTATAATGGAAAATCTCATCAAAATATACCCATTTTATATAATCTCAGCATGCGTGCACAGACTGCCTCAAATGGCTAAGCTTTCTAGTATACAGTCAAGACCCCTCAGTGTATATGATACACGGCCATGACCCCTTAGTGTACTACTCATACACGGCCAAGACCCCTCAATATACTAGAATAATATCAATAAATTCATCGAGTACTTGTTATGAATTTAAACGTCATCTCAATTCACATTTAATTTGATAATAGGCAATTTCACAATTTTTAGAATTCACAAAATAACATAATTCAACAAACAATAATGAGAAATCACGTAATTTAACATTTAGTGATATAATATCTTATAATTGAAATCTAAATTTTCTAAAATATATTTTTCTACTCACAGTTATCTATTGAAGACTAAATCGGCTAATAGAGTGTCTCGATATTTGAGCCATTCTCTGAGATAACAATAGAATCCAATTCAAAACTTATTTATGATTCTCCTTTTTGTATAATCCAATAATTAAGGTTAGGAATTGAATTGCTAATTCTTAACCCACTATAAACACACAATTAAACCAATTCTTAAAATCGAAGTTTCTCTTCTTACCTCGTATCGTAGCCTAAAAAGAGAACCAGTTCTTTCAAAAAGCACTCTAATTTCAAAAGTCTAATGAATCAACTAAAATTTTGGTGAAGAAAATGGAATTATTTGGCTGCAATTTTTCCTGCTTCTGGTACGTATGTAAAAGAAAGTGAAAATGAAAGGAAAGAAACCAAATGCAAGATAAGGAGGAATGAAATTATTTATTTGGTTATGCTTTCTGTGCCACCGCCTGATTTTCATCCATTATTCCTTTTTTTTTTTTTTTTTGAAACTTGGCATGACATAGTTGGCCAAGAATTTATTTGTTTGACCGGACTTTGCTGATTATTACAAGGAGTGCAATCGCAAGCTACAAATTTCAGCCACATAATCTTATTTGACAAAACCATGTGATCTCAATGTATTGAACCATGCGATCGCATGGGTAGTTCGGGCAGCGTTTTATTGTTTTCTGATAGAAACAAAACTCTATCGAATCTAGGATAAAACAACTACCTAAAACACGTTTCAAAGATTTCAGGAAGGGATATAAAAGGTAGAGAATAGACAAATCATGAGGAGGCAAATTTTGGGATGAAAAATACAAGAGAATAATAGAAGATCAAGGATCGGATTGAAGATTCTTGGGCCGAAATCACGGGTTGTATTTCTATTTTCTTCTTTTTACTCCAGAACATGATTAATACAATCCTTGTACTATTTTACGAATAAATGTCCTGTTAAATTATTTATTGCCAGGATGAACGATGAAACCTCATATTTTTAATTAATTATGAGTTTTTCCGTTTTAGTAATTAATTGTTTTTGGGTTGATTCTTCTTCATTCATTTTTTCTAACGTTTTAATACTTTATCACCATTAGAATATTTTGTGATCTTTATTGAAGTCGAGAGATATAATCTATATAAGCACATGATATTGAATAACATAGGGTCCAATAATAGATAGAGATTAATATTATACCTTATGAAATTCGTTTAGGTGTTCTTGTGATTTAAATGCATACTTTTAAAATAATGTTATTCACAGTCGCTCACTACCAGTAGTCATCATACGTGGCATTACTCAATTGGATGAATTATTTAGTCCAATTAAGTAATGTATTTATAGCAATTAATTATAAATAATTCATTCATTTGAGTAATGCCACGTAGGATGACTACCGGTAGTGAGCGACTATGAATATCATTACTCATATTTTTATGTTCAAAACTTAATTAGAGATAATTAAGTTCGTATATCGATATAGAATTGATTGACCAGCGATATAGGCTTGAGATTATTATAGGGTCACTGCTTTTCAATCTAGGGTAATTATAAGCTAAAGTGATTATCAGATAGTTGATTAAGAAATGTGTTGGTGAATTCACAAATCCTAGTACTAGTAAAATTCGAATTCGTTCTTAAAATTACATTTGATTGCAAGATAATTTAGATTTAATTTAACATAAGTAGAATAATTTTAGGATTAAATTTATAAACGAATATGTGTTTTTATATTATTAAAACTTGAAGTATACATTAATTTGGTAATTAATTGCCAATCCTCGTGCGTTCGACACTTTTCACATCACTTTATTACTTGTAACCGATCCGTTTACTTGCGGGATTAAAATTTACAACAATACACGTTACTTCTTTGGATTGCTACGATTTACATTTAATTACAAAATAAGATTTCCTTCTTGCAATCTTCTAATTAATAAGTTTTGTTCATTGAATAGAAACTAAAAAATTAAGTAAAATAAATTTTGATATTAATTATTATTTTATAGAGAAAATTATTTTCTTCTTCATTTTGTAACTTGGGGTCGTCTTGTAATTCAAAAAAACAATGTTTAGAATTCAAGTGCAATTGACATATATAAATATTGTTAATAAAAATATTAACATGTTAAGAATTGAAAATGGAAAAAATTATGTAGTCAAACGACTCAACTACAAGTCAATTTTTCTTTAATTACATGTTGATTTTTTATTACTTCGATTATAATTAGATAAAAATCTTGGAGCAATCTCTTTCATCTCCAATCCCAGCCCGACTTGGTATTCAAGAATACTTACGATTAGGCAACTTGTTTGCGTCCATGTAGTTAATTTTCTCAATGTACCATGTAATAAATTGACATGTAAGAATACAAATAATTTAATAGCACAATTTAACACTAATTATTTATAAGTTTACAAAACATTCCAGACTTTTCCTTTAAAAAAAAAATTCTTGATTCATATCTTTTTGTTACTAAACCTTTTAAGACCCTTGAATATGTTATAGATGCATATAGAAAACTCTTTTAGGTGAAGAATAAATATTAAAGGTACTCTTGAGCTTAGTGATTATTACAAAGACACTTTCTCTCATTCCAAATATGGAAAAATTCAGATCCAATCACTGATCATGCACTCATGGACTCTGAAATCATATATATGGTCCAAAATTAATTCAATTAAAGTTATATTTCAGTACTAAAAGACCAACATGCCACTGCAATTGCAAAATAGCTAATTCAAATACGATAATGTTTTATTAAGATACTATTTTCTATGATATTGTTTTATGAAAATTGTTTGATACTGTTTTACTTTTGATATTGTACATTAGTTTTTGTTACATTAGTGTGTTTGGCCAGGTTTTAAACTCTTTTTTTCTCAAACTCAAATTTTATTAACTTTTCAATCACACATTTCAACAAATTTTTCTTAATCTCCAAATAAAAATTACTTTTAAACTCTACCAAACAACACTTAAGACACATTCAAAATTAAATATTTTATGGTTGATGTAATAATACTGTTTCAAAATGCTCCATTAGTACTACAAGATTATTGATACTATTTTTATTCAAAATGTTTGATACCGTTTCAATAAATGATAATGTTCTTCTATTGGGTTGTATTTTGTGTGTGTTATACTGTTTTATTATTAAGATACTGTCATATATGATACTAATATATTAAGATACTTTTATCTATGATACTGTTTTATTAAGATACTGTTATATTACTTGTTTTCTATCTTTAACTATACGATAGTGTTATCTATGATAGTGTTATTATTATGATATTGATACAAATGTGCTTCTAATACTGTTTTCTATGATACTGTTTTATGAAGATAATTTTATTATGATACTGTATAATTTTATTATGATACTGTTCTTAGGTCGGAATTTTCTATTTTGAGTATCTAATATTGTCATTGTTTACGAATATACTGATAATATATTAATGTGCTTCTGATACTGAAATATTAAGATACTCTTATATGTGACATCGTTATATTAAGATATTGAAACACTGTTATTAATAAGATACTATTTTGTATACTATATTGCAAGATACTGTACTTAATAAGTTATTGTTTGTCATAATATTTTATTAAGATATTGTTTTTATGATATAGTATCAAACAACACACATGAATGTGTGAAAATAATATCTTGAAACACATAAAAAGGTTGATGTGTGTGAAACAAATGTTGTTGTTTTTTATTCGACAAAAAAATGATAACAAAACAATTGTGTTCCTATATATCAAAAAATCAATATTTCCAACAAAAAAAACCTAATTCAAGAAAAATAAGAGAAATCATTCATAAAAACGGAATCCAACTACATAAATAACATTCAAAAATTAATTGTTTTCAAAATTTTACAATCCAAAGACTGCTCAATACTTCTCAGGATTATCTTCATTATTTGATAACAATTGCAGGCAGTTTGATGTGAATCAAGACCATATTGGAGTCTAATGGAAGGTTAGAGGACCAAAATGAGGGTGAAACAAAGTTGGAGACCAAAAACGAAGAGAGTGTGAAAATATCGCCCAGGCAAAACAGGTGGGCGATTGCCCAACCTGTTCGGGGGCTTAACAGAATGCAATTTTGTAAGCCTGGGCGATTGCTCGGACTTACACTGGGCGATCGCCCAGGCATTCTCCGGGAAGAATTGGAATTTTCCTAAATTTTGTTCCCTTTTACAACTAGGACTCCTATTTTTAATTATTTATGAATTAGATTAGGATTTCTTTAATTTTACTATTTAAGTACTTTTCATTGTAAAACAATTCAGTTTTGATTTTTGAGAGATTAATTAAAGTGAGGATTCACTTTTTGTTCCGTGTTCTTAAATGAACAAGCCCTAAAAACTTATCAAAGATTTTGCAAACCTTTGTGGCGTTTTCATAACTAGGGTTCGTTGGTTCAAGAAATCATCGGGTCTAGTTATTGCGACTAGATTTTAGCTTTCTTGGGGTTCATATCAAACTTTTTGTGGGTTCCGAGATTCGATTCTCAGCGGGTTCGCATCAGTCGGTATTAGAACTTTGGCTCTAAAATCAGGTTCTATCGTCTAATTTTTAGTTTTTTTTTATCAAATTCATCTTAGGGTGTGTTTGATAGCTTTCCATGGAAAATGCAAATATTTTCCATGTAAGTTGGAAAAGAAATTCCACCAAATGGGTGAGAAAAAATTTTCCAAGGAAGTGGCCAAATGTGTGCTTTAGACAATTGTACCTTGAAAATATTTTCCATTTTCCATGTGCCAATCAAACACAAAAGTGGAAAAATAAAACACATTGATTTGACAAGATTTTCCATGGAAGTGACATTTTCCATGGAAAATTTGTGAATCAAACACACCCTTAAATCATATCAAATATATATATACATCTCTTTCGTTATTCTTTTTATTATTTTCTTGTTTAGATTCATCTTGAATCACATATATAAAAAAAATTCTTCCTTTGTGATTCTTTTTTTTTTTTTTTTTTAATTTCTTGCGTTGGACCGCAAAAGTTAAAAAAAAAAATGAAAATTCAAGAAATTTCTTCAAGAAAAACATAGTTCTTGAGATTTTTGTGTCATAATTGTCATCCAGTGCTTAAATCTTATCATTTTGTGAACCTCTTTCAGTTTTTCCAGTTCGCCATGGAATGCAACCAAACCGCTAGTCTTGATCTTGCGCCATTGCTACGATAGATGTATCGGATTCCTCTTCTTTAAATCGGAATAAAGATCTCATCCCCACTTTTCACCAATTTTCTCACTAGCCTGCAACTAAACAAAGCAAATCAATGATGTAGAGGTGGGCTGACAAATTCAGTGATAAGAACCCTATAATTTGCAAAATAGGTAATTGAATCGACCAATCTAAATCCCTTCCTCGAACTTACAATAGAAGACTAAAAACCTAGAAAGATTGGTTCTAAGAACACTCTTCACTTTTACTACCTTAACACTCAAGAATGCCAAAAGGTCAAGTATTCTTGGGCCAGTTAAGCTTCAATGTGGTGTTTGATTTGAGATGTTTCCTAAAGTAAAATTCATATTAAAGAGGTAGAGACTCTACAGAATAGGAAAAAGATCTTGGCACCAAGTGGGGAGCCAATATGTCCAATAAATTTTGATTATACATTGTCTCTTGCTTTTGAAATCGAGGATCAGAGGATGTATAAAAGGTATAAAAAATATCAAATTTTCATGCAATTAGAATTCTAAGGTAATAGGAAAATACACGAAAATTTTGGAAATCGCAAATTTGGAGTTGATGTATGTCTGACGCAATATACTGTTAAATTCAAACCTACACATCAACTCTGCAGTAGAAACTTGTATTTTCGAGAATCAAACGATCTCATTTTTTAATTACTCCTGGTTAGAGTGTACTCCTTTTTTCATTTCATCGGCTAGTCGTGGTGATCTACTTTAATGAAGTTGACGTCGGATTGAAAAATAAAAAAATAAAAAATATATTGAAACTAACAAGCTTGTATGGCTGCAAATTTGAAGTCATTTATAATTAGATTGTCATTTAAATGCAGGGTTAATTATATAATATACTACCAAACTTTATACTCTATTTCATTATACCATCGAACTTTAATTCGTTTCATTTATACCACCAAACTTTAAAATTAGTTTCAGTTAAACCACTTCGTTAACCAGTTGTTCATTATTTTTAGACGTGACACTACCTTGTCATTAATTGGCTGATGTATCTCACCACGTATGAAAGTGTTGTCCACATGTATGAAGTTTAAAATGAAATACGTTTTTGACATCAATTAAACGACCTTGAGCCCAATGGTTGTCGAAATAGTTGATACAAAACCGTATTTTTAAACACGACTTTGACATCAAAAGCATATTTTCATTTTGAACTTCATACACGTGGACAATACTTTCACACCTTGCGAGATATATCAACCAATTAATGGCCCGTTAATGTCACATCAGAATTTCTGTCAAACAAGGAACAGCTGGTTAACGAAGTGGTTCAACTAAGAGTAATTTTAAAATTTGGTGGTATAAATAAAACGAATTAAAGTTCGGTGGTATAAATAAAATAGAGTATAAAGTTCAGTGGTATATGATGTAATTAACCCTTTAAATGCAACAACTTCATTATGGGCTGTAGAGAAATCCAGAACTGGCTCCAATTTCTCATGTTCAGATATATTCACATGGATGGTTCATGGTTGTGGTATTATATTTAAGTTTCAACTACTAAATATACAATCTGGAAGCTGTACAAATTGGATTATTTTGTAACACATTAAAGTTCCAATGCATCTGTCAGCCATTATAACATTTTCTTATTAATGTCCTTTAAATGAAACGCATAACAATGCATACATTACACAAAGAAAATACATAGTCAATAATGGCGTTCTCAAATGTTTGATGTTAAGCTATATTCAAACGATTTCTGCACAGCTATAAATTCCCTCTTCAGCTTCTGTTTTCTGCACAGCTCTAAGCTTCTTATCATCTTCCTCAGTTATACTCTTCAAGACAAACATGGGTGTCTTCAGTTTTTTCCATGAACTCAAAACTAATGTTTCTCCGAAGAGGATGTTCAAGGCTTTGATCACCGATAACCACGATGTTTTGCCCAAAGTCTCCCCATCCATCAAGAGCATTGAGACAGTTCAAGGAGATGGTGGTGTTGGAAGCATCAAGCAGACAAATTTCGGTGATGGAAGTCTACATAACAAAAATCACAGAAAAAGAACACGTCGTCAAATTTAGCTTACTAAACATGTCGTAATTTTTTGTGTTTTTAAATAATCTCATGATGAGCATCTGTGTGTTATTTAACAGACGCTCACTTCAAGTACATGAAGAACAGGGTTGATTTTCTCGACCCTGAAAACTACGTGAGCAAGTTCACTTTGATTGAGGGAGACGCACTTGGGGACCAGCTTGAAAAGATATGTTACGAGATGAAATTCGAGGACTCGAAGGGTGGAGGATGTGTTATCAAGATCACCAGTGACTACCATACCAAGAGTGATGTTGTACTTAAAGAAGAAGATATTAATGCAGGAAAGGAACATGCTATGGGACTATACAAGGCTTGTGCAGATTACCTTATTGCCAATCCTCATGTTTGCGCTTAAATAATTTCCAATTATGTCTTAATTAAGTCTGTCAAACATAAAGGTAACATTTTCTGTATTTCAGCATGAGTGGTGGTTTGCCTTAATAAAATCCTTTGTTCTACTTTTCCATTCAAGTTTGTTCTTCTCCCACTGCTACAAAAATTTCGGAGTACAAACATATAATAAGAATCTAATTTTGAGTTTTCTATGCCAAGCGACATAGTGAATGTTTTGAGTTTGTTGTAGCAAACATGAGGTAGTTGTTTCATCCCTCGAGAGATTTATACAAGAGACTCACATTTATGAAAGATTGAGGTTGATGGTGCCAAGATTTAAATGTTAGGAATTTATTTGCACTTTCCGCAAAGGTTAAGGACCCTACTGCAGTTCCCCTACAATAGATATATGTAAAAGATTTAATATTTCTACATTTGTCAAATATGTTGTGATTCTCTGATCACGAAATAGGAATTTAAAATAAGAAAAAATGATTCTATTACTACTTGAATAGAATTTTACAAGAGTTACATACTCAATTGCAAATACACAAACAACATCTCTCTTTCTAAACTCTGTCTCTCTATTATTTCTTGGAGTATTTCTCAATGGATTCTCTCTCTCTATCTTTCCTTGGATAGGAATTACAAAAAAGGCATATGAAACTTATGAACTCTTCACTTATTTATAGAGTTCATTTCTTGGTGGTTAAGCAATCTCTAACTTCCTTTGACTTGGTCAAACTTTCCGTCTTTGACTAAGTCTAAGATGTGTTCATATCGAATTCGAACTCTTCAAGATAGTATTGTTCGAATTAGACTTGAACTCTTAAGGTTGTAAAGTTCAAATTGAATTTGAACTCTTATTAACAATTAAGAAACTTTGACCTAATCTTAAAGGATACAAAAGTGGCTTTACAATAACAGGAAATACAGCTGGAAATATCAAAATACTTGTGAAATAACATAGAAATGAGAAAATACAATACCAGAACTAAAAAAATATAAAATTCAGCATATGTCGTTAGTAGAACTAAACTTAGAAATGATCTAATATTTTGTCTGTGTATTTTGATGAACTGAAGTCCATCCATGGCCATAACAATAAAATTATAAAATAATCATTTGAAATAAATTAAATAATAATTACCTTGTCTTCACTTCAGCTTATTAACAACAACTCTTCTGGTCCGTGGGGAGTTCAACGATGGTTGATAGGTTTTAAATTCTGGAAACAAACGAATGTTAATAAAATTCTCACACATTTGGAGAGAAAACAACCCTATAGCTGATTGGCTCGCCAATACCGGTTACAAAGAGCAGAAATTTAGAATCCTCCTCCCCTCTCGTCTGCATGGAGGATAGGGGGCAATGCCAAACCCTTAATTCTATGTAAATAAGTTGGTATAAAAACATTATCTACCTTTTGAATAAATTGAAAAGATCTGAACCCAGTTTAAAGTGCGTAAGCTGCCTAACTAGCAGAATTTAAACTGAAATGCACATGGGCAGATAAAGATGTTAATATAAAATGGGAGCTAAGGGTTTACACCCAAATCATCAAATCTAAACACCCTCAGTTGTTAAACAGCCAAAAATTACAATCGAAATGTGTAATATTTAACATTGCCTTCAAAAAGAAAATTGAAGTGTAAACATACAATGTAAATAATCAATCTCACATTTAACATCAGTGTATTGAACGCGAGTAAATAATTTGCTGATTTTGTAACAATTAATTCATTCTGTCATTCAAACAGATGTATTGTGAAATCAATTGACAAATATGTAACAACAAATGTTATATATTACGTGTCTGATAAAAATCAACATCAGAATAAGTAGTCAAAGCAACTTAATGTAAATTAACAATTAAAATCTTTGCAACGGGTAGTGAAATTTAACATTACATGAATTTTCCACAAAATAATTGATTGTGATATAATCCTTTGTTAATACTGTAATATTTTTAGAGAATAGCCACTAGTTGTGAATGGAGAGTTCGAAGTAATTAAGGAAGAAGAATAATCTAGGTAAAGCATCACTTTTTCTTAGTCCACATCTCTAGCAGGATTTGGCTGCGGTTTGTGTAGATCTGGTGGAGCAGGCGGGAGGAGTGGTGGTGGCAGGCGTGAAACTAGTCTAGATTTTTTGGTTTCTCCAATGTTAAATCATGCTAGATCTCTTGTTTCGTGGCAAAACCAGAAGATAAAGGTGTTGGTGGCGGCGGCGGTAGACATGCGGGATAGGGTGGTATGTGGTGGCTCAGGGTTGGGTTGGGATTGGAAGATGGAGAATTTTAGTTTTCATGTTTAATTTAATTTTAACCAATTTTTTTAAATTGTTTTAAGTTAAAATACGGAGAGAGACCATTTTGCCCTCCTTAAAAATGATCAACTTTTTGTCGATTGTTGAATTTTTTTTATCGTTAGGGAAGAATAATATATTTTCCTTTTTTTCTCTAATTCTTTTTCTTATTTATTTTATTTTCTTATTTTTATTTTTTGGGACTTTCACTACAAGAAATTGTACTTCTAACGACGAAAAATTTGGTCTTGTAAAGCCTCTCGATACCATTTTTTGACAAAACAACCTAAAAAAGAATTTTGACGACAAAAAATTGCGTCAGAAAAAGTGATATTTCTTGTAGTGTTTTGTGCAAGGATTAGAAATTTTAAGACCTTATAGCATATTTTTTATATGAAAAAAGTCAGAAATGACCATCTACGTGAATTTTTGAAATATTGGGATGATATGTACGAATAAAATTAAGTGATGACAAAATTGAGACAACATATACAAATATTGAAAATCTTGAGTGTAATTTACCCTAATATTAAAGGGCAACATAAGAAGTGAAAAATTAATAAGGTAAATTCATTGTTTTTGTAATCAACACTAAAATATTTGAAAGTTCTATTTTATTTTGAATAATATAAAAACATGCTAACATTTCATGAATTTATTTAATAATATTTCTAAATTATTACTCATAAGCATAGACCACCACTACAAACGTTGCATATAGCGACGAGATTGAAAAGTCTCTGCTATAATGTTACAGCAACGACAAAATCGTCGCTATAGGAGTCAATTTTTTAACAATTATAAAAAATTAATTTCATGTACTTGGTGGGACCCTAACCCGATCTACCAAATACAGGCTTGAAATAGTATATATATATATATATATATATATATATATATATATATTAGTTCTATAAAAACATTTTCTATAATTGCTTATAAAGTAAAAAATAAATATTAGTGAAAAATTAAATTCCACACCTAAGTTTAAAAAAAAGGCCCCTATAGGGGCGACAATGTCATCGCTATAGATAAAAAAAAGTGGCAAAGTTTCCCGCCATCTTTCAAAGCAAAAGCGACGACCAAATTAATTTATAGCGACGACATAAGTATGTCGTCGCTATATATATAAGCTATCCTATAGGGACGACAAGGAAGTCGGCGCTATTTGTTGTCGTTGTTGTCGCTATTTCTTGTAGTGCACTAGTTTGTTCGACTAGTGACTCATTAGTTAATTAGCCGGGTCAACATTTAAATTGAGTCTAATAACTTTGCTTGGAACATTTGCCGTGAAAAAATGATCATGTTAGTATTGTTTCTAACAAATGAAAGGAAAAACTAGAGATGATATATTTGATTTGTCGATCATCTATGGTTTGTCTAGTGCTGAATCAGCTGAGTATAGAAAATATGCGACTTGTATTAAAGTAAAAATAAAGAATTTTTTTTTAAAGAGAAACGCACTTATATGTTTGGGTGTTGGTAGTTGCGAGGGTTCATCTTTCTTCACGTATTTTACCAAAATAGTCAAACAATGTCAACATTAACATGGACATAAATGTTGGCACCGTATTTAAGAAGCCTCCATTTTAACAAAAAAATTCAGAATAGGGGGAATTGAATGAAATTAATCAAAGATGGAAATAATCATCGATTATTTTTGTTTTAAGAGGAAGGAACGATAGAGAACTTATAACTTTTAATTTTCAATATAGAAAAATTTGTACAACTTTCATATGTTAATGCGGGCCTGAGTTAATAATATGACAACTTACTTGATAAACGAATATGACAACAAAATGATTAGAAAAGTTGGCTTTTGTTATAGATTTCTTTTGTTTTATTACTTCGATTCTACTTTACTTTGAGTCTGTTAGCTTATTCCTATCTTAGTTTGGATTTTATTGGGGTCAAGAGATTTGGACTCAAAACATGCTTCCAATTATTATTTAGCAATTTCAAAATATTCATATATTTTGTTCTCGTCGAATACTCTTTATCTCCGTCGAATATTTCTGACGGCACCAAAAAGTAGTCGAAAAAATCAAAAGAACTCTTTACTGTCACTACAAGAAAAATCACTTATAACGACAAATTTTTTTTCTAAAGTCTCTCAACGACCTTTTTCCGATGAAACAGTCTAAAAATGACTTTTTGTGATAAAAAAATTGCATTATTAAAAGTGAAATTAATTTCTTGTAGTGTATCGTCAAAATAATCCGACAAACAATTTATTGCAAGGGACAGTGAATGTTTTGAGTTTCTTGTAGCAAGCACGAGGCACTTGTTTCATCCCTCGAGAGATTTATACAAGCGCCTCACATTTATGAAAGGTTGAGGTTGATAGTGTTTTTGCGCTTAAACTACAAGCGCATATTCAAAGATAAGTAGTAATAATAAATTTGATCAGTCCTATATTGATCCCACGAGAATCTTGTACTTATTAGTTGAAAGAAAATTTAAAATACAAGAATCGTTTAAAATTATTGTTTACTAAAAACTACTTAAAATCAAGTAAACTATGTAACTAAACAAAGTTAGAGAGAATTTAATTATGAAAAAACACTAGGACTGTGGGTACACTTATATTTTCACTTTAATGACAAGATACACATGCACCTCGTTACTTCTTTGGATTGATACGGTTTACGTTTAATTACAAAATACGATTTCCTTATTGCAATATTCTAATTAATAAGTTTTGTTCAATGAATATTATTTGTGATACTATATTGCGAGCTACTGCTTGTGATAATAATTTTTTAATATACTGTTTTCTATAATGCAATATCAGAAAATACACTTGTTTGTGTGACAGTAACAGCCTGAAACACAAAAAATATTGATGTGTAAAAAAAATTATTGTTTTCTTTTATTCGACCAAAAATTAATTATAAAACAATTGTGTTCTTATATATCAAAAAAACAATATCTCCAACAAAAACGACTAAATTCAACAAAAATAAGAGAAACCAATCATAAAAATTGAATTCACCTACAAAAGTAACATTCAAGAATCAATTGTTTTCAAAATTTTGTAATCTAAAGACTGCCCAATACTTCTCATGATCACCGTCATTATCTAATAACAATAGTAGACTATTAAAGTATAAAAATTTATCTTTTACATGATTGGAAATAAAAAAGAACAGTAAAAATGTGAATCTACTATTATCACTCACGAAAATAGTAGAAAAGATTTGGGTGGCTGGCGGCTAGTCATGATATGATGAGGGGGAGGTGCAATTGTCGGTGGGAGACACAGTAGAAAATGTTGGCCACTTGCGTTGCTGCGTTGAAATTTGAATTGAATTTAATTCTAATTAATATATGTCTAAAGAATAATTACGAGATTAATGGAATTATGACTTAAGTAGTATAACTTAATCGTAATTTTAAAAAATAGTTAGACCTAATTTGGAACAAGTCACCTATGAGTGATTTATAGGCAATTTCCTCTTGAAAAATTAAAAAACATCCCTTTAGATTTGTTTTCTGTAACATATTCCTCAACAAGCAAAAATGAACAGTATATTTCCAATTTTACCCTTTTACTTCAAACTATATTCCAATATTTTTATATTATATAAATTTATCTTTTTTCTTTGTCCTTAATATTTTTTTCATTTTTTATTTAAATGGGAGTTACGCTAGTAGTTAAGAGAATTTTAATGAAAATTTTAGAAGTTAGCCTTGTTTTTTATAATATTTTTAAAAATCTATGGATAAAACATAATTTTTTGTCGATGAATAATATATTTATACTTTTAATCAAGTTCGTTGAAAACAATATTTCCGTCTAAATTAATCTTTATTAAAACAAATTTTGAGTTCAAAAGCAACGCTCTCGTACAAATCGAAAACATGGGAAAAGTCAAAAGCAATAAGTAAAAGGAAAATACAGTTTGTATCATTTAACAACAATATCAAATAAAACATAAAAAGTAAAAAGGGTAGAATTGAAATTACATATCCGGCGGCTGAGCTGCTGAGCATTTATTAGAAACAAAAAAGAAAAACCGAAGAATAAACGAAATAATAAAAATTAAAATGCAACAAACATCAAGATGGGTTCTAGAGAAAATCCAGACATGCATGGCTCAAGTTTCTCATGTTCACATATATGCTCAATCTGGAAGATGTACAAATTGGAATAAAAAACATAGATTATCTAAAGAAAATATATAGTCTATTATGGTGTGCTCTAATACTTAATATTCAAATGATGTTATCCACAACAACGCCCCTATAAATTCCCTCTTCAGCTTCTGTTTTCTACACAGCTTTAGTCTTCTTCACAATTGAAATTCATTTCGTTTTTAATTATCGTCTTCCTCGGTTATACTCTTCAAGACAAACATGGGTGTCTTCAGTTTTTTCCATGAACTCAAAACTAATGTTTCTCCCAAGAGGTTGTTCAAGGCCTTGATCACCGATCCCCACGATGTTTTGCCCAAAGTCTCCCCATCCGTCAAGAGCATTGAGACAGTTCAAGGAGATGGTGGTGTTGGAAGCATCAAGAAGACAAACTTCTCTGATGGTTAGTCTATATAACAAAATCGCAAAAAAAATTACGTACTAACATACAATACTAGATAAAATAACGTCTTCTTTGACCACGTCCAATATTGTCTAATTTAGTATACTAAACATGTTGTTTTTATATAATCTCATGAGCATTTGTGTTATTCGACAGGCAAGTCCATGAAGAACAGGGTCGACTTACTCGACACTGAAAACTACGTGAGCAAGTTCACTTTGGTTGAGGGAGACGCAATTGACGGCAAGGTTGAAAAGGTATGTTACGAGATGAAATTCGAGGACTCAAAGGATGGAGGATGTGTTATCAAGATCACCAGTGACTACCATACCAAGGGCGATGCTGTACTTACAGAAGAAGATGTTAAAGCAGGACAAGACTATTCTATTGGAGTCTACAAGGCTTGTGCAGATTACCTTGTTGCCAATCCCCATGTTTGTGCCTAAAATAATTTCCAATTATGTCTTGAGTTTGTCAAATGAAATAGAAACATAAATGTTTCCCATTTTCTGTAATTCAGCTAGCATAAATGGTGGTTTTGCCTTAATAAAGAACTTTGTTCTACTTTTCCATTGAAGTTTGTTCTTCTCCCACTGTCATCAAAATTTAAAGTACAAACAAATAATGAAGAATCTAATTTTGAGTTTTCTAAGCTAAGCGACATAATGAACGTTTAGAGTTTTTTGAAGCAAGCACATGATTCTTGTTACTGCTATCAGTAAATTTCACACATCAGTCTTCGAAAGTACGAGTGAAATACTTGAGTTGCAGATCCTGCAACAAAAACATTGCATAGAATTTGACTGGATTACCACTTTGATTGTTCTTAATCGATTTTAACATAATTTAAAAATAAATATAATTAGATCGCTCAAACCAATCAAATAGAGGATGGATTAAACAAAAATTAATCACAACAAGAAATGCTGAATTTATCGTGTTAAAACTCCTAAGAGCTAACATCCACGGACTAATACTCCCATATTAAGAAAAAAAGACACAATCTTATCAGATTTTAGGAATTACAATAATTATTGAGCACGTCAAATAAAAACAAAGAATAAATTACGAAACTAAGAAACAACTAATTATCTTCCCTCCTAGGGGGAGGTTGGTTCTATTAAAGCATGTCGTGAATTCCATCCCTTTGCACCTCTTGCAAGTTATGGATCGGTGAGAATGTCCAATACTTACATTTTGAGTAGACTTTTGAGAATGGATTTCCTTAGAGCCCGTAGCTCTTCCCGCACTTCAGTTTGAAAGCACCACATGTCTACCATGAAGTCTTCCCAACTCTCCGCGGTAGGAGGCATGATAGCACCAAACATAGGGGTTTCTTTGTTTTAGCCCAAACACCACTCACCAAAGAAAAATTTGCTTTTAGAAGTGACTCTTCTCCAATCTCACTATTTCGGTGTAAGAAAACTATCACCTCATCCGAGAAATCCACCCCCAATTTACGCATTAAATCCGTAATGAGGCAACCAAAAGCCATTGTCCGAGAATCTGGATGAAAAATGAACTCGGAAATGCTATATGTTACGTTTATGTCACATGAGATTTCAGATTCTTTCTTGAATGATTTGTAAAACAAGTACAAGAAATAACAGAATATAAAAGAATAACAGCAGATTTGAGTGTCCGGTTTTAGGGGGTAGGCAGTTCAGCACGTAAATGCCTACATCTGCCTTTGAGGCTCTACAAACGTAGATCCGGCCTCCTTTATACCACTGAAAACCATTATAAGTTCAAGATCCAAGATTATAGACAACGACAAATCCCCACTCAGAATCACAAGTTATCTCTCAATTAGTACTATTTCTACCAAGAACTAGGTCAAATTCTTTAACACAACAGAAACGAGGATAAACCACAAATTACAATAATCAAAGCACGAATTACTGTAGCACCACACTCCTTAAAAACCAGAGGAGAACCAAAAGTTCACCAAGTCACAAAGAAAATGAGAAGATGGGTAGAAGAAGATTAGACGAACAGAGTGAAAGAATATCCAGAAGCTACGCACACACTCACACCCTAACCCTATCAGATGAGGCACATTTATAGACTGTAAATGAATGGCCACGATCAAGTGTAGCAATCCAATGGACAAGATCAACCAGACCATTCAGCATACAAAAGGTGCAATTCCAAGAAAGGGTAAAGCGTGTTTCTTCAGAAATGGATTAGGGTAGTTAATAGCACAGTAGTTGGGCCTTGGACTCATCATTGTTTGCTTCTCATTTGGGCTCATTCTATCAATAATCTCCACCTTGAACCAAATGTAAGTTTTCAAAGCTTAAAAGAAGGCATGAAGTTTGATCATAGCCTCAGGTAACTGCAAAAAAATTTAAACAAGTTAGTTAAAAAAAAAAACAGAATTAAAGTAACTAAGCAAAAATATGTACGTATACTATTACTACTATATTATTTGACAGTTTAATACGCTTAACATGTATCAATGTTAAGCAAGCTTAAACATGATTTGAACTTGTTTAATGACAAATGTTTAGTTCCCATATCAGAAGGATTGGCTTGAGTAGGAATTTTTTTCAAGATCAATCTGATTCTTGGACACAATGTCCCTAATAAAATGTAATATAACATCCATATGCTTAGTTCTATCATAAAAGACAGGATTTTTGCATAACTGAATTGCAGATTGACTATCAGAAAACACAACAACAGAATTATGGAGTAAGTTCAATTCAGACAGCAAACCTTTCAGCCATAAGGCCTCTTTCACACCTTCAGTAATGGCAACATATTCAGATTCAGCAGTGGATAGAGCCACTATATATTGTAACTGTGATTTCCAACTAATGCAAGAATTACAAAGAGTATCATTAGCATAATTTGCATCAACATAGCCTTTCAGTTTTATTTCTTCACTATAATGTCTAAAAACTAAACCAACATTTGCAATACCTTTAAAATATTTCAATAACCATTTTAAGGCTTCCCGATGTTGTTCTCCTGGATTTGACATATATCTACTTAAGACACTTACAGAATAAGCAATATCAAGTCTAGTGCAAATCATAGTGTACATTACAGAACCAATCACATTAGAATAAGGCATTTTATTCATGTATTCTAATTCATCATCAGATTGGGGACATTGGTCTTTACTTAGCATAAAATGGTTAACCAAAGGAACAGAAACAACTTTAGAATCAAGCATAGAGATTTTCTTTAGAATTTTCATAATATAAGACTGTTGTTTTAGCATTAAAGTAGATTTAGATCTGTCTCTAATTATATCCATTCCCAGAATTTTCTTGACATTGCCAAGATCTTTCATTTCAAATTCTGAACTTAAAGCAACTTTAATGTTACTAATTGAGTCAACACATGAACTAATTATTAACATATCATCAACATCAACATACAACAGTAAAAACACAAAAGTATTACTAGGAAGTTCAGATTTAAAATAGAGACAATGATCAAATTCACTTCTGTTAAAACTTAAGGATAACATGAACGTATCAAACCTCTTATTCCATTGCCTGGGAGATTTCTTCAAACCATATAAGGATTTTTTAAGTAAACAAACATAATCAAACTTGTGTTTATCAATAAAAACAATGGGTTGATTCATATAAATCTTTTCATCCAATTCATCATGTAAAAAAGCAGTTTTAACATCAAGCTGTTCCATTTCCAGATTGGAATGAGCAACTAAAGCAAACATAACTCTTAAAGTAGTATACTTTACCACAGGAGAAAAAAATTCAGTATAATCAACACCATACTTTTGAGCAAACCCTTTAGCAACAAGTTTAGCTTTAAACTTAAGAGGGTCAGAAGACTTATTACCTTCATTAACCTTGTATAGCCACCTAAAATCCACAATGGATTTATGTTGAGGTTTGGGGACTCATTCACATGTCTGGTTTTTATACAGGAAGCCATTTCATCCTTCATTGCATTCCACCACATATCAGTTTCACTTCCATTTATAGCATCTTCAAATATTTTAGGTTCATTACCACTTAATTCATCAAAAAAAGTTACAGCAAGAATAGAAAAGTCATAATCAGAAAGTCTAGAAAGCACCTTAGTTGTTCTTCTATTTCTATCTCTAGCTAAATGATAATCCTCTAGACTCAAGCTTTGAGACTGATTTTGACTTTCATTTCTAATCTGATTATTGTTTGAATCATCATTAGAGTCTACTAGTTGAGTAACATCTAGGTGATTCTGCTCAGTAGGAGTGATAACTATATTGTCAGGCTCCACCTCAATCTCTATATTAGTGGGATTACTATTCTCACTTCTCTTTAAACAAGGTAATTCATCTTCTTTAAAAACAATATCTCTACTGAAAATTGTTTTAAATCCCCCAAGCTCCTAGCCCAAAGTCTATAGCCTTTAGTTCCATCAGGATATCCTAACAACACACACTTTTGAGATCTGAGATCAAGTTTATCATCCTTCTGATGAGAATAAACATTACAACTAAAAATTCTAAGATTAGAGTAGTCTGTAGGCTTACCATGTCACATTTCTTTAGGAGTTTTGCCATTTAAGACAGCAGAATAAGATCTATTAACAAGATAACAAACTGTAACAACACCTTCACCCCAAAAAGGTTTAGATATATCAGAACTAGAAAGCATACACCTAACCCTTTCAAGTAAATTTCTATTCATCCTCTCAGCAACACCAATTTGCTGAGGGGTATAAGGGGCAGTTTTATGTCTCTTTATACCAGATTGATTACAAAAATCATCAAAGGCTTTATTACAAAATTCAAGCCTATTGTCTGTCCTTAAACATTTTAAGGTTTTACTAGTTTGATTTTCAAGAAGAGTTTTCTAGGTTTTGAACTTATCAAAAACACTATATTTATTTTTCTTGAAAAATCATCAATTATAAACAGAAGGTACTTGTTCCTTCCATGTGCTAGTATGCTAGATGGACCCCAAAAATCAGAGTGCACATAATCAAGTATGGAGGAAGATTTATATAAGCCATAAGAGAATTAAACTCTATGTTGTTTTTCCATGATACAAGTTTCACAGAAAGGGAAGTAAGTTATCTTATCTTTTCCAAAACACCCTTAACTTTGTAAGATACTAAGCCCCCTATTACTTAAGTGAGCTAACCTTTTATGCCAAAGATCAATACAATCACTATTCACAGAATTAACCATTGCAATATCTAAAAAAGATTTTTCAGTTTGAGTGAAATATAAGTCATTTCTTTTATATCATTTGATAGCAACGAGCACCATTTGTGATTTTAAAACGGCCATCACCAAAATTTCCATCAAAGTTAGAATCTTCGAGAGTACCAATAGAGATAAGATTTTTGGATAAATCAGTTACGTATCTTACATTTTTAAGAAGATAAACAAAACCAGTATCAAATTTAACCATTATATTGCCTATCCCATGAATTTTACAAGCAACATTGTTTCCATAACAACCATACCAGAGTTAACTTTAGTATAGGAGCAAAACAAGACAAAATTAGGAGTCATAGGAAAAGTGTATCCAGAATCAAGTAAGCATTCATCAGACTGACATATGGAAGACACAGAGTTCACAAAGGTCTCAGGCTCTTCATTTTCAAAGGCTACGTACAATTCTCCAAGTGTTTCAGTGTTAGTGGTAACAACATTACTTTGTTCAGGAGGTCTATTTTTCTAGGAATTGTTATTCAACTTATAACAATCTTTAATATAGTGCCCCAACTTACCACAATTATAACACTTTCTCCCTTTTACTTTTGATTTTGATCTAGACTTACCATTGCCCTTCTTTTTATGACCATAACCATTAGAATTACTTTCTTCTTAATTGTTATGTTGTCTATGCTATGATCTACTTCTAACAAGTAGGCCTTCACCATTACTTCTAGTTTCTTTATCATGTTTCAGCTCATGACTCTTACTTCTCAGTGCATTTATGATCATATCAACCAATAAAATCATCCCTACCATATTTGATGGCACTTTTAACGTCTTTATAGGCATCAGGAATTAAATTCAACAATATTATTGCTTTATACTCATCAATACTTTTATCACCACAGTTCTTTATATCTTGGATCAACTTATTGAATATATCAAAACTTTCATCAAGATCCTTTGAGGAATCTATTTTAAAACTAAAAAAAATTTCTAGTAAAAATAATTTGTTTGGGAGTGATTTTTCAAGATAAGTTGATTCAAGAGTTTTCCATAAAGATTGGGCATCACCAAGAGTACCAAATTTTCTAAGCACATAGTCAGACAAATGAAGTATAATAGAGGTATATGCTAACTCATCGGACATAGTATCAGGAAAGGATTTATTTATGGCCTTGGACACTT
Organism: Forsythia viridissima; assembly: GCA_030279155.1. Classification (NCBI taxonomy): domain Eukaryota; kingdom Viridiplantae; phylum Streptophyta; class Magnoliopsida; order Lamiales; family Oleaceae; genus Forsythia; species Forsythia viridissima. The sequence continues at coordinate 51,228,150 of CM059037.1, read as the reverse complement.
TTTATTGAACTAAAATACCTTTCATTTTTTTTTTTTGCCAGATAGCAAAGTCACCTTTTCCATTAAATCGATCTAAATGAAAACTTGAAGTAGCCATTTATCACAATTTTCACACAGGTAACAGAGATGACAAAAGAAGTATTTTATTCAAAGACAAAACCAAGGGACAAGAAAATAAGAATACCAATAATCAAATACAAGCACATGCAAGATCTTACACACAGTTTTTGGGAGAGATCGATAATCAAGAACAACCTAGGATTCTGTGAGAATCAGGTTCTCAGGTCAAGAAGTGATCAAGAAAGTCTTAGGAAAGGGTGTTTTACAGAGATAACAAGATTGGTTAACAACAAACTTTACAGTTATTCACATAGTAGGTAGTATTCACGTATTAAAACAGAATATCACAATCTTTTATACCTATTTCAAGAACTGTTTCACAACAACTACTGAGGACAAATCATAAAGGATGTATAAGTCAAAAATTACTTGTACTTAATACAACAACACAGTTTATATACAAGAAACTTATCATCTCCAACTTTACACCTTAAGAAGTATAGAGAATCATACTTACAGTCCTAAGATTTGTCTCAGTATCAGAGGCGAAAGAATATCAATCATCAAGAAACAATTATCCAGCTCTAATACCTCTTGTTATGTTTTTGTCACTTGAGATTTAAAATTCTTTCTTGAACGATTGGTAAAACAAGTACAAGAAATAACAGAATATAAAAGAATAACAGTAGATTTGAGTTTCCCGTTTTAGGGGACAAGTAGTTGAGCATGTAAATGCATACATCTGCCTTTGAGGCTTTACAAACGTAGATCCAGCCCTCTTTATACCACTGAAAACCATTATAAGTTCAAGATCCAAGATTACATACAACGACCCACTCAGAATCACAAGTTATCTCTCAAACAGTACTACTTCTACCAAGAACTAGGTCAAATCCTCTAACACAACAGAAATGAGGATAAACCACAAATTATAGTAATCAAAGTACGGATTACTGTAGCACCACACTCCTTACAAACCAGAGGATAACAAAAAGTTCACCAAGTCACAAAGAAAATAAGAAGATGGGTAGAAGAAGATCAGACGAACAGAGAGAGAATATCCAGAAGCTACGCACACACTCACACCCTAACCCTATCAGAAGAGGACATTTATATACTACAAATGAATGACCACGATCAAGTGTAGCAATCCAACAAACAAGATCAACTAGACCATTCAGCATACAAAAGGCACAAATTCAATAAAGGGTAAAACATGTTTCTTCATAAATGGATCATGGTAGTTAATAGCATAGTAGTTGGGCCTTGGACTCATCATTGTGGGCTTCTCAATTGGGCTCATTTTATCAATACTATAGATGATTAAATCACAAATATTGAACCTATGCCCCCTAACTATCTTCCACATCATCCAAATGTCCTCATGAGACAACCGAGATAATCTACCCGACCTAGGCTTGAAAAAGTGGACCACAATGAGGTGAAGCAGCCTCATATCTCTACTTAGCTCGCAACGTCGAACCGAGGAGATGTTAACTCCAGATCCTCATACACTACCCGACAAGCCTCCAACAAGCTAAATTTATATCCAAAATCTTCACCAGGCAGTGGCACTCCATATATTTTAGATAATAAGCCCGCATCAATCATTAACAATTTTCCTTTCACATATGTTGATACACAATCAAACACCCCATTGTCATCATCCAATATCTTGGCATTGCTATAAAAAAACACCTAACGATCCTATTACAGTAACGACCCTCTATCTCTAGTAATTTCATCCATTTAAAGTCCTTGAATTTAGCTAAGTAAGAAAATTGCAAGGATTCCAAAAAATTTATATTAATGTACATTCCTGGAGCAAGCTTGCAATCCTTGAAATTGTCATAACAAGCAGATGACATGGCATCCTTGACCCATGGATTAGGAAAATTCTCCGTAGGGAGCAGAGTACCCACTGCTCGCGAAGTAGAGCCGCGAGTGCCCGCGGCTCCTTCATCATTTTTCGCCACCTTCTTCTTGGTTTGGGGTTGAGAAATGGGAGTCTTACCTTACCCCTTTTGATTCTTGGAAGGAGCCAAGGATGATTTGGTGAGAAATTAATAGATTGAAAGATAGGGATTTAAGATTTTTGAATTGGGAAAATGTGAGGAGGGATGGAGATCAAGGGGCGGCCGATTTGAGGAAGAAGAAGAAAGTTTTGGGCCGGGTGATAACTAGTTAAAAGGATAGTGGACCGGATCAAGAACGTTTAGTTAATTAGTGGGCCTTTTGTTTGATTTTAAATGAAATACTCACCATGGACCAACACTTTGGACTCCATGAATTAAATTAAAAACTCAAAAAGCTAGAAATCTTGTGTAAATATGTTGGGCCATTTTTATTTTTTTTTAAAAAGAAAAACTAATGAATATTTAAATAATAGTAGATTGTGGGTAAAAGAAATTAATTTTAGCCCAAATTAATATATAAATATCCGTGCATGTTTATAAAAGAAAAGAAAGACATTAACCTATCATGTATATATATGTATGTACATAAATGATATTCAAATGTGTGTGTGTGTGTGTGTGTGTGTGTGTTTACGCCGATTATATATATATGTAGTATGATTACTACGTATGAATATTCCAATTAATAATCTAATAGGCGTATTAGGGATTTATGATGAGAATTTTTTTTAACATAAAATAAGACACATTTTTATGGCAAATTGATACATTGCCTATGCTTTAATATATTGTCGAATTAAGTTTCGACTAATCAACTAAAGTAAGTTTCATTATGAATTCCAGAAATATAGGAGAATGGTGAGAGCAAATCAAAAAATAGATAAGCTGACACAACTCATTGAACAACAAGCGCAGCAAATTGAACAACTCGTGAATCTTCCCGCTAACAATCCCAATCAAGAAAGGAACCAAAGTAGCGAGCGGTTCTGACGTCTGAATCCACCTACTTTTATTGAGGCAAAGGACCTAGTGGAGGTTGAGAACTGGCTAAGAATGATGGAAAGAATGTTTGCGTATGCACACGTGGGCGATGCTGAAAAGGTGACGTGTGCATCATTCATGCTTCGAGGTAGTGCGGGCCATTGGTGGGATACGTTGGCCAGCATGGGCCAGATGACAAATTTGACTTGGAAAAGATTCTGTGAGATTTTTAGAACTAAGTATTTCTTTACATCTATCCGAAACCAAAAGATGAATGAATTTATACAGCTACGTCAAGGGTTCATGACAATATCATAATATATTAGAAAATTTGAAGAGTTGTCACGTTTTGCTACTCATCTGGTCAGCATCAATGGACACAAGGTTGATAGATTTCTTGAAGGACTAAGGCTTGAATTGAACAGGGACGTATTAGTGTCCGGAATTCAAAACATGACCTTTTTCGAGGTTGCTAATAAGGCTTTGTTGGCGGAACAAGCTGAGATAAAAATTTCCAAAGCCCGTGAGGCGAGATATCAAAACAAGGGCCAGAATTCGAGCAAGAAAGGGTCTCGATGAAACCACTCACGGGGAAACAATAAGGATAATAAGAATAAGAGAAAATGGCCGGGGAAGCCACAAGGAGAATGATTGCACTAAAATGAACCCAACCAAAAGAAGGATAAGACAGAAAAGGCCGAGCGACAAGGTCGCGACCAATTGTACCAAATGCGGCAAAAACCATTCAGGTGAATGTCTAGCTGGGAAGAATGTGTGTTACACTTATCACAAGCCATGTCATATGTCTATTAATTGCCCTACAAGAATTAAACAAGCATCTTCTAGAGCCTTTGCATTGGTCAGGCATGACGCTGGGACAAGTAATGACATGGTGGCAGGTACGATTATATTAAGTCTAAACCTGTACATGTTTTATTCGACTATGGAGCAACACATTTGTTAATAGCCATTAACATGCTAAGAATACTCGAACTAGCTATTGAATCACTTCCCTTAGAAATGGAAGTCATCATACCCTCTGGACCTAACTGTTTTGTTAATCACTATGTCCTTGATGTGTTGATTGAAATTAAGGGAAAAACTCATCCTGCAAACCTAATTTCCTTAGATTTGAAGGATTTTGATGTAATCCTAGGCATGGATTGGCTATCTCGGCATCAAGTAACCATTGATTGTAGGGCAAAAACTTTGAGTAGGCCTAGAATAGGGACGATAGCTTTTCCTAAGCCTGAGAAAACATCAAAATTAGTCATATCTACACTACAGGCATTAAAACTACTAGAGAAGGGTAGCGAATGATTTTTGATTAGTTTACACCAAATCCAGGTCTAAGAAAAACATGAACCCTCACTAACCACCATACCAGGAGTGCAAGAACATCCCAATGTTTTCCCTGAGGACTTACTAGGATTACCACCTGAGTGAGAAGTAGAATTTGGTATAGAAATTGTTCCAGGATCTTCACCTATTTCAGGGCACCGTATTTCAAGGGCCTATCGTTCGACTAGTGACTCATTAGTTAATTAGCTGGGTCAACAATCAAATTAAGTCTAATAACTTTGCTCGGAACATTTGGCATGAAAAAATGATGTTAATATTGTTTCTAACAAATGAAAGGAAAAACTAGAGATGATATATCTGATTTGTTGATCATCTATGGTTTGTCTAGTGCTGAATCAACTGAGTATAGAAAACATGCGACTCGTATTGAAGTAAAAATAAAGAAAAAAAATTAAAAGAAATGCACTTATATGTTTGGGTGTTGGTAGTTGCAAGGGTTCATCTTTCTTCACATATTTTACCAAAATCGTCAAACAATGTCAACATTAACAAGGACATAAATGTTGGCACCGTATTTAAGAAGCCTAGATTTTAACAAAAAATTCAGAATAGGGAAAAATTAATGAAATTAATCAAAGATGGAAATAATCATCGATTATTTTTGTTTTAAGAGGAAGGAACGACAGAGAACTTATAACTTTTAATTTTCAATATAGAAAAATTTGTACAATGATAAGTGCGGATTTTGCACTTATTTTTGCCTTTAAAAAATGGATAATTGTGAGTTCTTTCAAGTAGTTTACTACTTATTTATGTTTTTTAATTATTTAGGTAAAAACCCGAGCTTGGATGGTGATTGGAAGAGATCCACGCGAAAAATGAGCAAAAAAGACTAAATTTGTGCAAATCGAGAATTTTGGGGACCAAATGATAAATATGTCTAAAGATGGAGGACCAAAATTGCAATTTATGGAGGACCTATATAAAAGATAACCAAAAATTCAAGGACTAAAGTCAGCATTTCAGATAGATCAAGGACTAAAATTGCAATTAATCGAAATCAAATCACAATAGCATGGTAGTTTTGTGCAATAGCATAGGCAGAAAGTCTCGCGATAGCAACATGCAAAAATTTTCAGCAGAATGATTTTGTACATTACCTTGCGATTGCAAGGAATATAACCATGCGATAGCATGGTTCATTTTCTGGCAGTCCGCGTTTTTTGTTCAGATTTTCAAGGGCTTTTTGGTCTTTCAACTTTCATCTCTTACAGGGTTTTAAGTGGCCGTTTTCTTACAATTTTGGGGGTCATTCTCTCATACTCCACACACATAGAAAGCTCTCCAAGAAGAAAGAAAGTGAGAGTTCTTTGAAAACTCCATGTAAATGGTTTTCTTTGATTTTTGTACATCATTGTGATTATTTTGTAAAATAGAAGAAGATGAATGGAGATTCGTGGGTAAATGAAGACAACCATGTGCTCAAGCTAAATCTTCCATTTCTCTTGACTTTATTAAATCCGCTGATGTATTTTATATCTATTTTCCATTTTGTCTTTGTAAATACTATGGGCTAATTTTATTTTACTAGGAATGAGATGAATCCATTTATGAAACTTTAAAGTGTTTTTTCTTATTATTGATTCCCTATTCTTGGCTTTTATGGTTGTTTATTATTAGAATTTATTGTGTATTAAGATGGTTGATCAACATTGAAATACTTTTGTGACTTAGTTTGCTACCGGGAGGTTGAAATTAGGTTTAGCACATTTAATGAACAATATAAAGTTTATGGAATGTAGGAATACACTTTCATACTTTGTGCAATCATTAATGAATGTTCTTAAGTTTTAAGACATTTTTACATTTGCGTTCTCTCGGTAAGAATGCTTGAAAGTCTTGTGTAAATATAGGTTTAGCTTTACTCGAGAGAGATTGCTAGATATTTTAGGAGCATTGATTGCCATATTAACCTCGTTTTGGAATTGATAATGGAAAATGAAACTTTAAAGTGGAGTAATTGGTGAAGTCGAATTCCTAGTATATTTTTTTATTTGATTTTATTTCAAAAAATTCTCTTTTAGTAATTTTCTTGTTAGCTTATTTTCATCAACGTTTAATTCTTAGTTTATTCATCAAAACAACATGTTTAATTGTGCGTTCAAAATAGGGCTAGATTGAATTAGATTTTAACAAAAAAAAATTATCTATTATCGTGGATTCGACACTCTCTCATCACTTTATTACTTGAACGTGACCCGTGCACTTGCGATACATATTTTAGTGAACATACAACTTTCATATGTTAATGCGGGGCGGAGTTAATAATATGGCAACTTACTTGATGAAGGAATATGACAACGAAATGATTAGAAAAGTTGGCTTTGGTTATAGATTTCTTTTGTTTTATTACTTCGATTCTACTTTACTTTGAGATTTTATTGGGGTCTAGAGATTTGGACTCAAAACTTGCTTCCAATTATTATTTAGCAATTTCAAAATATTCATATATTTTGTTCTTGTCGAATACTCTTTATCTCCGTCGAATATTTCTGACGGCACCAAAAAGTAGTCGAAAAAATTAGAAGAACTATTTACTATCATTACAAGAAAATTCACTCGTAACGACAAAATTTTTGTCTTCTAAAGTCTCTCAACGACCTTTTTCCGATGAAACAGTTTAAAAATGACTTTTTGCAATAAAAAAAATTGCATTATTAAAAGTGAAATTAATTTCTTGTAGTGTGTTGTCGACATAATCCGACAAACTATTTATTGCAATGGATAGTGAATGTTTTGAGTTTCTTGTAGCAAGCACGAGGCACTTGTTTCATCCCTCGAGAGATTTATACAAGCGCCTCACATTTATGAAAGGTTTAGGTTGATAGTGTTTTTGCACTTAAACTACAAGCGCATATTCAAAGATAAGTAGTAATATTAAATTTGATCAGTCCTATATCGATCCCACGAAAATCTTGTACTTATTAGTTGAAAGAAAATTTAAACTACAAGAATCGTTTAAAATTGTTGTTTACTAAAAACTACTTAAAAGCAAGTAAACTATGTAACTAAGCAAAGTTAGAGAGAATTTAATAATGAAAAAACACTAGGACTCTGGCTACACTTATATTTTCACTTTAATGACAAGATACACATGCACTTCGTTACTTCTTTGGATTGATACGGTTTACGTTTAATTACAAAATAAGATTTCCTTATTGCAATATTCTAATTAATAAGTTTTGTTCAATGAATATTATTTGTGATACTATATTGCGAGCTACTGCTTGTCATAATATTTTTTTAATATACTGTTTTCTATAATGCAGTATTAGAAAACACACATGTTTGTGTGACAGTAACAACCTGAAACACATAAAAATATTGATAAAAAAATTGTTGTTTTCTTTTATTCGACCAAAAAATTATTACAAAACAATTATGTTCCTGTATATCAAAAAAACAATATCTCCAACAAAAATAACTAAATTCAACAAAAATAAGAGAAACCAATCATAAAAATTGAACTCACCTACAAAAGTAACATTCAAGAATCAATTGTTTTCAAAATTTTGTAACCCAAAGGCTGCCCAATACTTCTCATGATCACCGTCATTATCTAATAACAATAATAGGCTATTAAAGTTTAAAAATTTATCTTTTACATGATTGGAAATAAAAAAGAAGAGTAAAAATGTGAATTTACTATTATCACTCACGAAAATAGTGGAAAAGATTTGGGTGGCGGGCGGCTAGTCATGAAATGATGAGGAGGTGCAATAGCCAGTGGGAGACGCAGGAGAAAATGTTGGCCACTAGCGTTGCTGCGTTGGAATTTGAATTTAATTTAATACTAATTAATATATGTCTAAAGAATAATTACGAGATTAATGGAATTATGACTGAAGTAGTATGATTTAATCGTAATTTTAAAAAATAGTTAGACCAAATTTGGAACAAGTCACCTATGAGTGATTTATAGGCAATTTCCTCGTGAAAAATTAAAAAACATCCCTTTAGAATTGTTTTCTATAACATATTCCTCAACAAGCAAAAATGAACAGTATATTTCCAATTTTACCCTTTTACTTCAAACTATATTCCAATATTTTTATATTATATAAATTTATCTTTTTTCTTTGTCCTTAATATATATTTTTTTTCATTTTTTATTTAAATGGGAGTTACGCTTGTAGTTAAAAGAATTTTAATGAAAATTTTAGAAGTTAGCCTTGTTTTTTATAATGTTTTTAAAAATATATGGATAAAACATAATTTTTTGTCGATGAATAATATATTTATACTTTTAATCAAGTTTGTTAAAAACATTATTTCCGTCTAAATTAATCTTTATTAAAACAAATTTTGAGTTCAAAAGCAACGCTCTCTCGTACAAATCGAAAACATGGGAAAAATCAAAAGCAACAAGTAAAAGGAAAATACAGTTTGTATCATTTAATAACAATATCAAATAAAACATAAAAAGTAAAAAGGGTAGAATTGAAATTACATATCCGGCGGCTGAGCTGCCGACTGCCGAGCATTTATTAGAAACAAAAAAGAAAAACCGAAGAATAAACGAAATAATAAAAATTAAAATGCAACAACATCAAGATGGGTTCTAGAGAAAATCCAGACATGCATGGCTCAAGTTTCTCATGTTCAAATATATGCTCAATCTGGAAGATGTACAAATTGGAATAAGCAACATAGATTATATAAAGAAAATATATAGTCTATTATGGTGTGCTCTAATACTTAATATTCAAATGATGTTATCCACAACAACGCCCCTATAAATTCCCTCTTCAGCTTCTGTTTTCTACACAGCTTTAGTCTTCTTCACAATTGAAATTCATTTCATTTTTCATTATCATCTTCCTCGGTTATACTCTTCAAGACAAACATGGGTGTCTTCAGTTTTTTCCATGAACTCAAAACTAATGTTTCTCCCAAGAGGTTGTTCAAGGCCTTGATCACCGATCCCCACGATGTTTTGCCCAAAGTCTCCCCATCCGTCAAGAGCGTTGAGACAGTTCAAGGAGATGGTGGTGTTGGAAGCATCATGAAGACAAACTTCTCTGATGGTTAGTCTATATAACAAAATCGCAAAAAAATTACGTACTAACATACTATACTAGATAAAATAACATCTTCTTTGACCACGTCCAATATTGTCTAATTTAGTATACTAAACATGTTGTTTTTATATAATCTCATGAGCATTTGTGTTATTCGACAGGCAAGTCCATGAAGAACAGGGTCGACTTACTCGACACTGAAAACTACGTGAGCAAGTTAACTTTGGTTGAGGGAAACGCAATTGACGGCAAGGTTGAAAAGGTATGTTACGAGATGAAATTCGAGGACTCAAAGGATGGAGGATGTGTTATCAAGATCACCAGTGACTACCATACCAAGGGCGATGCTGTACTTACAGAAGAAGATGTTAAAGCAGGACAAGACTATTCTATTGGAGTCTACAAGGCTTGTGCAGATTACCTTGTTGCCAATCCCCATGTTTGTGCCTAAAATAATTTCCAATTATGTCTTAAGTTTGTCAAACGAAATAGAAAAAAAAATGTTTCCCATTTTCTGTAATTCAGATAGCATAAGTGGTGGTTTTGCCTTAATAAAGAACTTTGTTCTACTCTTCCATTGAAGTTTGTTCATCTCCCGCTGTCATCAAAATTTGAAGTACAAACAAATAATGAAGAATCTAATTTTGAGTTTTCTAAGCTAAGTGACATAATGAACGTTTAGAGTTTTTTGAAGCAAGCACATGATTCTTGTTACTGCTATCAGTAAATTTCACACCTCAGTCTTCGAAAGTACGAGTGAAATCCTTGAGTTGCAGATCCCGCAACAAAAACATTGCATAGAATTTGACTGGATTACCACTTTGATTGTTCTTAATCGATTTTAACATAATTTAAAAATAAATATAATTAGATCGCTCAAACCAATCAAATAGAGGATGGATTAAGCCTCCGTTTGGTATAGATTATAAACTGGTTTATGGTTTATTTGACTATTTTTGGTCAAAAATGTCATGCTGTATAGGCAAAAATTTTGGTCAAATAAATCGTTTTTGGTCAAATAAACCAGTTTATAATCTATACCAAACGGAGGCTAAACAAAAATTAATCACAACAAGAAATGCTGAATTTATCGTGTTAAAACTCCTAAGAGCTAACATCCACGGACTAATACTCCCATATTAAGAGAAAAAGACACAATCATATCAGATTTTAGGAATTAAAATAATTATTGAGCACGTCAAATAAAAACAAAGAATAAATTACGAAACTAAGAAACAACTAATTATCTTCCCTCCTAGGGGGAGGTTGGTTCTATTAAAGCATGTCATGAATTCCATCCCTTTGCACCTCTTGCAAGTTATGGATCGGTGAGAATGTCCAATACTTACATTTTGAGTAGACTTTTGAGAATGGATTTCCTTAGAGCCCGTAGCTCTTCCCACACTTCAATTTGAAAGCACTACATGTCTACCATGAAGTCTTCCCAACTCTCCGCGGTAGGAGGCATGATAGCACCAAACATAGGGGTTTCTTTGTTTTAGCCCAAACACCACTCACCAAAGAAAAATTTGCTTTTAGAAGTGACTCTTCTCCAATCTCACTATTTCGGGGTAAGAAAACTATCACCTCATCCGAGAAATCCACCCCCAATTTACGCATTAAATCCGTAATGAGGCAACCAAAAGCCATTGTCCGAGAATCTGGATGAAAAATGAACTCGGAAATGCTATATGTTACGTTTATGTCACATGAGATTTCAGATTCTTTCTTGAATGATTAGTAAAACAAGTACAAGAAATAAAAGAACATAAAAGAATAACAGCAGATTTGAGTGTTCGGTTTTAGGGGCAGGCAGTTCAGCACGTAAATGCCTACATCTGCCTTTGAGGCTCTACAACGTAGATCCGACCTCCTTTATACCACTAAAAACCATTATAAGTTCAAGATCCAAGATTACAGACAACGACCCACTCAAAATCACAAGTTATCTCTCAATTAGTACTATTTCTACCAAGAACTAGGTCAAATCCTTTAACACAACAGAAACGAGGATAAACCACGAATTACAATAATCAAAGCATGGATTACTGTAGCACCACACTTAAAAACCAGAGGAGGACCAAAAGTTCACCAAGTCACAAAAAAAATGAGAAGATGGGTACAAGAAGATCAGACAAACAGAGAGAAAGAATATCCAGAAGCTACGCACACACTTACACCCTAACCCTATCAGAAGAGGCACATTTATATACTGCAAATGAATGGCCACGATCAAGTGTAGCAATCCAACGGACAATAACAACCAGACCATTCAGCATACAAAAGGTGCAATTCCAAGAAAGGGTAAAGCGTGTTTCTTCATAAATGGATCAGGGTAGTTAATAGCACAGTAGTTGGGCCTTGGACTCATCATTGTTTGCTTCTCATTTGGGCTCATTTTATCAATAATCTCCACCTTGAACCAAATGTAAGTTTTCAAAGCTTAAAAGAAGGCAGGAAGTTTGATCAAAGCCTCACATACCTACAAAAGAATTTAAACAAGTTAGTTCAAACAAAAAACAGAATTAAAGTAACTAATCAAAAATATATGTATACTATTACTACTATATTATTTGACAGTTTAATACTCTTAACCTGTATCAATGTTAAGCAAGCTTAAACCTGATTTGAACTTGTTTAATGACATAGGTTTATTTCTCATATCCGAAGGATTGGCTTGAGTAAGAATTTTTTCAAGATCAATCTGATTCTTGGACACAATGTCTCTAATAAAATGTAATCTAACATCCATATGATTAGTTCTGTCATGAAAGACAGGATTTTTGCATAGCTGAATTGCAGATTGACTATCAGAAAACACAACAATAGAATTATGGAATAAGTTCAATTCAAACAGCAAATCTTTCAGCCATAAGGCCTCTTTCACAGCTTTAGTAATGGCAACATATTCAAATTCAGTAGTGGATAGAGCTACTATATGTTGTAACTGTGATTTCTAGCTAATGCAAGAATTACAAAGAGTAAAAACATATGAAGTTGTAGATTTCCTACTATCTCAATCATTAGCATAATTTGCAATAACATAGCCTTTCAGTTTTATTCCTTAACTAAAATGTCTAAAAACTAAACCAACATTTGCAGTACCTTTCAAATATTTCAATAATCATTTTAAGGCTTCCCAATGTTGTTCTCCTGGATTTGACATATATATACTTAAATACAGAATAAGTCATATCAGGTATAGTGCAAACCATAGTGTACATTACAGAACTAATCATGTTAGAATAATGCACTTTATTCATGTATTCTAATTCATCATCAAATTGGAGAGATTGGTCTTTACTTAGCATAAAATGGTTAGCCAAAGGAACAGAAACACCTTTAGAATCAAGCATAGAGAATTTCTTTAGAATTTTCATGATATAAGACTGTTGCTTTAGCATTAAAGTAGATTTAAATCTGTCTCTAATTATATCCATTCCCAGAATTTTTTTGGCATTGCCAAGATCTTTCATTTCAAATTCTGAACTTAAAGCAACTTTAATATTACTAATTGAGTCAACACATGAAATAATTATTAACATATCATCAACACGAGTAAAAACACAAGAGTATTAACTAGAGACAATGATCAAATTCACTTCTGTTAAAACCTAAGGATAACATGAACGTATCAAACCTCTTATTCCATTGCCTGGGAGATTGCTTCAAACCATATAAGGATTTTTTAAGTAAACAAACATGATCAGACTTGTGTTTATCAATAAAATCAATGGGTTGATTCATATAAATCTTTTCATCCAATTCATCATGTAAAAAAAATAGTTTTAACATCAAGCTGTTCCATTTCCAGATTGGAATGAGCAACTAAAGCAAACATATCACTTGAAGTAGTATACTTCACCACGGGAGAAAAAATTTCAGTATAATCAACACCATACTTTTGAGTAAACCCTTTAGCAACAAGTCTAGCTTTAAACTTAAGAGGGTTAGAAGACTTATTACCTTCCTTAACCTTGTATAGCCACCTACAATCCACAATAGATTTATGTTGAGGTTTGGGAACTAATTCCTATGTTTGGTTTTTATACAAGGAAGTCATTTCATCCTTCATATCAAATTCGCTTCCATTTACAGCATCTTCAAAAATTTTAGGTTCATCACCACTTAATTCATCAAAAGAATTTACAGCAAAAGCAGTAAGGTCATAATCAGAAAGTCTAGAAGGCACCTTAGTTGTTCTTTTATTTCTATCTCTAGCTAAATGATAATCCTCTAGACCCAAGCTTTGAGACTGATTTTCACTTTCATTTATAATCTGATAATTGTTTGAATCATCATCAGAGTCTACTAGTTGAGTAACATATAGGTGATTCTGCTCAATATGAGTGATAACTATATTGTCAGGCTCCACCTCAATCTCTGTATTAGTGGGATTACTATTCTCACTTCTCTCAGTAGTCAATTTTAAACAAGGTAATTCATCTTCTTTAAAAACAACATCTCTACTGACAATTGTTTTAAATCCCCCTAAGCTCCTAGCTCAAAGTCTATAGCCTTTAGTTCCATCAGGATATCCTAAGAACACATACTTTTGAGATCTGGGATCAAGTTTATCATCCTTCTTATGGGTATAAACAGTACAACCAAAAATTCTAAGATTAGAGTAGTTTGTAGGCTTACCATGCCACATTTCTTCAAGAGTTTTGCCATTTAAGGCAGCAGAAGGAGATCTATTAACAAGATAACAAGCTGTAACAACAGCTTCACCCCCAAAAAGTTTTAGATAAACTAGAACTAGAAAGCATACACATAACCCTTTCAAGTAAAGTTCTATTCATCCTCTCAACAACACCATTTTGCTGAAGGGTATAAGGGACAGTTTTATGTCTCTTTATACCAGATTGATTACAAAAATCATCAAAGGCTTTATTACAAAATTCAAGTCCATTGTCAGTCCTTAAACATTTTAAGGTTTTACTAGTTTGATTTTCAAGAAGAGTTTTCCAAGTTTTGAACTTATCAAAAACATCATATTTATTTTTCAACAAGAAAATCCACACTTTTCTTGAAAAATCATCAATTATAGACAGAAAGTACTTGTTTCCTCCATGTGTTGGTGTGCTAGATGGACTTCACAAATCAGAGTGCACATAACAAATAGGACTTCACCACTTTGATTTTGATCTCGACTTACCCTTGCCCTTCTTTTTATGACCTTGACCATTAGAATTACTTCTTTCTTGATTGTTAGGTTGTCTATGCTGTGATGTACCTCTAACAAATAGGACTTCACCATTACTTCTAGTTTCTTTATCATGTTTCAGCTCATGACTCTTACTTCTCAGTGTATTTATAATCATATTAACAGTAAGATCATCCCTACCATATTTGATGGTACTTTTAACATCTTTATAGGCGTCAGGAATTGAATTCAACAGTATTATTGCTTTATACTCATCAATACCTTTATCACCACGGTTCTTTATATCTTGGATCAACTTATTGAATATATAATAGAGGTACAGGCTAACTCCTCAACATCTACTCTTTGATTATCAAACATAGTATCAGGAAATGATTTATTTAGGGCATTGGACACTTTTTGTTAAACTAAAATACCTTTCATTTTTTGTTACCAGATATCAAAGTCACCTTTTCCATTAAATTGATCTAAATGAAAACTTGAAGTAGCCATTTATCACAATTTTCACACAAGTAATAGAGATTACAAAAGAAGTATTTTATTCAACGACAAAACCAAGGGACAAGAAAATAAGAATACCAATAATCAGATACAAGCACATGCAAGATCTTACACACAGTTTTTGGGATAGACCGATAATCAAGAACACCCCAGATTCCGTGAGAATCGGGTTCTCAGGTCAATGAGCTCAAATGAGGGTGTTTCATAGAGATAACAAGATTGGTTAACAAAAAATTATTCACACAGTAGGTAGTATTCACGTATTAAAACAAAATATCATAATCTTTTATACCTATTTCGAGAATTGTTTCACAACAACTACTGAGGACAAATCATAAAGCATGTATAAGTCAAATTTCTTGTACTTAATACAACAACACAAAATTTATATACAAGAAACTTATCATCTCAAACTTTACACCTTAAGAAGTATAGAGAATCATACTTACAACCCTGAGATTTGTCTCAGTATCAGAGGCGAAAGAATATCAATCATCAAGAAACAGTTATCCAGCTCTGATACCACTTGTTACGCTTTTGTCACTTGAGATTTCAGATTCTTTCTTGAACGATTAGTACTTGCAAACATTGACCAAGTTCCAACTGAGACTGACAACGGTTCTACTGGGACTTTGGATGAAATTTTTAATTATTCACATGACGATTGTGGTGGAAGAATTTTCTCCCTCTTTTCTTCCCTCTTTGCCTGTACTGTGGGTTGGATTAGGACTTGCGACGACTTCTGATCGCCATTAGGAAGAATTGTAGGTGGAAGAATTTGGAAAGAAAGTGTTTGGATGAAATTACCCTTCGAAATTAGTACGAATCATGTTGAAAATCTGAATTAACGGAGCTTTTTGGATGGTAATGGACGAAAAGGACATTTTGCACAAGAAAATGTGGATGTGATGGTGAAAATACCAAAATTTTAAATATATGAACGATTTGCACAATCACTTCAAAAGGAATTGACGTTTTATGCTAATTACTCAAATTTAAACTAAACAAACTTGTTTAAAATTGGTTTTTACTAAAAAAACAAGTAAATTATGTAACTAAGCAAAGTTAGAGAGAATTTAAATATGAAAAAGCAGTAGGACTCTGGCCTACATTTTCACTTTAATTAATAAAACCACTTGATTGATAACATTCACACGTTTTCACAATTGATGTCCTTAAATTATCCGATAATCTCTCTCGAGTAGAGTTAAACGTATTATTGAGTATGAATTTTATATATCTCTATGAAAATTACGAATACAAAATAAATTATTTAGCAGTATATTTTTATCTCCTATTGGAATTAATGTTATATTCTATTTGAGCTAAAACACGTATTTCACCTCTCGGTATTAATGAAAACAGTATGTACTTTGTTACTTCTTTGGATTACTACGATTTACGTTTAATTACAAAATAAGATTTCCTTATTGCAATCTTCTAATTAATAAGTTTTGTTCAATGAATAGAAACTAAAAATTTCAGTAAAAAAAATTTTGATATTAATTATTATTTTACAGTGAAAATAATTTTCTTCTTCATTTTAAGTTGGGGTCATCTTTTAATTCAAGAAAATGTTAAGAATGCAAGAGCAATTTTCTTTGTTTTTGGTGGAGATGAATTTTTTCTTTTATATAAGGAAATTTCATAGAAGAGAAGACATATTTCTTTGGGATGGTGGGAGTAGTATTTTTCCTGAAATAAAATTCCTACCATCGAGGTAAGAGTCAATAAAGAATAAAGTTTAAGATAAGAACTCAGAAAATAGGAAAAAGAACACATAACAGAAATAAAAGATCCTAAAATATCTTGGCATTAAATGAGTCGATAAGTCCAATTAATTTTTGACGCCCACTTGCTTTAGGAATTGAAGACCATAGGATATATACTTGGAAGGTATGAAAAATATCAAATTTCCCACTTAATTTGATCATGCAAGTATTTTGAGGTACACGTAATAGGAAATGTATGAAAAATTTGCAAATCGCAAATTTGGAATTGTTGTGTTTACAATTTCAGACGTGCACCTGAATTCACTTAAATAAAAACTTGTCTTTTTCATCACAATTATTAACAAATATTTACTTACCTTATTCTTTATCTTATTTATTCTTTACCTTGTTGGTAGAATTGTATTTGTAATAGGATACTATGTATGTAATATTCTTATTTTATGTAGAATTCATTTTCTATTAGTATATATATTTTGTAATCTTCTTCATAATTCAATTGAATCAATAGAAAAAATTATTTTTCTACACATATTTTCTCTCATATTTTATAACAATGGTCTAGAGGTCAAGTTGATGATCGTGGCCAATACTTCATCCATTCAAATTTTATTTCATCAACTTCATATTTCACATAGTACAAGCTTGACCCTGGAAGAAACTTCACAAAATTAAGAAAGCCAACAATATATTAGAAAAATCAACTTAATAAACATATATTGTCTCATTATTCTTAACAAATAATATTGGAACTTTGAGTTCATCTTAAAAAGTCAACATTGTTAAAATGAGTAGTTTGTTGGTTAATACGTACTTTTATATTTAAGCGATGTTAATATGTCCCTTCAAGATGGTAGTTTGTTTGAGAACATCAATCTTAGAATTCGAATACTCATTTGAACTTGTTGAGTTATGATACTATAAATAAAGTAAAAAAAATAATTGATAAGCTGCTTATTTACAATATTGACTGGATATACAACTATAGAGAGAGACGTTGGAGACAATATCCAAAATATTGGCCTAATTAAATAGTTGTACATGTGAGTAATATGCAATTACATAATCAATCAAATATTATATCTTCATTATTAAAAAGAGTAATTTAAGTCTTTATATATTTATTATTATTTTTATATTTAACCGACAGAATTTTACGATTTAACAAAGAATATTATTTTATTGACTCAATTCCTTTCATTTTCACCTTTAAGCATGAGAAAGTTATTGTTGATTAGTCCTTCATATCCTTTTCTTGACCCAAATTCTTGGTTTGAAAGTTACCTTTCAAGGTCTTGATTATCTAGAATTGCTTGATGACAATTGACTAAAGAGAAACTGAAATCATGGAAAATCATAGCATATCTTTGACAATTGAGTCGGAGAAATTAATAAGATTATCATATTTGGCGAAAATTAAAAAGTTTACTTCTAAAAAAATAATTAAGTTTGTGAATAGTCAACTTTTTATTCGGTAATGTTGAAAATTAGTAATTTTCTTGTCTTGACAGAAAAAAGTTATTTTCAAGAAGAGCAATTTTTTACTTAAATATAAGTTTATAGAAAGTTATCCAAACAAAACGTGATTTTAATTTTTTAAGCTTCACCAAACACACTACAAGAAAAATGAGAATTAACAACTAATTATTTAACGACCAAATAATTATGGTCGTTACAAATATTTATCAACGACCAGTACAAATGTTTAGTCGTACATAGTCTGTCACAAATAATTGTATGTTGAGCTAGTTGGAGATAAGTTTTAACGACCACGTCATTAGTTGTAAATTTTTTATGTTCTACGACCAATGTAAAATTGCTTTCCTTTACTTCTTATAATTATTTATGGTTGTGGGTAAGATTTACTTGTAGTATAATGTGAATGCGTGAAAGTTATGGAGCCATGAATATCATTCTTGACAATTCATATTTCTCGTTATTTTAATATTTTGGTTGTTAATATAAATATTTTACAACCACTTCTTTTGTTGTTAAAAAGAAAGGCAACTAAATTTTAGTTGCTCCAAATATAAAAATCGGTTGTCAATATTAAATATTAACGATCATTTATTTCGTTGTTGAAATGAAATGCGACTAAAATTTGGTTGCTTTCATTGTATTTTAACGACAAAAATAATTAATACAACGACAAATCAAACAGTTGTTGAAATAAAAATCAGTTGTTAATATTAAATATTAACGATCATTTATTTCGTTGTAAAAATAAAAAGCAACTAAAATTTGGTTGTCTTCATTGTATTTTAACGATAAAAATAATTGATACAACAAATAAATAAGTGGTTGTTGAAAGAAGAATTAGTTGTCAATACAAACTTTTTACGACGAGTTATTTAGTTATTGAAATAATACATTTAACGACTAAACGTTTTTTTAGTCGTTCAATACATTCGCCAACACTTCTTAATTTGCCAACCAACGAAAGATCGACTGATTTTGGTCGTTGAATATAATCAACAATTAAAAATGTATATTCTACTACCATTTATATATATAGTAGTTGAATGTGATATTTCTTGTAGTAACATATTCTTATAGTCAAACTTATTATTTCTTCTTAATGTTACTGAAAAAATAATTGTTATTTTCAAGTAATTCTCTATCAAAATAACTAATTTAATTATGTACATTTATTTCATAAGGTAAAACTTATTTACATATAAGTAAAAATTTATTTAAACATAAAACATTTAGGCTCGGCCAAACATAAATAATTGAAACGGACAAGCTTACATGAGTGCAAATTTGGAGTCATTTATAAATAGAAAATCAACGAGAAATCAACAACTTCATGACGATAGTCCCATTATGAATTAACATCCAACCACGCCGGCTGAGTATTTATTAGAAAGAAAAATAAAATGCAAATAGAAAACCTAAAAAAAAAAAAAAATTACCAATTTATATGCAACAACTTCAAGATTGGTTCTAGAGAAAATCCAGAAAAGGCTCCAATTTCTCATGTTCAGATGTATTCATATCTAAGCTGGCAGTGGTACGTATTATATTTAAGTTTGAACTAGTAAATTATACAATCTGGAAGCTGTATACAAAGTGGATTATTTCGATAGCAGAAAGCTACAACGCATCTGCTGTCAGCAATTATAATCTTTTCTTATTCATGGCAATTCAATGAAACGCAAAAGAATCCATACATTACACAAAGCAAATAGATATATAGTCAATAATGGCAATACTAAAATATTGGATTTTAAGGTGCAATGTGGCTATATACAAATGATGTTATCCACACCACCACCACCCCTATAAATACCTGTCTTCAGCTTCTGTTTTCTACACAGCTCTAAGCTTCTTCTCAATTGAAAATTTCATTTTTCATCGAGTTTTCATCGGTTATATATACTCTTCAAGATAAACATGGGTGTCTTCAGTTTTTTCCATGAACTCAAAACTAATGTTTCTCCCAAAAGGATGTTCAAGGCTTTGATCACCGATAACCACGATGTTTTGCCCAAAGTCTCCCCATCCATCAAGAGTGTTGAGACAATTGGAGATGGTGGTGTTGGAAGCATCAAGCTGACAAAATTCAGTGATGGTTAGTCTACATAACAAAAATCACAGAAATTGTCTAATCTAGCGTACTAAACATGTCATAAGTTTTGTTGTTTTTACATAATCTGATGAGCATGTGTTATTTGACAGGGTACATGAAGAACAGGGTCGACTTTATAGACACTGAAAACTACGTGAGCAAGTTCACTTTGATTGAGGGAGATGCACTTGATGACAAGGTTGAAAAGGTATGTTACGAGATGAAATTCGAGGACTCCAAGGACGGAGGATGTGTTATCAAGATCACCAGTGACTATTATACCAAGGGTGATGTTGTACTTAAAGAGGAAGATGTTAATGCAGGACAAGACCATGCTATGGGACTCTACAAGGCTTGTGCAGATTACCTTGTTGCCAATCCTCATGTTTGTGCGTAAATAATTTCCAATTATGTCTTAACTGTCAAACATAATTGAAACATATATGTTTCCCATTTTCTGTAATTCAGCATAAGTGGTGTTTTTGCCTTAATAAAGAACATTGTTCTACTTTTCCATTAATGAAGTTTGTTCTTCTCCCACTTCATCAAAATTTGAAGTACAAACAAATAATGAAGAATCAAATTTTGAGTTTTCTAAGCTAAGCGACATAATGAACGTTTAGAGTTTTTTGAAGCAAGCACACAATTCTTGTTACTGCTACCAGTACATTTCACACCTCAGTCTTCGAAAGTACGAGTGATATCCTTGAGTTGCAGATCCCGCAACAAGAAGCGTATAATTTGACTGGATAACCACTTTGATTGTTCTTAATCGAATTTAACATAATTTAAAAATAAATATAATTAGATCACTCAAACCAATCAAATAGAGGATGGACTAAACAAAAATTAATCACAACAAGAAATGCTGAATTTATCGTGTTAAAACTCCTAAGAGAAACATCCACAGACTAATACTCCCATATTAAGAAAAAAAGACACAATCATATCAAATTTTAGGAATTACGATAATTATTGAGCACGTCAAATAAAAACAAAGAATAAATTACGAAACTAAGAAACAATAAAAATTTTCCCTCCTAGAGGGTGGTTGGTTCTATTAAAGCATGTTGTGAATTCCATCTATTTGCACCTCTTGCAAGTTACGGATCGGTGTTTTGAGTAGACTTTTGAGAATGTCCAATACTTATATTTTTTTTTTTGGGGGGAGGGGGGGATTACTAGTGAGACAAAACAAATACACTGGGCAGCTTGATTTGTTTTCCCTATATTGAAGGTTGAATTTTGTTGTAGGTCGTTAAAAGATATATATGAGCTTGCAAATTGGCCTTCAATTGCAAATTATGGTGGAAGTTTAGAAAATAGGAGTCGTTATGGAGTTGGGTTATCAAGGCAAAATACTAATGAACTGTTCATACTAAACTTATTACTTCAAGGTCTCAAGACTCACAATTATGGAGAAGAATGCTTCACACTAGGCAACTTGTGGAGCCCCATTTAGAATGGAAAGTCGGAGAAGACAAAATTGATTTTTGATGTGATAATTGGCTTAAATAAGGACTATTCACTCCTTGATACCTTAGCAGCCTATTAGCAAAAGTTATGTTCTGGAATTCAGAGGAAAGATGTGATAAGCTGTCCAGCGTTCTGCCTTGCAGGTTGGTGGTTGAAATCAAGGACATTCTTTTATCCAACCAAGCAAATAAATTATTTTAGAAGCTGGATAACTCTGGTATGTCTTCTGTCTCTTCTTGTATAGAATTATTTCGCCAAAAGATTCTACTCAACTCTCTTTTAAATTCATCTAGAACAAAAGTATCCTCCCAAGATTTCTATTTTTGTGTGGAGACATTGGCATAATTGGGTTTCAATTGATGACATTATTGAAAAGAAATTTGGCATCCAATTGCCATCTAAAATGCCAATGTTGTGATGATGAGGAAAGCATTAACCATGTTTTTTTGAATGGTAAATGTGATAAAAATTGTTTGGTAACATTTTTGTTTAAGATTGGTATGTCTTTTAACGAGTGTACACATCCTAGAGCTATGTTTATGTTTTGGATTTCCAATAAACAAGCTCGGCCTTAGACTCTAGCTGCTGCTTTGCCTTTGTTTATTTTGTGATTCCTTTGGAATGATAGAAACAACTCTAAACACAATGGTGTGAGAATGAATGCAACTAGAATTATCAAAAGGACCCATTATCTGGCGGAGTCCCTTTTGAAAGCTAGTATTCTTATTCAGGCCGGTAGGAAGAGAGTGCCACATCCCGTGGTTATTACTTGGATGAAATCCAATGACAAGTGGAGCAAATTAAACACAGATGGTGCACTAAAGGGCCGTGGTCTGGCAGCTAGGGTGGTGTGGTACACAACAGTTTAGGGGATATTACTTGGGAGTTTTATGATTTTTATGGGAATTATACCATCCTAGAAGCTGAACTTAAAGCTGTGGCTATAGGACTTAAACTTTGTTGGCAGAATGGTAATAGAAAAGTGTGGGTAGAAGTTGATTCTTTAGCTGCTATGTTATTATGTATACAATAGAATAAAGGCCATTGGGATGTGCAATACATTTTGGAATCTATCCACCAAAGTGTTAACATGTTCAATTTTCTCATATATGGAGGGAAGGGAATAAGGTGGCTGACTGGTTTGCCAATAAGGGTTACAGTGAAAAATGCTTCAATCTGTTACAAGGTGTCGTTAGAGGCCTCATTCGTATGGAAAAATTGGGTATGGCGCCAATCTGGCTTGTGGAGTAAATTTGCTGTTAATTTGTTTTTTGAGCTCTTTATTCGGTATGTTGTTTACTGTTTAGAGAGTATTACCATAGGTTTCTTATAGAATTGCTATTGCGGTATTATTTGTAAAAGAAGTAGTACTCCTATACACATTTATTTAGATAGGCTTTTTTGTATGTGTTGGAGGTAAGGCACATAATTAAGTCTCCCTCTTTGTATTTCTTTTCATGAAATTATATCTCAATAAATAAATAAATAAATAAAATCTTCCATCTTTCAGTTTTTCCAATTCACCATGGAATGCAACCAAACTGCCAGTCTTGATCTTGCGCCATTACTACGATCGATGTATCCGGATTCCTCTTCTTTAAATCGGAATAAAGATCTCATCCCCACTTTTCACCAATTTTCTCACTACTCTGCAACTAAACAAAGCAAATCAATATGTGAAGGTGGGCTGACAAATTCAGTGACAAGAACCCTATAATTTGCAAAATAGGTAATTCAATCGACCAATCTAAATCCTTTCTTAGAACTTACAATTAAAGAGATTAAAAAATCTAGAAAGATTGGTTCGAAGAACACTGTTGTAGATTTTAATCCCACAAGTAGACGGATCGTTAATAAGTAATATAATATTGTAAAGAGTGTCGAACTCACGAGGACTAGCTATCAGTTATCTAATTAATGTATATTTTGAGTTTTAACAAGATAAGAATACAGATTCTTTTATAAATTCAATTCTAAAGTTATTGTACTTGAGTTTAATTAAATCTAAATTATCGTTTAATCAAAAGTAATTTTTAAAAATAAATTCGAGTTTACTAGTGCTAGGATTCGCAAATCCACCTACATGTTCCTTAATCAATTATCTATTAATCGCTTTAGTTTATAATTATCATAGATTGAAAATCGGTGATCCTATAATAATCAAAAGCCCCTCTCCATGGTCAATCAATTTTATATAAATATGCAAACTTAATTATCTCTAATTAAGTTTTGAATATAAAAATATGTATTTAAATCACAAGAACTCCCTAAACGGATTTCATAAGGCATAATAGTAATTTTTATATATTATTGAATCATATGTTATTCAATACCATGTGCTTATCTATATTGAATCCCTCGACTTCAATAAAGATCACAAAACATTTCAATGGTGATCATGCATTAAAACGTTAGAAAAAAGGAATAAAGAATAATCATGAACCCAAAAGCAATTTCTTACTAAAATAGAAAAAACTTCTAATTAATTAAAACAAAGGTGAGGTTTCATTGTTCATCATAGTAATAAATAATTTAGCCGGACATGATTTCGTAAAATATTACGAGATTTGAATTCATCATGTTCCGGAGGAAAAAGAAGAAAAAAGAAATAAAATCCGTGATTTCGGCAAAAGAATCTTAATCCGTTCCTTGATCTTCGATTCTTCTAATGTATTTTTTTTAACCCAAAATTCACCTCCTCGTGATATGGCTATTCTCTAGCTTTTATATCCCTCGCCGGACTCTCCAAACGTGTTTTAAATTGTTGTTTTTTCCTAGATTGAATAGAGTCATGTTTCTATCGGGAAACAACAAAATAATCTACGCGAAAAGCCATGCGATCGCATGGTATTGCTAAATAAGATTCTGCATGGAAAATTCATACCTTGCGATCGCATGCTATTGTTAAATAAGGTTGTGCATGGAAAATTCATTTATTGCGATCGCATCCATTCTTAACCATGCAGTCGCATGGTTATTTACTTGCTCTTCCTGAATTGTTCTCTTTGGTATTTGCTTGACAAAGCCCCTCAATTCTCTTTATCTGTTCAATTGAGTTAATTTTTTTTATGTTTGCTTTCTTTTCATTTGATCGACACTAGAATTTGATTATTTTCCTATAATGATAAAAAAATAATACGTCATTATACTGAAAATATATAAGAGTACTTATAATTATCCCTTTTTGTAGACCTTCATCAGTACAAAATTGTATTTATCAAATACTCTTCACTTTTACTACCTTAACACTCAAGAACGCCAAAAGGTCAAGTAGGGCAGTTCAGCTTCAATGTGGTGTTTGATTTGAGATGTTTCCTAAAGTAAAATTAATATTAAAGAGGTAAAGACTCTAGAGAATAGCAAAAAATATCTTGGCAATAAGTGGGGAGCCAATATGTCCAATTAATTTTGGAAATCAAATTTAATTGGATAGGAGGATGTATAAAAGGTATTTAGAAATCAAGGATAGGAGGATGTATAAAAGGTATAAAAAAAAAAAAATCAAATTTTCATGCAATTAGAATTCTAAGGTAATAGGAAAATATACAAAAATTTTGGAAATTGCAAATTTGGAGTTAATGTATGTCTGACACAGTATACTATTAAATTCAAACGTACACATCAACTCACTTAAGTAGAAACTTGTATTGTCGACAATCAAATTATTTAATTTTTTTTAATTACTCCTGGTTAGAATGTACTCCTTTTTTCATTTCATCGGCTTTTCGTGGTGATCTACGTTAATAAAGTTGACGTTGGATTTAAAAATAAATAAATAAATAAATTATTGAAACGGACAAGCTTGCATGGCTGCAAATTTGGTGTCATTTAAATGCAACAACTTCATTATGGGCTGTAGAGAAATCCAGAAATGGCTCCAATTTCCCATGTTCAGATATATTCACATGGATGGTTCATGATTGTGGTATTATATTTAAGTTTCAACTACTAAATATTATTGTTCTAAAAAATTCGTTTAAATTTTGTCTAAACTTGAATCTCGACTTCCATGTCTAGCTACGCATTACGCATCGCCCTCGTCTTGCCCTTATCTTACTCTAGCCTAGGACTCGCCTAAGCTCGAAAAGTTTGAAATTCGACCTCCATGTCTAGTTACACTTTACACTTTTTAGAACATTGCTAAATATACAATTTGGAAGCTGTACAAATTGGATTATTTTTGTAACATATTAAAGTTCCAATGCATCTGTGAGCCATTATAATATTTTCTTATTAATGTCCTTTAAATGAAACGCAAACCAATGCACACATTACACAATGAAAATACATAGTCAATAATGGCGTTCTCAAATGTTTGATGTTAAGCTATATTCAAATGATTTCCGCACAGCTATAAATTCCCTACTTCAGCTTCTGTTTTCTGCACAGCTCTAAGCTTCTTATCAATTGAAATTCATTTCGTTTTTCACTATCATCTTCCTCAGTTATACTCTTCAAGACAAACATGGGTGTCTTCAGTTTTTTCCATGAACTCAAAACTAATGTTTCTCCAAAGAGGATGTTCAAGGCTTTGATCACCGATAACCACGATGTTTTGCCCAAAGTCTCCCCATCCATCAAGAACATTGAGACAGTTCAAGGAGATGGTGGTGTTGGAAGCATCAAGCTGACGAATTTCGGTGATGGTAAGTCTACATAACAAAAATCACAGAAAAATAACAAGTGTCGTCAAATCTAGCGTACTAAACATGTCATGAGTTTTTTTTTTTTTTTTTTTATATAATCTTATGAGCATCTGTTTATTTGACAGACGCTCACTTCAAGTACATGAAGAACAGGGTCGACTTTCTCGACGCTGAAAACTACGTGAGCAAGTTCACTTTGATTGAGGGAGACGCACTTGGGGACCAGCTTGAAAAGATATGTTACGAGATGAAATTCGAGGACTCAAAGGATGGAGGATGTGTTATCAAGATCACCAGTGACTACCATACCAAGGGTGATGTTGTACTTAAAGAAGAAGATATTAATGCAGGAAAGGAACATGCTATGGGACTATACAAGGCTTGTGCAGATTACCTCATTGCCAATCCTCATGTTTGCGCTTAAATAATTTCCAATTATGTCTTAATTAAGTTTGTCAAACATAAAGGAAACGTGTTCTGTATTTCAGCATGCGTGGTGGTTTGCCTTAATAAAGAACTTTGTTCTACTTTTCCATTGAAGTTTGTTCTTTTCCCACAGTTACAAAATTTCGAGTACAAACATATAATAAGAATCTAATTTTGAGTTTTCTATGCCAAGAGACAGGGTGAATGTTTTGAGTTTGTTGTAGCAAGCACGAGGCACATGTTTCTGTAAGGAATTGAGGTATACATGCACAGCGGAAATTAAATACTCAATTCCTATAAGCCCGGATCAACCTCGTACTTAGATAGGATTCGTGATAGAATATTACATTTGATGAATGTCTTGAATCTGATTATCTGATTGGCTGGAGGTGCGATCTTCAATACCACAGCTGTCCAATTGTCCAGCCTCTAATGGTGATCCACACAGCAAGAACAGATCTGAACCCACAATCAAGAACAGATGAAAGCGGAATTTTGGGAGAAGTTGATTGGGTTGTCTTTTACCAGTGCTAGCAAGTAATGTAAAACAACTATTAACCCTAATACGTTGCGCCTATGTATTTATAGGCGGGGCTAACCCTAGCCCTAGTTCTAGTCCAACTAGAACTTATCAACAATCAGGCCCGATTAAATAATTTTATTAATTAATTTGGCCCAATGAGTAATTAAGTTCGACCCAACTAATTGGACCTTGAACATTAATTCTTACAATCTCCCACTTGGACAAGGTCCAACTCCAGATGCTCAATTCTCGCCTTTTGTGTGTGACCCATTAGGTTCCCATTCACGATGGCAAACGCAGTGATATTCTCATCGATTCACCGAGATCGATCAATTCACGTCGCCGTCCAAGATTGACATCTAGCAATGTGTCAAGGCAATCCATGTGAAGGAAAATGTCATGTGGTATGACAGAACCAATATATGCGCGGTTACCGTGGAAATATAATCCCTTCATCAATATAACCCAATTGGTTAAGAGATATGGATCAGCGTCAATCTCATTTCAACCAATTATGTTATTCACCTCAACTCTTCGTTGATCTAATTTAGTTATGATTGAAACATTTTCAACTCATAACTCCACCCCGGCCGAGGAAATTTATATCAACTTAAGTGGACAAAATGCAGGTTATAATCTCCTACTTTCCAGGAGTGACGAATTCTCATATTGGACATTCACAACCTTCATACGATTCTCACTATACCCGTACGACGTCTTCCTGGTGACTCAAATCTTCGAGCCCCATCAAATGCTCGCCAAAGTACAGTGGTCCTCATATAAGATTCTATGATGTCCTCAAGTCAAAGGACCAAATCCACAACCGCGCATTAGAGATTTACCACTGACGCTTGGATAGTTATCCATGTGGAATCTCTAGGCGGATCATCCAATGTCATGTTCTCATAACAATGCATTCATGTGTTCATTCAGATGTCCCTCTACATCTTAGCTCGTGAGATCAGCTACTTTCTTTAAAAGAAATGCAACACATGCTAGTCTATCCGCAATAATGATATCCGTATCTCATTATTACTATGACTAGGGATATTTCAAGAATAAGTTATTTATAACTTGTATCTCACAATCACAACACCTTGTGATTAACAAGTTACTGTGAACTTTTCTTCGGACTCTATTATTTTAAATAATAAAATTTAAAATAACAGATCTGCCATTAAAATGTAGACAATCATTTAATTAATCAATTTGTTCATATACTTCAATGTCTAACAAAAAGTATATCACAAAATGTCCAATACAAACTAGATCCAATCACTCAGGTATCTTAATACCATCAAATTTAGCATGACCATCATGCTTGTGCTGGGACAACAACTTTGTCAAAGGATCTGCTACATTATCGTATGTTAAGACTCGTTCTATCTTTATATAATTTCTTAAGATTATCTCCCTGATGAGATGATACTGCCTCAATATATATCTGGATCATTGATGAGACCTGGGTTCCTTCGCTTGTGCGATGGCTCCATTGTTATCACAATACAAGTTATTGGATCAACAATGCTAGGAACTATTCCAAGTTCAGTAATGAACTTCTTGATCCAGACTGTTTTCTTTGCTGCTTCTGAAGCAGCTATATATTCGGCTTCTGTAGTTGAATTAGCAGTCGTTTCTTGTTTGGAACTTTTCCAACTAACTGCACCACCATTTTGAGTAAATACATATCCAGAACATGTCTTTAGTTCCATACACCAAGAACATGTCTTTATCAGATTAAAAGCTGATATCGGCATAACCTTGAACTCTAAGTTCATTTCCTCCATATACCAAGAACATGTCTTTAGTCCTTCCTAAGAACTTAAGGATATTCTTGATTGCGATCCAATGTTTCTCACCAGGGTTCGCTTGGAACCTGCTTGTGACACTCAAAGCATATGAAACATCCAATCGAGTACATAGTATTGCATGCATGATAGATCCTATTGCTAATGCATAAGGAATTCTATCCATGCGATCTCTTTCAATTTGTGTCTTTGGACACATCTCTTTTGAGAGATAGATCCCATGCCCGATGGGACAGAGTCCTCTCTTGGACTCTTCTGTGCTAAATCTTCTTAAGATTTTATCTATGTACATATCTTGAGATAGGCCAAGCATTCTCTTAAATCTATCTCTATAGATCTTTATAT
Source organism: Forsythia viridissima (assembly GCA_030279155.1). Taxonomy (NCBI): domain Eukaryota; kingdom Viridiplantae; phylum Streptophyta; class Magnoliopsida; order Lamiales; family Oleaceae; genus Forsythia; species Forsythia viridissima. The sequence continues at coordinate 51,198,617 of CM059037.1, read as the reverse complement.
CGAGAATGTACGTTGCCTCTCCCATATCCTTCATGGAGAAATTTTTGGATAACCACAATTTTACTGATTTTAGCATTGGGATATCGTTTCCTAATAATAGTATGTCATCCACATACAAAATTAGAAATACGACTTTACTCTCACTAACCTTTTTATACACACATGGTTCATCTTCTTTTTTGATAAAATCAAACATTTTGATTGTCTCATCAAAACGAAGATTCCAGCTCCGAAAGGCTTGCTTTAATCCATATATGGATTTATGTAGCTTGCATATCTTGTTTGGCTCTGTAGATTCAAAACCTTCTGGTTGTGTCATGTACATATCCTCACTAAGATTCCCATTAAGGAATGCGGTTTTAACATCCATTTGCCATATCTCATAGTCATAATATGCCGCTATTGCAAGCAGAATCCGAATTGATTTAGACATGGCTACTGGTGAGAAAGTTTCGTCAAAGTCAATTCCTTGTCTTTGCTTGTAACCCTTCGCAACCAATCTTGCCTTGTAAGTATGAACATTACCATCCATGTCGACACTTTTTAACGTAAACCAATTTACAGCCTATAGGTTTTACCCCTTCAGGCGGGTCAAGCAAGGTCCAAACCTTGTTTTCGTACATGGAGTTCATCTCAGATTCTATGGCTTCCTGCCATCTCTTTGAGTCAACACTTGACTTTGATTCTGCGTAAATAGTAGGTTCATCTTCCTCGATTAGTAATACATTACTAGTAATCAGGAGATCGTATCTCAGAGAAAAATGAATGACTCTGCTCGACTTACGCGGAGCTGGTGTGTCCTTGGAACCTGGTGGTTCCCACTTTCTCAATATGTGCTTCATCAGATGCAAGCTCAGCCATTGGAATATCTAATTGGTCAATTTTATTTGTGGTTTCTTGAATCTTTTCAAGATCTACATTGCTCCCACTGTCTTCTCTAAGAATACAGCAAGTCTTAATATGATGACCTTCATCTCGATAGAATTGTAGAAATAATATCCAACACTTTCTTTTGGATACCCCACAAATAAACAATTATCAGATTTAGCTCATAGCTTATCTGATTCAACGCGTTTCACATAAGCGTCGCATCCCTAAACCTTCATGTATGAAAGATTAGGTATTTTTCCCTTTCCATAACTCGTATGGAGTTTTATTGACCGATCTAGATAGGACACGGTTTAGTGTATAACATGCAGTGTTAATCGTATACCTCCAAAACGATTTTTGGAATAACTACGCAACTCACCATTGATCACACCATATTAAGTAAGGTGCAATTTCTCCTTTCAGATACACCATTTTGACATGGTGTATATGGTGGAGTCCACTGTGAGAGAATCCCATTCTCTCTTAGATAGTCTAAAAACTCACCCTTCAAATATTCTCCATCTCGATCAAATCTAAGTGTTAGAATATTTTTCTCGATTTGCCTTTCTACTTCTTGCTTGAATTCCTTGAACTTTTCAAGGGTTTCACTCTTGAATTCCATCAAGCATATAAAACCATATCTAGAATGGTCATGTGTAAATATGATAAAGTAAGAAAAGCCACTTTTAGTATCTTTAGACATTTGTCCATATACATCAGTATGTACAAGACCCAAAATGTCTGCAACTGTGTCTCCCTTTCCAGAAAAGAGGGTCTAGGTCATTTTGCCCCAATGGGCATGATTCACACTTATCAAATGATTCATAATCATTTGAATCCAAGTATCATCTTTATGTAACTTGGTGATGCGCTTTCATTTATATGACCGAATATGCAATGCCAAAGATATGAGTATTTTAGTTTTATCTATTTTATGCCTTGTGGTTCTACTTCTAATGCCATTTGTTTTCACATTGAAAACACTGATCATCAGATTTGGATTCGTCTTTGCTTAACTGTTTTTCCAACAGATTCGGCCTTCTTGGATCCTTTCTAAAAGGTCCATTTAGATTTCCTCTTAGTGCCCTTAAAGGTATCAATGGCCAAAGTTTACCCATTTCTTTGGGCTTAACAGTTTTTTTTTTTTTAGCACGTTTAGCAGCTTAAGTAGGGTACACTGAATCTTATTCATGTTGAAGTTCATAATGAACTGCGAAAAGTTATTAGGTAGGGACTGTATAACTAAGTCAACACTTAGCTTGTTGTCCATGGTAAAACTTAATTGATTTTATTTTTCAATATAATCAATCATCTTCAATACATGAGCACTGATTGAAGATCTTTTTACCATCAAACCTCTTTATAACCTTTTGGATGTCTCATATTGTTCAGTCCGTGACTGTTCATCATTCAACTCCTTGAAATGATATATTTTGGTATAGGCATCCAAACCCTCGTGCTACTTTTCTAACTCAAGTGACATACTGCAAACATCATATGTTGCAGTGTTACTATTATCACTGTGTTCTTGTAAGCCTCCACGCTCCCCAACGTATCCTCCTCAATAGGAGCTTCCGGCATTAGCTGCTTATTGACATATCCAATTTTTCTTTTTCATGCTTGAGAACAATTCTCAGATTGCGGTGCCAGTCCAAAAAATTTGGTCCGATATGTTTGTTGGCATCCAATATGCCTCTCAAACTTATATGGTTACTCATGATTCAACTATTAAATTAAAAGATAGAACAATTAATTAAATACAGAAAAATTAATTTAACATGGACTTATATTAAATTAATTATACTCCCACTATTTAAATTGAATTAATGACCCTCAAACATTAATCAATAGAACCAATGAGATTCTTAGTGGGCTAGGATCTCTTTTGTTTTATTAGAACCTTGAGTGACTCAACAAATCCTAATAAAGCATCCAGGTAGATACTTCTATCAATCACATCTCTATGTGACTCCTAGATCATCAAGTAGACAACTTATTGTCGCACACATCTTATGTGTTTACTTGATTGTGCCCCTAAAATTCTATTTTCTTGAGTGACTCAACAAAAAATAAAATTTTAGTTAAATTCGACCCATTGTTCAGAAACATCAAATGTTTCATAGTAATAAACATATCCACGAGCGAGCAGCCTTGAGTGACTCAACAAACTGACATCGATAATGGACTCTGGTTTTTCACTATAACAATAGAAGGCACGTTGTATTAACCATTTAATACGAATTTAATATTTTTGATAAAGAGGGGTTTGTCTCATCATAATTATGTATATATATTATTTAACATCTAACATGCAATAAATCATACATAATAATAAGCGTGGATGATTATGGACTTTATCTATCTAATCTTCTTGAGCCAAAAAGAAGATTAGTTGGTCAATTCCTATGGGACGTTGCATTCGTTCATCGAATGCTAAATGCAATCATCTCCATCTTCTGCTGCAACCTGTATCCTATACTAGTTGGCACGCAGGCCCTGATCAATGGACACGCAGGCCCATAATAAATAAATAACTCGAAAATATAATTAAATAAATAATAGGCTCGCAGGCCCATTTAATTAAATAATCGGCTCGCAGGCCCAACCAATAATCAACAAGAATAATTAACCATACAACCAATCACATGGGTCGAGTCCATAATCATCCACTAAACATTCATATTAATATCTAATATTAAAAATATATTAATTTCTAAATTTGTAGTTTTGACAGTATAAGTCTAAACCTTTTAGACACTTTGGAACGGACTAGACATAATTAAATAATTAATCTAATTAATTACTTAATTTTTCAATAATAAAATTAATCAATTAATCTAATTAACCAATTAATTTTATTCAAAAGGGAGATTTTTCAAAAATTTATTTTATCTCTCAATTTAAAGTCACACTCTAATTGAAGATAAAATTTGTATAAGGTCAAAATTGTAATTTTATAAAATAAAATTAAAATTTAATCTGGTCAAAAATTCAAAATATGGTTTAAAAACGATTTTAATTAATTTTGAATATTTGACCAACATTAAAAGAATTAATATTTACAATTTTCCAAAAAATAATTAAAATTACATTTAAGACCTTAATTTTTCATTTTAATGTTTGAGGACTTGATGTGTAATTTCTAAAACTGCACGATCAATCCTTAAAAAATTTAAAACAGTGGTCCATCAACGCAATTTCACAAATTGCATGAAAAAACCCTTTTCCCTGAATTTTAAAGCAGTGGCGTTCTCTTGCAATTTCGTAAATTGCAGAGAGACCCTTTTCTTTTCTTTTGAAAATTGGAGGGCTTACAATGCAATTTCTAAAATTGCATTGAGAGCCCTCTTCCCAATAAGGAAAAACTCGCCAGAAAAGATAAAAAAAACCCACGCCTGAAAACCTTTTTCGAAATCTTAAGAAAATCAGCCTTCAACCGGCGCCGCTGGGAAGTGTTTAGGCGGTGGTAGTGAGGTGTCAAACACCGGTCCGCCTTCAGCCGGCGAATAGCTGATATTCGCAGTGGCCACGCCGCTGCTACCTCCCGCAGCGGCGCATGGTGGGTTGCGGCGGCGTCTTCAAGAGCGCCGTCGCCGATCACCATTTACCCGACATCTCTCAGACCGACCTTTGATAAGTTCCAATTAAAATCTAAAATCCAATTTCAGATTTTTTTCGTTTCAAAATTCAAAATTTTATATTTTGTCAAAACTCAAATCAAATTAATATTTCAATAACAATTATTGTTCTAATTCATCAAAACAGTTTAACGAACTCTAACAAGTAACAAGGTAGGCTCTGATACCACTGTAAGGAATTGAGGTATACATGCACAGCGGAAATTAAATACTCAATTCCTATAAGCCCGGATCAACCTCGTACTTAGATAGGATTCGTGATAGAATATTACCTTTGATGAATGTCTTGAATCTGATTATCTGATTGGCTGGAGGTGCGATCTTCAATACCACAGCTGTCCAATTGTCCAGCCTCTAATGGTGATCCACACAGCAAGAACAGATCTGAACCCACAATCAAGAACAGATGAAAGCGGAATTTTGGGAGAAGTTGATTGGGTTGTCTTTTACCAGTGCTAGCAAGTAATGTAAAACAACTATTAACCCTAATACGTTGCGCCTATGTATTTATAGGCGGGGCTAACCCTAGCCCTAGTTCTAGTCCAACTAGAACTCATCAACAATCAGGCCCGATTAAATAATTTTATTAATTAATTTGGCCCAATGAGTAATTAAGTTCGACCCAACTAATTGGACCTTGAACATTAATTCTTACAGTTTCATATATTCCTCGCGAGATTTATGCAAGCTTCTCACATATATGAAATGTTGAGGTTGATATTGTCAGTTCGCTTAAACTGCAAGTGCATGATTTCAAAGACTAGTATTAATGATGGATTTGATTAGTCATATGTGGATCCCACGAGGATTTTGTACTTATTCTTAACTCCAGTTGAAAGAAATTTAAACTAAGCAAACTTGTTTAAAATTGGTTTTTACTAAAAAGTACTTAAAAACAAGTAAACTATGTAACTAAGCAAAGTTAGTGAGATTTTAAATATGAAAAAGCACTAAGACTTTGACTACACCTTCATTTTCACTTTAATTTGTAAAACTTCATAATCGACAATATTCTTCGGTTTTGACAATCAATGTCCTTAAATTATTCGATACTCTCTCTCTCTCTCTCTCTCTCTCTCTCTCTCTCTCTCTCTCTCTCTCTCTCTCGTGTAAAGTTGAACATATTATTGAGTTTGATATTAATATAGTTAACAATTAAATCCTAAGTTTGGCTAAATAATAGGGAACCATTGAATTCAATAAGAAATAATCAAGAACGAGGTGAATTTAGTATCTAAAAAGAAATTATAGAATTAAAGCCTAGCTAATTAGAATTTAACATAACATATTCAAATTACGAACACATATAAAAGTGTAGATAAACATCATCAACATTTTATATAAGAGAAAAAAAATTGATATTCGAGCAGGAACTTGATATCTCCACCCTTGTCTTCTTCTTCTTTAATTTTCTTGAAACCTGTGATGTAGATTTGTGTTTGTATTATATTTTTCTCTCCAAGAATATTCCCTTTGAATACCTAAGAGTTATAATATATATAGGACAGGTTTAGACTTAAATTTCGTGCCAAAATTGGACCAAAAAATCTCTTGAAAAGCCCTCCCCAATATAAATTTGGAGGTTGTATTTATTGGAATATAATTTTTACCATCTTTTAATAATCTTTACTTATTCACGGCAGACATGAAAAAAAGCAAAGAAAGCTTCTGTTTTCTGTACAGCTCTAAGCTTCTTCTCAATTGAAATTCACTTCATTTTTCTTTTAATGTTCCTTTGTTATACTATTCGAGGCAAACATGGGTGTCTTGATCCCACAAGAATCTTGTACTTATATTTAAAATTACTTATTTTTAACTCAAATTGAAAGAAAATTTAAACTACAAGAATCATTTAAAATTGTTGTTTACTAAAAACTACTTAAAAGCAAGTAAACCATGTAATTAAGCAAAGTTAGAGAGAATTTAAATGTGAAAAAGCACTAGGACTCCGACTACACTTATATTTTCACTTTAATGACAAGATATATGATAAGTACAATTTTGTACTGATTCGAGCACATAAAAGGGACAATTGAGAATACTCTTACATGTTTTCAGCCTAATGGCATATTTTTTTTTTTTATCATTATATGAAAAATCAAATCCAAGTGTCGATCAAAAGAAAAGAAAGCAAACGGAAAAAAATGGACTCAATTGAACGGATTAAGGGAATTGAGGGGCTTGTCATGCAAATACCAAAGAGTAAAACACAGGATTTGGAAGCCAAATTAACCATGCGATCGCATGGTTAAGAAGGAGTGACACGGCCCATCCCGAGCAATATTATATACCCGAGACGTGACGTGTGCCAATGGTAATACCAACCAGAGGTTGGACCCACCACTAAGGCTACTATAATTACAACTCATTATTTCTTATTTTTTAAAAAAATTTGGCATTATTTCCCTTGTAATTTGGACTAACCAAGCTGAAATAAAATACCATATATCCCAACAAATTTATTCATAACTAAATCGGACCATTTGCCCATCAAATACCCATATCAAAACAACGCGGTAGAGACTAGCTGAAACATAATACTTTTACTATTGAATTAACATAAACTGTACATACAGATACAAAATATATGGTGAGTCACCTATCTATTTACAAGTGATGCAAAATGATATCCAAAAATGAACATGTATCCCCAAAATAATGACTACATGCTCTATGAAGTGAGTCATACTAAAAAAACTCTGTCGTGTGACTCCGACTTCGAACTCAAAAGCTTTAAATCCAAAAGTTGCCCAGAAACTCAACCGTTACCTGATAAGAAAAATCATCGTTGGAAAATAAATGAGTTGATAGGCTCAATGAGTGGAGATTTTCGAAAATAATTATACTCTTTTCATTTATAGATATTCTCGAAAACGAGCTCACGTCACTTAACAATTAACATTATAACTTCTCATAACGTAAATGAGCCCACATCTAAATCGACATTTACATCACATTAATTTCAATAAGTAATATCAGCTCATAATCGTAGAATATTCATCAGCTAAAATACATACCATCACTTCATCATATCACTGTATAATGGAAAATCTCATCAAAATATACCCATTTTATATAATCTCAGCATGCGTGCACAGACTGCCTCAAATGGCTAAGCTTTCTAGTATACAGTCAAGACCCCTCAGTGTATATGATACACGGCCATGACCCCTTAGTGTACTACTCATACACGGCCAAGACCCCTCAATATACTAGAATAATATCAATAAATTCATCGAGTACTTGTTATGAATTTAAACGTCATCTCAATTCACATTTAATTTGATAATAGGCAATTTCACAATTTTTAGAATTCACAAAATAACATAATTCAACAAACAATAATGAGAAATCACGTAATTTAACATTTAGTGATATAATATCTTATAATTGAAATCTAAATTTTCTAAAATATATTTTTCTACTCACAGTTATCTATTGAAGACTAAATCGGCTAATAGAGTGTCTCGATATTTGAGCCATTCTCTGAGATAACAATAGAATCCAATTCAAAACTTATTTATGATTCTCCTTTTTGTATAATCCAATAATTAAGGTTAGGAATTGAATTGCTAATTCTTAACCCACTATAAACACACAATTAAACCAATTCTTAAAATCGAAGTTTCTCTTCTTACCTCGTATCGTAGCCTAAAAAGAGAACCAGTTCTTTCAAAAAGCACTCTAATTTCAAAAGTCTAATGAATCAACTAAAATTTTGGTGAAGAAAATGGAATTATTTGGCTGCAATTTTTCCTGCTTCTGGTACGTATGTAAAAGAAAGTGAAAATGAAAGGAAAGAAACCAAATGCAAGATAAGGAGGAATGAAATTATTTATTTGGTTATGCTTTCTGTGCCACCGCCTGATTTTCATCCATTATTCCTTTTTTTTTTTTTTTTTGAAACTTGGCATGACATAGTTGGCCAAGAATTTATTTGTTTGACCGGACTTTGCTGATTATTACAAGGAGTGCAATCGCAAGCTACAAATTTCAGCCACATAATCTTATTTGACAAAACCATGTGATCTCAATGTATTGAACCATGCGATCGCATGGGTAGTTCGGGCAGCGTTTTATTGTTTTCTGATAGAAACAAAACTCTATCGAATCTAGGATAAAACAACTACCTAAAACACGTTTCAAAGATTTCAGGAAGGGATATAAAAGGTAGAGAATAGACAAATCATGAGGAGGCAAATTTTGGGATGAAAAATACAAGAGAATAATAGAAGATCAAGGATCGGATTGAAGATTCTTGGGCCGAAATCACGGGTTGTATTTCTATTTTCTTCTTTTTACTCCAGAACATGATTAATACAATCCTTGTACTATTTTACGAATAAATGTCCTGTTAAATTATTTATTGCCAGGATGAACGATGAAACCTCATATTTTTAATTAATTATGAGTTTTTCCGTTTTAGTAATTAATTGTTTTTGGGTTGATTCTTCTTCATTCATTTTTTCTAACGTTTTAATACTTTATCACCATTAGAATATTTTGTGATCTTTATTGAAGTCGAGAGATATAATCTATATAAGCACATGATATTGAATAACATAGGGTCCAATAATAGATAGAGATTAATATTATACCTTATGAAATTCGTTTAGGTGTTCTTGTGATTTAAATGCATACTTTTAAAATAATGTTATTCACAGTCGCTCACTACCAGTAGTCATCATACGTGGCATTACTCAATTGGATGAATTATTTAGTCCAATTAAGTAATGTATTTATAGCAATTAATTATAAATAATTCATTCATTTGAGTAATGCCACGTAGGATGACTACCGGTAGTGAGCGACTATGAATATCATTACTCATATTTTTATGTTCAAAACTTAATTAGAGATAATTAAGTTCGTATATCGATATAGAATTGATTGACCAGCGATATAGGCTTGAGATTATTATAGGGTCACTGCTTTTCAATCTAGGGTAATTATAAGCTAAAGTGATTATCAGATAGTTGATTAAGAAATGTGTTGGTGAATTCACAAATCCTAGTACTAGTAAAATTCGAATTCGTTCTTAAAATTACATTTGATTGCAAGATAATTTAGATTTAATTTAACATAAGTAGAATAATTTTAGGATTAAATTTATAAACGAATATGTGTTTTTATATTATTAAAACTTGAAGTATACATTAATTTGGTAATTAATTGCCAATCCTCGTGCGTTCGACACTTTTCACATCACTTTATTACTTGTAACCGATCCGTTTACTTGCGGGATTAAAATTTACAACAATACACGTTACTTCTTTGGATTGCTACGATTTACATTTAATTACAAAATAAGATTTCCTTCTTGCAATCTTCTAATTAATAAGTTTTGTTCATTGAATAGAAACTAAAAAATTAAGTAAAATAAATTTTGATATTAATTATTATTTTATAGAGAAAATTATTTTCTTCTTCATTTTGTAACTTGGGGTCGTCTTGTAATTCAAAAAAACAATGTTTAGAATTCAAGTGCAATTGACATATATAAATATTGTTAATAAAAATATTAACATGTTAAGAATTGAAAATGGAAAAAATTATGTAGTCAAACGACTCAACTACAAGTCAATTTTTCTTTAATTACATGTTGATTTTTTATTACTTCGATTATAATTAGATAAAAATCTTGGAGCAATCTCTTTCATCTCCAATCCCAGCCCGACTTGGTATTCAAGAATACTTACGATTAGGCAACTTGTTTGCGTCCATGTAGTTAATTTTCTCAATGTACCATGTAATAAATTGACATGTAAGAATACAAATAATTTAATAGCACAATTTAACACTAATTATTTATAAGTTTACAAAACATTCCAGACTTTTCCTTTAAAAAAAAAATTCTTGATTCATATCTTTTTGTTACTAAACCTTTTAAGACCCTTGAATATGTTATAGATGCATATAGAAAACTCTTTTAGGTGAAGAATAAATATTAAAGGTACTCTTGAGCTTAGTGATTATTACAAAGACACTTTCTCTCATTCCAAAAATGGAAAAATTCAGATCCAATCACTGATCATGCACTCATGGACTCTGAAATCATATATATGGTCCAAAATTAATTCAATTAAAGTCATATTTCAGTACTAAAAGACCAACATGCCACTGCAATTGCAAAATAGCTAATTCAAATACGATACTGTTTTATTAAGATACTATTTTCTATGATATTGTTTTATGAAAATTGTTTGATACTGTTTTACTTTTGATATTGTACATTAGTTTTTGTTACATTAGTGTGTTTGGCCAGGTTTTAAACTCTTTTTTTCTCAAACTCAAATTTTATTAACTTTTCAATCACACATTTCAACAAATTTTTCTTAATCTCCAAATAAAAATTACTTTTAAACTCTACCAAACAACACTTAAGACACATTCAAAATTAAATATTTTATGGTTGATGTAATAATACTGTTTCAAAATGCTCCATTAGTACTACAAGATTATTGATACTATTTTTATTCAAAATGTTTGATACCGTTTCAATAAATGATAATGTTCTTCTATTGGGTTGTATTTTGTGTGTGTTATACTGTTTTATTATTAAGATACTGTCATATATGATACTAATATATTAAGATACTTTTATCTATGATACTGTTTTATTAAGATACTGTTATATTACTTGTTTTCTATCTTTAACTATACGATAGTGTTATCTATGATAGTGTTATTATTATGATATTGATACAAATGTGCTTCTGATACTGTTTTCTATGATACTGTTTTATGAAGATAATTTTATTATGATACTGTATAATTTTATTATGATACTGTTCTTAGGTCGGAATTTTCTATTTTGAGTATCTAATATTGTCATTGTTTACGAATATACTGATAATATATTAATGTGCTTCTGATACTGAAATATTAAGATACTCTTATATGTGACATCGTTATATTAAGATATTGAAACACTGTTATTAATAAGATACTATTTTGTATACTATATTGCAAGATACTGTACTTAATAAGTTATTGTTTGTCATAATATTTTATTAAGATATTGTTTTTATGATATAGTATCAAACAACACACATGAATGTGTGAAAATAATATCTTGAAACACATAAAAAGGTTGATGTGTGTGAAACAAATGTTGTTGTTTTTTATTCGACAAAAAAATGATAACAAAACAATTGTGTTCCTATATATCAAAAAATCAATATTTCCAACAAAAAAAACCTAATTCAAGAAAAATAAGAGAAATCATTCATAAAAACGGAATCCAACTACATAAATAACATTCAAAAATTAATTGTTTTCAAAATTTTACAATCCAAAGACTGCTCAATACTTCTCAGGATTATCTTCATTATTTGATAACAATTGCAGGCAGTTTGATGTGAATCAAGACCATATTGGAGTCTAATGGAAGGTTAGAGGACCAAAATGAGGGTGAAACAAAGTTGGAGACCAAAAACGAAGAGAGTGTGAAAATATCGCCCAGGCAAAACAGGTGGGCGATTGCCCAACCTGTCCGGGGGCTTAACAGAATGCAATTTTGTAAGCCTGGGCGATTGCCCGGACTTACACTGGGCGATCGCCCAGGCATTCTCCGGGAAGAATTGGAATTTTCCTAAATTTTGTTCCCTTTTACAACTAGGACTCCTATTTTTAATTATTTATGAATTAGATTAGGATTTCTTTAATTTTACTATTTAAGTACTTTTCATTGTAAAACAATTCAGTTTTGATTTTTGAGAGATTAATTAAAGTGAGGATTCACTTTTTGTTCCGTGTTCTTAAATGAACAAGCCCTAAAAACTTATCAAAGATTTTGCAAACCTTTGTGGCGTTTTCATAACTAGGGTTCGTTGGTTCAAGAAATCATCGGGTCTAGTTATTGCGACTAGATTTTAGCTTTCTTGGGGTTCATATCAAACTTTTTGTGGGTTCCGAGATTCGATTCTCAGCGGGTTCGCATCAGTCGGTATTAGAACTTTGGCTCTAAAATCAGGTTCTATCGTCTAATTTTTAGTTTTTTTTTATCAAATTCATCTTAGGGTGTGTTTGATAGCTTTCCATGGAAAATGCAAATATTTTCCATGTAAGTTGGAAAAGAAATTCCACCAAATGGGTGAGAAAAAATTTTCCAAGGAAGTGGCCAAATGTGTGCTTTAGACAATTGTACCTTGAAAATATTTTCCATTTTCCATGTGCCAATCAAACACAAAAGTGGAAAAATAAAACACATTGATTTGACAAGATTTTCCATGGAAGTGACATTTTCCATGGAAAATTTGTGAATCAAACACACCCTTAAATCATATCAAATATATATATACATCTCTTTCGTTATTCTTTTTATTATTTTCTTGTTTAGATTCATCTTGAATCACATATATAAAAAAAATTCTTCCTTTGTGATTCTTTTTTTTTTTTTTTTTTAATTTCTTGCGTTGGACCGCAAAAGTTAAAAAAAAAAATGAAAATTCAAGAAATTTCTTCAAGAAAAACATAGTTCTTGAGATTTTTGTGTCATAATTGTCATCCAGTGCTTAAATCTTATCATTTTGTGAACCTCTTTCAGTTTTTCCAGTTCGCCATGGAATGCAACCAAACCGCTAGTCTTGATCTTGCGCCATTGCTACGATAGATGTATCGGATTCCTCTTCTTTAAATCGGAATAAAGATCTCATCCCCACTTTTCACCAATTTTCTCACTAGCCTGCAACTAAACAAAGCAAATCAATGATGTAGAGGTGGGCTGACAAATTCAGTGATAAGAACCCTATAATTTGCAAAATAGGTAATTGAATCGACCAATCTAAATCCCTTCCTCGAACTTACAATAGAAGACTAAAAACCTAGAAAGATTGGTTCTAAGAACACTCTTCACTTTTACTACCTTAACACTCAAGAATGCCAAAAGGTCAAGTATTCTTGGGCCAGTTAAGCTTCAATGTGGTGTTTGATTTGAGATGTTTCCTAAAGTAAAATTCATATTAAAGAGGTAGAGACTCTACAGAATAGGAAAAAGATCTTGGCACCAAGTGGGGAGCCAATATGTCCAATAAATTTTGATTATACATTGTCTCTTGCTTTTGAAATCGAGGATCAGAGGATGTATAAAAGGTATAAAAAATATCAAATTTTCATGCAATTAGAATTCTAAGGTAATAGGAAAATACACGAAAATTTTGGAAATCGCAAATTTGGAGTTGATGTATGTCTGACGCAATATACTGTTAAATTCAAACCTACACATCAACTCTGCAGTAGAAACTTGTATTTTCGAGAATCAAACGATCTCATTTTTTAATTACTCCTGGTTAGAGTGTACTCCTTTTTTCATTTCATCGGCTAGTCGTGGTGATCTACTTTAATGAAGTTGACGTCGGATTGAAAAATAAAAAAATAAAAAATATATTGAAACTAACAAGCTTGTATGGCTGCAAATTTGAAGTCATTTATAATTAGATTGTCATTTAAATGCAGGGTTAATTATATAATATACTACCAAACTTTATACTCTATTTCATTATACCATCGAACTTTAATTCGTTTCATTTATACCACCAAATTTTAAAATTAGTTTCAGTTAAACCACTTCGTTAACCAGTTGTTCATTATTTTTAGACGTGACACTACCTTGTCATTAATTGGCTGATGTATCTCACCACGTATGAAAGTGTTGTCCACATGTATGAAGTTTAAAATGAAATACGTTTTTGACATCAATTAAACGACCTTGAGCCCAATGGTTGTCGAAATAGTTGATACAAAACCGTATTTTTAAACACGACTTTGACATCAAAAGCATATTTTCATTTTGAACTTCATACACGTGGACAATACTTTCACACCTTGCGAGATATATCAACCAATTAATGGCCCGTTAATGTCACATCAGAATTTCTGTCAAACAAGGAACAGCTGGTTAACGAAGTGGTTCAACTAAGAGTAATTTTAAAATTTGGTGGTATAAATAAAACGAATTAAAGTTCGGTGGTATAAATAAAATAGAGTATAAAGTTCAGTGGTATATGATGTAATTAACCCTTTAAATGCAACAACTTCATTATGGGCTGTAGAGAAATCCAGAACTGGCTCCAATTTCTCATGTTCAGATATATTCACATGGATGGTTCATGGTTGTGGTATTATATTTAAGTTTCAACTACTAAATATACAATCTGGAAGCTGTACAAATTGGATTATTTTGTAACACATTAAAGTTCCAATGCATCTGTCAGCCATTATAACATTTTCTTATTAATGTCCTTTAAATGAAACGCATAACAATGCATACATTACACAAAGAAAATACATAGTCAATAATGGCGTTCTCAAATGTTTGATGTTAAGCTATATTCAAACGATTTCTGCACAGCTATAAATTCCCTCTTCAGCTTCTGTTTTCTGCACAGCTCTAAGCTTCTTATCATCTTCCTCAGTTATACTCTTCAAGACAAACATGGGTGTCTTCAGTTTTTTCCATGAACTCAAAACTAATGTTTCTCCGAAGAGGATGTTCAAGGCTTTGATCACCGATAACCACGATGTTTTGCCCAAAGTCTCCCCATCCATCAAGAGCATTGAGACAGTTCAAGGAGATGGTGGTGTTGGAAGCATCAAGCAGACAAATTTCGGTGATGGAAGTCTACATAACAAAAATCACAGAAAAAGAACACGTCGTCAAATTTAGCTTACTAAACATGTCGTAATTTTTTGTGTTTTTAAATAATCTCATGATGAGCATCTGTGTGTTATTTAACAGACGCTCACTTCAAGTACATGAAGAACAGGGTTGATTTTCTCGACCCTGAAAACTACGTGAGCAAGTTCACTTTGATTGAGGGAGACGCACTTGGGGACCAGCTTGAAAAGATATGTTACGAGATGAAATTCGAGGACTCGAAGGGTGGAGGATGTGTTATCAAGATCACCAGTGACTACCATACCAAGAGTGATGTTGTACTTAAAGAAGAAGATATTAATGCAGGAAAGGAACATGCTATGGGACTATACAAGGCTTGTGCAGATTACCTTATTGCCAATCCTCATGTTTGCGCTTAAATAATTTCCAATTATGTCTTAATTAAGTCTGTCAAACATAAAGGTAACATTTTCTGTATTTCAGCATGAGTGGTGGTTTGCCTTAATAAAATCCTTTGTTCTACTTTTCCATTCAAGTTTGTTCTTCTCCCACTGCTACAAAAATTTCGGAGTACAAACATATAATAAGAATCTAATTTTGAGTTTTCTATGCCAAGCGACATAGTGAATGTTTTGAGTTTGTTGTAGCAAACATGAGGTAGTTGTTTCATCCCTCGAGAGATTTATACAAGAGACTCACATTTATGAAAGATTGAGGTTGATGGTGCCAAGATTTAAATGTTAGGAATTTATTTGCACTTTCCGCAAAGGTTAAGGACCCTACTGCAGTTCCCCTACAATAGATATATGTAAAAGATTTAATATTTCTACATTTGTCAAATATGTTGTGATTCTCTGATCACGAAATAGGAATTTAAAATAAGAAAAAATGATTCTATTACTACTTGAATAGAATTTTACAAGAGTTACACACTCAATTGCAAATACACAAACAACATCTCTCTTTCTAAACTCTGTCTCTCTCTTATTTCTTGGAGTATTTCTCAATGGATTCTCTCTCTCTATCTTTCCTTGGATAGGAATTACAAAAAAGGCATATGAAACTTATGAACTCTTCACTTATTTATAGAGTTCATTTCTTGGTGGTTAAGCAATCTCTAACTTCCTTTGACTTGGTCAAACTTTCCGTCTTTGACTAAGTCTAAGATGTGTTCATATCGAATTCGAACTCTTCAAGATAGTATTGTTCGAATTAGACTTGAACTCTTAAGGTTGTAAAGTTCAAATTGAATTTGAACTCTTATTAACAATTAAGAAACTTTGACCTAATCTTAAAGGATACAAAAGTGGCTTTACAATAACAGGAAATACAGCTGGAAATATCAAAATACTTGTGAAATAACATAGAAATGAGAAAATACAATACCAGAACTAAAAAAATATAAAATTCAGCATATGTCGTTAGTAGAACTAAACTTAGAAATGATCTAATATTTTGTCTGTGTATTTTGATGAACTGAAGTCCATCCATGGCCATAACAATAAAATTATAAAATAATCATTTGAAATAAATTAAATAATAATTACCTTGTCTTCACTTCAGCTTATTAACAACAACTCTTCTGGTCCGTGGGGAGTTCAACGATGGTTGATAGGTTTTAAATTCTGGAAACAAACGAATGTTAATAAAATTCTCACACATTTGGAGAGAAAACAACCCTATAGCTGATTGGCTCGCCAATACCGGTTACAAAGAGCAGAAATTTAGAATCCTCCTCCCCTCTCGTCTGCATGGAGGATAGGGGGCAATGCCAAACCCTTAATTCTATGTAAATAAGTTGGTATAAAAACATTATCTACCTTTTGAATAAATTGAAAAGATCTGAACCCAGTTTAAAGTGCGTAAGCTGCCTAACTAGCAGAATTTAAACTGAAATGCACATGGGCAGATAAAGATGTTAATATAAAATGGGAGCTAAGGGTTTACACCCAAATCATCAAATCTAAACACCCTCAGTTGTTAAACAGCCAAAAATTACAATCGAAATGTGTAATATTTAACATTGCCTTCAAAAAGAAAATTGAAGTGTAAACATACAATGTAAATAATCAATCTCACATTTAACATCAGTGTATTGAACGCGAGTAAATAATTTGCTGATTTTGTAACAATTAATTCATTCTGTCATTCAAACAGATGTATTGTGAAATCAATTGACAAATATGTAACAACAAATGTTATATATTACGTGTCTGATAAAAATCAACATCAGAATAAGTAGTCAAAGCAACTTAATGTAAATTAACAATTAAAATCTTTGCAACGGGTAGTGAAATTTAACATTACATGAATTTTCCACAAAATAATTGATTGTGATATAATCCTTTGTTAATACTGTAATATTTTTAGAGAATAGCCACTAGTTGTGAATGGAGAGTTCGAAGTAATTAAGGAAGAAGAATAATCTAGGTAAAGCATCACTTTTTCTTAGTCCACATCTCTAGCAGGATTTGGCTGCGGTTTGTGTAGATCTGGTGGAGCAGGCGGGAGGAGTGGTGGTGGCAGGCGTGAAACTAGTCTAGATTTTTTGGTTTCTCCAATGTTAAATCATGCTAGATCTCTTGTTTCGTGGCAAAACCAGAAGATAAAGGTGTTGGTGGCGGCGGCGGTAGACATGCGGGATAGGGTGGTATGTGGTGGCTCAGGGTTGGGTTGGGATTGGAAGATGGAGAATTTTAGTTTTCATGTTTAATTTAATTTTAACCAATTTTTTTAAATTGTTTTAAGTTAAAATACGGAGAGAGACCATTTTGCCCTCCTTAAAAATGATCAACTTTTTGTCGATTGTTGAATTTTTTTTATCGTTAGGGAAGAATAATATATTTTCCTTTTTTTCTCTAATTCTTTTTCTTATTTATTTTATTTTCTTATTTTTATTTTTTGGGACTTTCACTACAAGAAATTGTACTTCTAACGACGAAAAATTTGGTCTTGTAAAGCCTCTCGATACCATTTTTTGACAAAACAACCTAAAAAAGAATTTTGACGACAAAAAATTGCGTCAGAAAAAGTGATATTTCTTGTAGTGTTTTGTGCAAGGATTAGAAATTTTAAGACCTTATAGCATATTTTTTATATGAAAAAAGTCAGAAATGACCATCTACGTGAATTTTTGAAATATTGGGATGATATGTACGAATAAAATTAAGTGATGACAAAATTGAGACAACATATACAAATATTGAAAATCTTGAGTGTAATTTACCCTAATATTAAAGGGCAACATAAGAAGTGAAAAATTAATAAGGTAAATTCATTGTTTTTGTAATCAACACTAAAATATTTGAAAGTTCTATTTTATTTTGAATAATATAAAAACATGCTAACATTTCATGAATTTATTTAATAATATTTCTAAATTATTACTCATAAGCATAGACCACCACTACAAACGTTGCATATAGCGACGAGATTGAAAAGTCTCTGCTATAATGTTACAGCAACGACAAAATCGTCGCTATAGGAGTCAATTTTTTAACAATTATAAAAAATTAATTTCATGTACTTGGTGGGACCCTAACCCGATCTACCAAATACAGGCTTGAAATAGTATATATATATATATATATATATTAGTTCTATAAAAACATTTTCTATAATTGCTTATAAAGTAAAAAATAAATATTAGTGAAAAATTAAATTCCACACCTAAGTTTAAAAAAAAGGCCCCTATAGGGGCGACAATGTCATCGCTATAGATAAAAAAAAGTGGCAAAGTTTCCCGCCATCTTTCAAAGCAAAAGCGACGACCAAATTAATTTATAGCGACGACATAAGTATGTCGTCGCTATATATATAAGCTATCCTATAGGGACGACAAGGAAGTCGGCGCTATTTGTTGTCGTTGTTGTCGCTATTTCTTGTAGTGCACTAGTTTGTTCGACTAGTGACTCATTAGTTAATTAGCCGGGTCAACATTTAAATTGAGTCTAATAACTTTGCTTGGAACATTTGCCGTGAAAAAATGATCATGTTAGTATTGTTTCTAACAAATGAAAGGAAAAACTAGAGATGATATATTTGATTTGTCGATCATCTATGGTTTGTCTAGTGCTGAATCAGCTGAGTATAGAAAATATGCGACTTGTATTAAAGTAAAAATAAAGAATTTTTTTTTAAAGAGAAACGCACTTATATGTTTGGGTGTTGGTAGTTGCGAGGGTTCATCTTTCTTCACGTATTTTACCAAAATAGTCAAACAATGTCAACATTAACATGGACATAAATGTTGGCACCGTATTTAAGAAGCCTCCATTTTAACAAAAAAATTCAGAATAGGGGGAATTGAATGAAATTAATCAAAGATGGAAATAATCATCGATTATTTTTGTTTTAAGAGGAAGGAACGATAGAGAACTTATAACTTTTAATTTTCAATATAGAAAAATTTGTACAACTTTCATATGTTAATGCGGGCCTGAGTTAATAATATGACAACTTACTTGATAAACGAATATGACAACAAAATGATTAGAAAAGTTGGCTTTTGTTATAGATTTCTTTTGTTTTATTACTTCGATTCTACTTTACTTTGAGTCTGTTAGCTTATTCCTATCTTAGTTTGGATTTTATTGGGGTCAAGAGATTTGGACTCAAAACATGCTTCCAATTATTATTTAGCAATTTCAAAATATTCATATATTTTGTTCTCGTCGAATACTCTTTATCTCCGTCGAATATTTCTGACGGCACCAAAAAGTAGTCGAAAAAATCAAAAGAACTCTTTACTGTCACTACAAGAAAAATCACTTATAACGACAAATTTTTTTTCTAAAGTCTCTCAACGACCTTTTTCCGATGAAACAGTCTAAAAATGACTTTTTGTGATAAAAAAATTGCATTATTAAAAGTGAAATTAATTTCTTGTAGTGTATCGTCAAAATAATCCGACAAACAATTTATTGCAAGGGACAGTGAATGTTTTGAGTTTCTTGTAGCAAGCACGAGGCACTTGTTTCATCCCTCGAGAGATTTATACAAGCGCCTCACATTTATGAAAGGTTGAGGTTGATAGTGTTTTTGCGCTTAAACTACAAGCGCATATTCAAAGATAAGTAGTAATAATAAATTTGATCAGTCCTATATCGATCCCACGAGAATCTTGTACTTATTAGTTGAAAGAAAATTTAAAATACAAGAATCGTTTAAAATTATTGTTTACTAAAAACTACTTAAAATCAAGTAAACTATGTAACTAAACAAAGTTAGAGAGAATTTAATTATGAAAAAACACTAGGACTGTGGGTACACTTATATTTTCACTTTAATGACAAGATACACATGCACCTCGTTACTTCTTTGGATTGATACGGTTTACGTTTAATTACAAAATACGATTTCCTTATTGCAATATTCTAATTAATAAGTTTTGTTCAATGAATATTATTTGTGATACTATATTGCGAGCTACTGCTTGTGATAATAATTTTTTAATATACTGTTTTCTATAATGCAATATCAGAAAATACACTTGTTTGTGTGACAGTAACAGCCTGAAACACAAAAAATATTGATGTGTAAAAAAAATTATTGTTTTCTTTTATTCGACCAAAAATTAATTATAAAACAATTGTGTTCTTATATATCAAAAAAACAATATCTCCAACAAAAACGACTAAATTCAACAAAAATAAGAGAAACCAATCATAAAAATTGAATTCACCTACAAAAGTAACATTCAAGAATCAATTGTTTTCAAAATTTTGTAATCTAAAGACTGCCCAATACTTCTCATGATCACCGTCATTATCTAATAACAATAGTAGACTATTAAAGTATAAAAATTTATCTTTTACATGATTGGAAATAAAAAAGAACAGTAAAAATGTGAATCTACTATTATCACTCACGAAAATAGTAGAAAAGATTTGGGTGGCTGGCGGCTAGTCATGATATGATGAGGGGGAGGTGCAATTGTCGGTGGGAGACACAGTAGAAAATGTTGGCCACTTGCGTTGCTGCGTTGAAATTTGAATTGAATTTAATTCTAATTAATATATGTCTAAAGAATAATTACGAGATTAATGGAATTATGACTTAAGTAGTATAACTTAATCGTAATTTTAAAAAATAGTTAGACCTAATTTGGAACAAGTCACCTATGAGTGATTTATAGGCAATTTCCTCTTGAAAAATTAAAAAACATCCCTTTAGATTTGTTTTCTGTAACATATTCCTCAACAAGCAAAAATGAACAGTATATTTCCAATTTTACCCTTTTACTTCAAACTATATTCCAATATTTTTATATTATATAAATTTATCTTTTTTCTTTGTCCTTAATATTTTTTTCATTTTTTATTTAAATGGGAGTTACGCTAGTAGTTAAGAGAATTTTAATGAAAATTTTAGAAGTTAGCCTTGTTTTTTATAATATTTTTAAAAATCTATGGATAAAACATAATTTTTTGTCGATGAATAATATATTTATACTTTTAATCAAGTTCGTTGAAAACAATATTTCCGTCTAAATTAATCTTTATTAAAACAAATTTTGAGTTCAAAAGCAACGCTCTCGTACAAATCGAAAACATGGGAAAAGTCAAAAGCAATAAGTAAAAGGAAAATACAGTTTGTATCATTTAACAACAATATCAAATAAAACATAAAAAGTAAAAAGGGTAGAATTGAAATTACATATCCGGCGGCTGAGCTGCTGAGCATTTATTAGAAACAAAAAAGAAAAACCGAAGAATAAACGAAATAATAAAAATTAAAATGCAACAAACATCAAGATGGGTTCTAGAGAAAATCCAGACATGCATGGCTCAAGTTTCTCATGTTCACATATATGCTCAATCTGGAAGATGTACAAATTGGAATAAAAAACATAGATTATCTAAAGAAAATATATAGTCTATTGATAAGTACAATTTTGTACTTATCAGGGCTCACAAATAGGGATGATTATGAGTCGTTTAGTTGTTTTCAGTTTAATTGCATGTTGTTTTCTTATCAATTTAGGAAATAATCAAAGTCAAGTATCAATCGGATGAAAAGAGGACAACCAGAAGAAAAGAGGACTAAATTGAACATACAAAGAGATTTGAAGGACTTAGCAAGCAAATACCAAAGAGAAAACGCAGAAAGTCACAAGATTCAACCATGCGATCGCATGGTTGTTACAAATTGCGATCGCAAGTCCACAAGAAATTTGGCAGAATGTTAACCCGTTATACCATGCGATCTCAAGGAATAAGCCCATGCGATCGCAAGGGCATAACGGGCAGTTTTTGGCAATTTCCTGATTGAATTGAAACTCTACGAAGTCCATATTGATTCAAACACCAAGTTCACGTCTTATAGGGTTTAGAGAACATTATAAAAGAGAAGAGAAGGGCCATAACAGAGAGGAATTTGGGGAGAGGAATTTTGGAAACAAGATACAAGAGGAGAATTGAGGATCAAGGCTCGGGATTGAGGATTCTTCAGCCGGAGTCACGGGTTGTATTTATTTCTTCTTCTTCTTCTTTGTCTTTCGCCGGATCATGGTGAAGTCAATTATTGTTATAATTGACGAAATCATGTCCGGCTAATTTACTTTTTCTAGGATGAACGATGAAACCTCATGATTTTTAATTAATTATAAGTTTTTCCGTTTTAGTAGTTAATTACTTCTTGGGTTGATTATTCTTTATGCAGTTTTTCTATTATTTTAATGCCTGATCACCATTAGAATATATTGTGATTTATATTGAAGTCGAGAGATTCAATATAGATTAAGCACGTGGTATTGAATAACATATGGTCCAATAATAGATAGAGATTACTATTATGCTTTATGAAATCTATTTAGGCGTTCTTGAGATTTTAATGCATGTGTTTATGCTCGAAGCTTAATTAGAGATAATGAAGTTCGCATAACATATAGAATTGATTGACCATCGAGAGAGGCTTTTGATTAATTTAGGAACGCCGATTTTCAATCTATGGTAATTATAAGCTAAAACGGTTAAACGGATATTTGATTAAGGAAAGTGTTGGTGGATTCGCAAATCCTAATATTAGTAAATCTTGATTTCATTCTCATAAATTCACTTTAATTGTTAGATAGTTTAGATTAAATTAAAGTAGTTTTAGAATCACAAAACCATAATTCAAATCTGTGTTTGTTTATATTGTTAAAGTTTAAATTGTTAAATTAATTGGTTAAATTAATATCTAGTCCTCGTGGGTTCGACACTCTATTTATCACTTTATTACTTGTAAATGATCCGTCCACTTGCGGGATTTAAATCGCACAACAAGTTTTTGGCGCCGTTGCCGGGGACTAGTTTATTAATTGCTACATTAATTGATAGTTTAGTTTTAACAATTTTTTATTGTTATTTATTTTATTTCTATTTTTATTTTTTTAATTTTTAGATTAGTTTTATTTGTAGTTTTTCGTGATACTGCTGAATTGTATATATTTTCTAATTTTTCAGGTGTTAAGTGTGCATGCCACGTACAAGAGATCTTGATCTATTTGATTTAGATCCAGAAATTGAACGAAGTTTTCACCGACGACAACGTAAAAAACGAGAAAAGAAAACACAGCAAGACACAATGGCAGACAATCAAGTACATGATCAGATAAATAATCAAGCACCAATTGCTCGACCAGTTGAAGTTAGTGAACGAGATATTCTTATGGGTGAATATATGATGCCACCAATTGTTGAGAATCGGTCAAGCATTGTCTATCCGCCTTATGGACACGACAACTTCCAGTTGAGGCCAGATGTGATGAATTTATTCTCGAACAACCTGCCGTTTTATGGGTTGACAGATGAAAATCCTCATTTCCACATTTCTCGCTTCGATGAATTCTGTGGCAATTTCAAATACCAAGGTGTTAATGAAGAGGCACTGAAGATGAGGCTCTTTCCACACACATTGAAGGACAAAGCTAGAGAATGGCTAGATTCTCTACCGCCTGGGAGCATTACTACTTGGACAGATCTGATCCATAAATTCACATTGAAATATTTTCCTCCAGCCAGAGTGAACAGACTGAAGTATGAAATATCCAACTTCCAACAATCTGAGTTGGAAAATTTTCACGAGGCATGGGAAAGATTCAAGCAACTACTCAGGAAGTGTCCGAGCCATGGTTTCCCTTTAGCAGCTCAGAATCATTATTTCTATTCTGGACTAGCTCCAACCAGTCGTTCTTCAGTAGATTCTGCTGCAGGTGGCTCTATCCAAAATAGATCCGCCGGTGACCTTTATGATCTATTCGAAACCATGAGTGAACAATTTATTATGTGGCCAGAAAGAGGAGTGCAGAAGAAAGCAACAGGGATACACGAAGTGGGCACCAATTCACTTTTATTGGCAAAAATTGATGCATTGGCAAAGCAAATGGAATCAATAAAATATTCTCATTCAGCTAATTTGGTTCAGATGCATTTACCAATCTGTGTAACATGTGGAGCAAACCATCAGTCTTCGGAGTGCCCATTGACAAAGGTTGATATGCCTTCTCCTGAGCAAGTTGCATATGCTCAGAATTTTCAGCGTCAGCAAAATAATCCTTATTCACAGACTTACAATCCTGGATGGAGAAATCATCCAAACTTCTCATATGGCAACACTCAAAATATTCAAAATCCACCAAATCAGGGAATGCCGCAAGAGAGAAAATGAGGACTGGAAGAAACTGTTACTGAATTGAAGGAGATGCAGAAAAGACAGGAGGAGATGCAGAAAAGACAGGATGTTGCTATCAAGAATATGGAAAATCAGATTGGGCAGTTGGCTAAATTGTTGACTGAGAGACAACCAGGCACATGGCCAAGCAATACCGAAGTCAATCCAAAGGAGCAAGTAAATGCAATTACCACGAGGAGCGGTGTTCAGTTACCAGAGATTCATGTGACTAGGCCAGGTGTAGAAAAAGAAACTGTGTCCGAAAAAGCGAGAGAAAATAAATTAGATGCAGAAGTTGCACCAGAACAGGACTCTCCACCAGCTTATATTCCACCACCGGCTTACGTCCCTCCTATCCCATTTCCTCAAAGGTTGCGAAAACATAAGCTAGACCAGCAATTCAAGAAGTTCCTAGATGTTTTCAAAAAGCTGCACATCAATATACCATTCGCCGATGCCTTAGCTCAAATGCCTAGCTATGCCAAATTTATGAAGGACATTCTTGCAAATAAGCGAAAGTTGGAGGAACACGAAACAGTAGCGCTAACTGAAGAATGCAGTGCCATATTGCAAAACAAGCTACCGCCGAAATTAAAAGATCCAGGGAGTTTTAATATTCCTTGCACTATTGGTAGTTTATTTTTTGATAAAGCGTTATGTGATTTGGGTGCTAGTATAAATCTAATGCCTTACTCTATTTTTAAGCAGCTTGGTTTAGGTGAAGCAAAGCCAACAACAGTAACACTGCAGCTTGCAGACAGAACAATCAAACGCCCTAGGGGAATAGTTGAAGACATATTGGTGAAAGTGGGCAAGTTCATATTCCCTGCTGATTTTATTATTCTGGATATGTGTGAAGATAGAGATGTGCCACTCATTTTGGGTCGACCTTTCTTGGCTACTGGTCGGGCAGTAATTGATGTTCAAAAAGGAGAACTTACGCTGAAAGTGAATGATGAGCACATTACATTCAATGTGTTCAAAGCAATTAAATTCCCAAGCTCTTCAGATTCTTGTTTCGAGATTGATGTCATTGACCAGAAGGGAGGGAGCTTAGATGATAAAGTTGTTACCCAACACCAGGAGGCACCACTTCGAGAAGAAGAATATGTGCAGAAAGAGGAGTTTCATCCGTCTTCTGTGATCAAAACTGATAATGAGGCTGAAATTTTCATAGTTGAGTTCGAGCAAGGCGGCAAAACAAAATCATATCAGTATGATAAGGGAAAAATCAAGCTCTGGAAGGTAAACAAAAATTGTTCAGAAGTTGATCATAGCAAGAAGAACAGGTCCTCCAAAGATTTATTCAAAGTGTCTTGAGCAATCACCACGACAAAGTCAAGCTAATGACTTTAAAGAAGCGCTCAATGGGAGGCAACCCATTTTTCTACCCTTTTATTTAAATTTCGTATTATTTCAATTTTAGGATTTCAATTGACAATTTGCACGTTTTAGGTTTCTAGCATTTAAAGTAGGTTTTTAATTCTTAGGTTTTGAGGCTACAATCATCGTCATCTTGCATAAGTACCTTTTTTTTCGTTTAAAAAAAAAAAAAAAAAAAAAATTTCGGTTTCTCAAATTTTATACCATGCGATCGCATGGTATAACCCTCTGCGATCGCATGGCCTGGGCAGAAAGCTTTCTGCCCAGATTTTTCATTCGTCGCGATCGCAGGACATTTTGTCCTTGCGATCTCAATGCAACAAAAAAAAAAAAAAAAAAAAAAAAAAAAAAAAAAAAAAATTTGTTTGCATGTTTGTGTGATATGAATAGCTTTGCCGGCTAATAATGAATTTTTTTTAAATTTTGATGTAATCCATGACTTGTAAACATATTATTACTTTTGTTTAAATGTGAGGCTGTTTGACCATGTCTGATGTCGTGTTATGTCGGCCAGTTAAGATGATATTTAGCTATGTTGGTGCACTTATGTTGAAAACAATAGGATACCCCTTTTTGAATCTAAGAATCATTGTATCTCAACCAAGTAACCAATAGAGTGAGTAAGTGTGGTAGTTAAGCTGTGATAGTGGCTATCTAGGTTATGATTGATTCCATGTGTGTTGAAAAATCGTGTGGAGCACTTTAGACCAGTTAGAAGAAACTAAGTAATGACCGAATGTTAGGAATCTAATCTCCTAGCATGAACTTATTGCACGCAAAGAACAATGTTATTATTATATAACTCTTTTCGTAGCCTTTTTGACTCGAGTGATAAAGTCATTGACCAAAAGCTCGTTACATGGGTCATTTAGAAAGCTTAATGGACTGAGTTTCGCATACTATTAATATCTTATAACTCTTTTCGTAGCCTACTTGACTTGAGTGAAAAGGCCCGTAGGGGTTTCTCAAAACCCGATGCCCTAAAGTTCAAAAGACTTGGGAGTCATCGACCTAAAGCTCGTTACATGAGTCATCTAGAAAGCTTAAAGAATTGAGTTCTGCACATAAGATTTAATAAAAAAAAAAAAAAAAAAAAAAAATGAATGAAGAATGAAAAAAAAAAAAAAAAAATTCTTTGCAAAGTAAACATGTGGATTAGATGACTAATGGGTTTGACTTACTTAGTAGAAACTTTCTAGTCGAGAGTGCTCATAAATTGGAGAATCTTCATAAACCTAGGTTGTCACGATTACTAGCTTTCTCAACCAGTCTCGAGCAAGAAAAGAATGTGAACCATAACCTTAGAACCAAAATATCGGGAATTAAAAGAAAAAATTATTTTGGGAGAAAGTGTACCTTACGAGAGGGAAAGGAAAATTTGACCAAATGGTTGGGCTACCATCACCATAGAAATTAAGTGAATCAGATTAACTGCTTTCAAACACGTGTCAAATATGGTTTAGATAGGACCATGTTTGCAATAGTAATACATGGATACTCGTCATGAATCATAAATTGTTGCAAAAGAACGGCAAGCTATTTATATTGTGATTTTTATTATTTTTATTAATATGTGCATGATTGTTTTTAGCTAGTTTATTCGAGGACGAATAAAAGTTCAAGTTTGGGGGTATTTGATAAGTACAATTTTGTACTTATCAGGGCTCACAAATAGGGATGATTATGAGTCGTTTAGTTGTTTTCAGTTTAATTGCATGTTGTTTTCTTATCAATTTAGGAAATAATCAAAGTCAAGTATCAATCGGATGAAAAGAGGACAACCAGAAGAAAAGAGGACTAAATTGAACATACAAAGAGATTTGAAGGACTTAGCAAGCAAATACCAAAGAGAAAACGCAGAAAGTCACAAGATTCAACCATGCGATCGCATGGTTGTTACAAATTGCGATCGCAAGTCCACAAGAAATTTGGCAGAATGTTAACCCGTTATACCATGCGATCTCAAGGAATAAGCCCATGCGATCGCAAGGGCATAACGGGCAGTTTTTGGCAATTTCCTGATTGAATTGAAACTCTACGAAGTCCATATTGATTCAAACACCAAGTTCACGTCTTATAGGGTTTAGAGAACATTATAAAAGAGAAGAGAAGGGCCATAACAGAGAGGAATTTGGGGAGAGGAATTTTGGAAACAAGATACAAGAGGAGAATTGAGGATCAAGGCTCGGGATTGAGGATTCTTCAGCCGGAGTCACGGGTTGTATTTATTTCTTCTTCTTCTTCTTTGTCTTTCGCCGGATCATGGTGAAGTCAATTATTGTTATAATTGACGAAATCATGTCCGGCTAATTTACTTTTTCTAGGATGAACGATGAAACCTCATGATTTTTAATTAATTATAAGTTTTTCCGTTTTAGTAGTTAATTACTTCTTGGGTTGATTATTCTTTATGCAGTTTTTCTATTATTTTAATGCCTGATCACCATTAGAATATATTGTGATTTATATTGAAGTCGAGAGATTCAATATAGATTAAGCACGTGGTATTGAATAACATATGGTCCAATAATAGATAGAGATTACTATTATGCTTTATGAAATCTATTTAGGCGTTCTTGAGATTTTAATGCATGTGTTTATGCTCGAAGCTTAATTAGAGATAATGAAGTTCGCATAACATATAGAATTGATTGACCATCGAGAGAGGCTTTTGATTAATTTAGGAACGCCGATTTTCAATCTATGGTAATTATAAGCTAAAACGGTTAAACGGATATTTGATTAAGGAAAGTGTTGGTGGATTCGCAAATCCTAATATTAGTAAATCTTGATTTCATTCTCATAAATTCACTTTAATTGTTAGATAGTTTAGATTAAATTAAAGTAGTTTTAGAATCACAAAACCATAATTCAAATCTGTGTTTGTTTATATTGTTAAAGTTTAAATTGTTAAATTAATTGGTTAAATTAATATCTAGTCCTCGTGGGTTCGACACTCTATTTATCACTTTATTACTTGTAAATGATCCGTCCACTTGCGGGATTTAAATCGCACAACATCTATTATGGTGTGCTCTAATACTTAATATTCAAATGATGTTATCCACAACAACGCCCCTATAAATTCCCTCTTCAGCTTCTGTTTTCTACACAGCTTTAGTCTTCTTCACAATTGAAATTCATTTCGTTTTTAATTATCGTCTTCCTCGGTTATACTCTTCAAGACAAACATGGGTGTCTTCAGTTTTTTCCATGAACTCAAAACTAATGTTTCTCCCAAGAGGTTGTTCAAGGCCTTGATCACCGATCCCCACGATGTTTTGCCCAAAGTCTCCCCATCCGTCAAGAGCATTGAGACAGTTCAAGGAGATGGTGGTGTTGGAAGCATCAAGAAGACAAACTTCTCTGATGGTTAGTCTATATAACAAAATCGCAAAAAAAATTACGTACTAACATACAATACTAGATAAAATAACGTCTTCTTTGACCACGTCCAATATTGTCTAATTTAGTATACTAAACATGTTGTTTTTATATAATCTCATGAGCATTTGTGTTATTCGACAGGCAAGTCCATGAAGAACAGGGTCGACTTACTCGACACTGAAAACTACGTGAGCAAGTTCACTTTGGTTGAGGGAGACGCAATTGACGGCAAGGTTGAAAAGGTATGTTACGAGATGAAATTCGAGGACTCAAAGGATGGAGGATGTGTTATCAAGATCACCAGTGACTACCATACCAAGGGCGATGCTGTACTTACAGAAGAAGATGTTAAAGCAGGACAAGACTATTCTATTGGAGTCTACAAGGCTTGTGCAGATTACCTTGTTGCCAATCCCCATGTTTGTGCCTAAAATAATTTCCAATTATGTCTTGAGTTTGTCAAATGAAATAGAAACATAAATGTTTCCCATTTTCTGTAATTCAGCTAGCATAAATGGTGGTTTTGCCTTAATAAAGAACTTTGTTCTACTTTTCCATTGAAGTTTGTTCTTCTCCCACTGTCATCAAAATTTAAAGTACAAACAAATAATGAAGAATCTAATTTTGAGTTTTCTAAGCTAAGCGACATAATGAACGTTTAGAGTTTTTTGAAGCAAGCACATGATTCTTGTTACTGCTATCAGTAAATTTCACACATCAGTCTTCGAAAGTACGAGTGAAATACTTGAGTTGCAGATCCTGCAACAAAAACATTGCATAGAATTTGACTGGATTACCACTTTGATTGTTCTTAATCGATTTTAACATAATTTAAAAATAAATATAATTAGATCGCTCAAACCAATCAAATAGAGGATGGATTAAACAAAAATTAATCACAACAAGAAATGCTGAATTTATCGTGTTAAAACTCCTAAGAGCTAACATCCACGGACTAATACTCCCATATTAAGAAAAAAAGACACAATCTTATCAGATTTTAGGAATTACAATAATTATTGAGCACGTCAAATAAAAACAAAGAATAAATTACGAAACTAAGAAACAACTAATTATCTTCCCTCCTAGGGGGAGGTTGGTTCTATTAAAGCATGTCGTGAATTCCATCCCTTTGCACCTCTTGCAAGTTATGGATCGGTGAGAATGTCCAATACTTACATTTTGAGTAGACTTTTGAGAATGGATTTCCTTAGAGCCCGTAGCTCTTCCCGCACTTCAGTTTGAAAGCACCACATGTCTACCATGAAGTCTTCCCAACTCTCCGCGGTAGGAGGCATGATAGCACCAAACATAGGGGTTTCTTTGTTTTAGCCCAAACACCACTCACCAAAGAAAAATTTGCTTTTAGAAGTGACTCTTCTCCAATCTCACTATTTCGGTGTAAGAAAACTATCACCTCATCCGAGAAATCCACCCCAATTTACGCATTAAATCCGTAATGAGGCAACCAAAAGCCATTGTCCGAGAATCTGGATGAAAAATGAACTCGGAAATGCTATATGTTACGTTTATGTCACATGAGATTTCAGATTCTTTCTTGAATGATTTGTAAAACAAGTACAAGAAATAACAGAATATAAAAGAATAACAGCAGATTTGAGTGTCCGGTTTTAGGGGGTAGGCAGTTCAGCACGTAAATGCCTACATCTGCCTTTGAGGCTCTACAAACGTAGATCCGGCCTCCTTTATACCACTGAAAACCATTATAAGTTCAAGATCCAAGATTATAGACAACGACAAATCCCCACTCAGAATCACAAGTTATCTCTCAATTAGTACTATTTCTACCAAGAACTAGGTCAAATTCTTTAACACAACAGAAACGAGGATAAACCACAAATTACAATAATCAAAGCACGAATTACTGTAGCACCACACTCCTTAAAAACCAGAGGAGAACCAAAAGTTCACCAAGTCACAAAGAAAATGAGAAGATGGGTAGAAGAAGATTAGACGAACAGAGTGAAAGAATATCCAGAAGCTACGCACACACTCACACCCTAACCCTATCAGATGAGGCACATTTATAGACTGTAAATGAATGGCCACGATCAAGTGTAGCAATCCAATGGACAAGATCAACCAGACCATTCAGCATACAAAAGGTGCAATTCCAAGAAAGGGTAAAGCGTGTTTCTTCAGAAATGGATTAGGGTAGTTAATAGCACAGTAGTTGGGCCTTGGACTCATCATTGTTTGCTTCTCATTTGGGCTCATTCTATCAATAATCTCCACCTTGAACCAAATGTAAGTTTTCAAAGCTTAAAAGAAGGCATGAAGTTTGATCATAGCCTCAGGTAACTGCAAAAAAATTTAAACAAGTTAGTTAAAAAAAAAAACAGAATTAAAGTAACTAATCAAAAATATGTACGTATACTATTACTACTATATTATTTGACAGTTTAATACGCTTAACATGTATCAATGTTAAGCAAGCTTAAACATGATTTGAACTTGTTTAATGACAAATGTTTAGTTCCCATATCAGAAGGATTGGCTTGAGTAGGAATTTTTTTCAAGATCAATCTGATTCTTGGACACAATGTCCCTAATAAAATGTAATATAACATCCATATGCTTAGTTCTATCATAAAAGACAGGATTTTTGCATAGCTGAATTGCAGATTGACTATCAGAAAACACAACAACAGAATTATGGAGTAAGTTCAATTCAGACAGCAAACCTTTCAGCCATAAGGCCTCTTTCACACCTTCAGTAATGGCAACATATTCAGATTCAGCAGTGGATAGAGCCACTATATATTGTAACTGTGATTTCCAACTAATGCAAGAATTACAAAGAGTATCATTAGCATAATTTGCATCAACATAGCCTTTCAGTTTTATTTCTTCACTATAATGTCTAAAAACTAAACCAACATTTGCAATACCTTTAAAATATTTCAATAACCATTTTAAGGCTTCCCGATGTTGTTCTCCTGGATTTGACATATATCTACTTAAGACACTTACAGAATAAGCAATATCAAGTCTAGTGCAAATCATAGTGTACATTACAGAACCAATCACATTAGAATAAGGCATTTTATTCATGTATTCTAATTCATCATCAGATTGGGGACATTGGTCTTTACTTAGCATAAAATGGTTAACCAAAGGAACAGAAACAGCTTTAGAATCAAGCATAGAGATTTTCTTTAGAATTTTCATAATATAAGACTGTTGTTTTAGCATTAAAGTAGATTTAGATCTGTCTCTAATTATATCCATTCCCAGAATTTTCTTGACATTGCCAAGATCTTTCATTTCAAATTCTGAACTTAAAGCAACTTTAATGTTACTAATTGAGTCAACACATGAACTAATTATTAACATATCATCAACATCAACATACAACAGTAAAAACACAAAAGTATTACTAGGAAGTTCAGATTTAAAATAGAGACAATGATCAAATTCACTTCTGTTAAAACTTAAGGATAACATGAACGTATCAAACCTCTTATTCCATTGCCTGGGAGATTTCTTCAAACCATATAAGGATTTTTTAAGTAAACAAACATAATCAAACTTGTGTTTATCAATAAAAACAATGGGTTGATTCATATAAATCTTTTCATCCAATTCATCATGTAAAAAAGCAGTTTTAACATCAAGCTGTTCCATTTCCAGATTGGAATGAGCAACTAAAGCAAACATAACTCTTAAAGTAGTATACTTTACCACAGGAGAAAAAAATTCAGTATAATCAACACCATACTTTTGAGCAAACCCTTTAGCAACAAGTTTAGCTTTAAACTTAAGAGGGTCAGAAGACTTATTACCTTCATTAACCTTGTATAGCCACCTAAAATCCACAATGGATTTATGTTGAGGTTTGGGGACTCATTCACATGTCTGGTTTTTATACAGGAAGCCATTTCATCCTTCATTGCATTCCACCACATATCAGTTTCACTTCCATTTATAGCATCTTCAAATATTTTAGGTTCATTACCACTTAATTCATCAAAAAAAGTTACAGCAAGAATAGAAAAGTCATAATCAGAAAGTCTAGAAAGCACCTTAGTTGTTCTTCTATTTCTATCTCTAGCTAAATGATAATCCTCTAGACTCAAGCTTTGAGACTGATTTTGACTTTCATTTCTAATCTGATTATTGTTTGAATCATCATTAGAGTCTACTAGTTGAGTAACATCTAGGTGATTCTGCTCAGTAGGAGTGATAACTATATTGTCAGGCTCCACCTCAATCTCTATATTAGTGGGATTACTATTCTCACTTCTCTTTAAACAAGGTAATTCATCTTCTTTAAAAACAATATCTCTACTGAAAATTGTTTTAAATCCCCCAAGCTCCTAGCCCAAAGTCTATAGCCTTTAGTTCCATCAGGATATCCTAACAACACACACTTTTGAGATCTGAGATCAAGTTTATCATCCTTCTGATGAGAATAAACATTACAACTAAAAATTCTAAGATTAGAGTAGTCTGTAGGCTTACCATGTCACATTTCTTTAGGAGTTTTGCCATTTAAGACAGCAGAATAAGATCTATTAACAAGATAACAAACTGTAACAACACCTTCACCCCAAAAAGGTTTAGATATATCAGAACTAGAAAGCATACACCTAACCCTTTCAAGTAAATTTCTATTCATCCTCTCAGCAACACCAATTTGCTGAGGGGTATAAGGGGCAGTTTTATGTCTCTTTATACCAGATTGATTACAAAAATCATCAAAGGCTTTATTACAAAATTCAAGCCTATTGTCTGTCCTTAAACATTTTAAGGTTTTACTAGTTTGATTTTCAAGAAGAGTTTTCTAGGTTTTGAACTTATCAAAAACACTAGATTTATTTTTCTTGAAAAATCATCAATTATAAACAGAAGGTACTTGTTCCTTCCATGTGCTAGTATGCTAGATGGACCCCAAAAATCAGAGTGCACATAATCAAGTATGGAGGAAGATTTATATAAGCCATAAGAGAATTAAACTCTATGTTGTTTTTCCATGATACAAGTTTCACAGAAAGGGAAGTAAGTTATCTTATCTTTTCCAAAACACCCTTAACTTTGTAAGATACTAAGCCCCCTATTACTTAAGTGAGCTAACCTTTTATGCCAAAGATCAATACAATCACTATTCACAGAATTAACCATTGCAATATCTAAAAAAGATTTTTCAGTTTGAGTGAAATATAAGTCATTTCTTTTATATCATTTGATAGCAACGAGCACCATTTGTGATTTTAAAACGGCCATCACCAAAATTTCCATCAAAGTTAGAATCTTCGAGAGTACCAATAGAGATAAGATTTTTGGATAAATCAGTTACGTATCTTACATTTTTAAGAAGATAAACAAAACCAGTATCAAATTTAACCATTATATTGCCTATCCCATGAATTTTACAAGCAACATTGTTTCCATAACAACCATACCAGAGTTAACTTTAGTATAGGAGCAAAACAAGACAAAATTAGGAGTCATAGGAAAAGTGTATCCAGAATCAAGTAAGCATTCATCAGACTGACATATGGAAGACACAGAGTTCACAAAGGTCTCAGGCTCTTCATTTTCAAAGGCTACGTACAATTCTCCAAGTGTTTCAGTGTTAGTGGTAACAACATTACTTTGTTCAGGAGGTCTATTTTTCTAGGAATTGTTATTCAACTTATAACAATCTTTAATATAGTGCCCCAACTTACCACAATTATAACACTTTCTCCCTTTTACTTTTGATTTTGATCTAGACTTACCATTGCCCTTCTTTTTATGACCATAACCATTAGAATTACTTTCTTCTTAATTGTTATGTTGTCTATGCTATGATCTACTTCTAACAAGTAGGCCTTCACCATTACTTCTAGTTTCTTTATCATGTTTCAGCTCATGACTCTTACTTCTCAGTGCATTTATGATCATATCAACCAATAAAATCATCCCTACCATATTTGATGGCACTTTTAACGTCTTTATAGGCATCAGGAATTAAATTCAACAATATTATTGCTTTATACTCATCAATACTTTTATCACCACAGTTCTTTATATCTTGGATCAACTTATTGAATATATCAAAACTTTCATCAAGATCATTTGAGGAATCTATTTTAAAACTAAAAAAAATTTCTAGTAAAAATAATTTGTTTGGGAGTGATTTTTCAAGATAAGTTGATTCAAGAGTTTTCCATAAAGATTGGGCATCACCAAGAGTACCAAATTTTCTAAGCACATAGTCAGACAAATGAAGTATAATAGAGGTATATGCTAACTCATCGGACATAGTATCAGGAAAGGATTTATTTATGGCCTTGGACACTTTTTATTGAACTAAAATACCTTTCATTTTTTTTTTTTTTTGCCAGATAGCAAAGTCACCTTTTCCATTAAATCGATCTAAATGAAAACTTGAAGTAGCCATTTATCACAATTTTCACACAGGTAACAGAGATGACAAAAGAAGTATTTTATTCAAAGACAAAACCAAGGGACAAGAAAATAAGAATACCAATAATCAGATACAAGCACATGCAAGATCTTACACACAGTTTTTGGGAGAGATCGATAATCAAGAACAACCTAGGATTCTGTGAGAATCAGGTTCTCAGGTCAAGAAGTGATCAAGAAAGTCTTAGGAAAGGGTGTTTTACAGAGATAACAAGATTGGTTAACAACAAACTTTACAGTTATTCACATAGTAGGTAGTATTCACGTATTAAAACAGAATATCACAATCTTTTATACCTATTTCAAGAACTGTTTCACAACAACTACTGAGGACAAATCATAAAGGATGTATAAGTCAAAAATTACTTGTACTTAATACAACAACACAGTTTATATACAAGAAACTTATCATCTCCAACTTTACACCTTAAGAAGTATAGAGAATCATACTTACAGTCCTAAGATTTGTCTCAGTATCAGAGGCGAAAGAATATCAATCATCAAGAAACAATTATCCAGCTCTAATACCTCTTGTTATGTTTTTGTCACTTGAGATTTAAAATTCTTTCTTGAATGATTGGTAAAACAAGTACAAGAAATAACAGAATATAAAAGAATAACAGTAGATTTGAGTTTCCCGTTTTAGGGGACAAGTAGTTGAGCATGTAAATGCATACATCTGCCTTTGAGGCTTTACAAACGTAGATCCAGCCCTCTTTATACCACTGAAAACCATTATAAGTTCAAGATCCAAGATTACATACAACGACCCACTCAGAATCACAAGTTATCTCTCAAACAGTACTACTTCTACCAAGAACTAGGTCAAATCCTCTAACACAACAGAAATGAGGATAAACCACAAATTATAGTAATCAAAGTACGGATTACTGTAGCACCACACTCCTTACAAACCAGAGGATAACAAAAAGTTCACCAAGTCACAAAGAAAATAAGAAGATGGGTAGAAGAAGATCAGACGAACAGAGAGAGAATATCCAGAAGCTACGCACACACTCACACCCTAACCCTATCAGAAGAGGACATTTATATACTACAAATGAATGACCACGATCAAGTGTAGCAATCCAACAAACAAGATCAACTAGACCATTCAGCATACAAAAGGCACAAATTCAATAAAGGGTAAAACATGTTTCTTCATAAATGGATCATGGTAGTTAATAGCATAGTAGTTGGGCCTTGGACTCATCATTGTGGGCTTCTCAATTGGGCTCATTTTATCAATACTATAGATGATTAAATCACAAATATTGAACCTATGCCCCCTAACTATCTTCCACATCATCCAAATGTCCTCATGAGACAACCGAGATAATCTACCCGACCTAGGCTTGAAAAAGTGGACCACAATGAGGTGAAGCAGCCTCATATCTCTACTTAGCTCGCAACGTCGAACCGAGGAGATGTTAACTCCAGATCCTCATACACTACCCGACAAGCCTCCAACAAGCTAAATTTATATCCAAAATCTTCACCAGGCAGTGGCACTCCATATATTTTAGATAATAAGCCCGCATCAATCATTAACAATTTTCCTTTCACATATGTTGATACACAATCAAACACCCCATTGTCATCATCCAATATCTTGGCATTGCTATAAAAAAACACCTAACGATCCTATTACAGTAACGACCCTCTATCTCTAGTAATTTCATCCATTTAAAGTCCTTGAATTTAGCTAAGTAAGAAAATTGCAAGGATTCCAAAAAATTTATATTAATGTACATTCCTGGAGCAAGCTTGCAATCCTTGAAATTGTCATAACAAGCAGATGACATGGCATCCTTGACCCATGGATTAGGAAAATTCTCCGTAGGGAGCAGAGTACCCACTGCTCGCGAAGTAGAGCCGCGAGTGCCCGCGGCTCCTTCATCATTTTTCGCCACCTTCTTCTTGGTTTGGGGTTGAGAAATGGGAGTCTTACCTTACCCCTTTTGATTCTTGGAAGGAGCCAAGGATGATTTGGTGAGAAATTAATAGATTGAAAGATAGGGATTTAAGATTTTTGAATTGGGAAAATGTGAGGAGGGATGGAGATCAAGGGGCAGCCGATTTGAGGAAGAAGAAGAAAGTTTTGGGCCGGGTGATAACTAGTTAAAAGGATAGTGGACCAGATCAAGAACGTTTAGTTAATTAGTGGGCCTTTTGTTTGATTTTAAATGAAATACTCACCATGGACCAACACTTTGGACTCCATGAATTAAATTAAAAACTCAAAAAGCTAGAAATCTTGTGTAAATATGTTGGGCCATTTTTATTTTTTTTTAAAAAGAAAAACTAATGAATATTTAAATAATAGTAGATTGTGGGTAAAAGAAATTAATTTTAGCCCAAATTAATATATAAATATCCGTGCATGTTTATAAAAGAAAAGAAAGACATTAACCTATCATGTATATATATGTATGTACATAAATGATATTCAAATGTGTGTGTGTGTGTGTGTGTGTGTGTGTGTGTGTGTTTACGCCGATTATATATATATGTAGTATGATTACTACGTATGAATATTCCAATTAATAATCTAATAGGCGTATTAGGGATTTATGATGAGAATTTTTTTTAACATAAAATAAGACACATTTTTATGGCAAATTGATACATTGCCTATGCTTTAATATATTGTCGAATTAAGTTTCGACTAATCAACTAAAGTAAGTTTCATTATGAATTCCAGAAATATAGGAGAATGGTGAGAGCAAATCAAAAAATAGATAAGCTGACACAACTCATTGAACAACAAGCGCAGCAAATTGAACAACTCGTGAATCTTCCCGCTAACAATCCCAATCAAGAAAGGAACCAAAGTAGCGAGCGGTTCTGACGTCTGAATCCACCTACTTTTATTGAGGCAAAGGACCTAGTGGAGGTTGAGAACTGGCTAAGAATGATGGAAAGAATGTTTGCGTATGCACACGTGGGCGATGCTGAAAAGGTGACGTGTGCATCATTCATGCTTCGAGGTAGTGCGGGCCATTGGTGGGATACGTTGGCCAGCATGGGCCAGATGACAAATTTGACTTGGAAAAGATTCTGTGAGATTTTTAGAACTAAGTATTTCTTTACATCTATCCGAAACCAAAAGATGAATGAATTTATACAGCTACGTCAAGGGTTCATGACAATATCATAATATATTAGAAAATTTGAAGAGTTGTCACGTTTTGCTACTCATCTGGTCAGCATCAATGGACACAAGGTTGATAGATTTCTTGAAGGACTAAGGCCTGAATTGAACAGGGACGTATTAGTGTCCGGAATTCAAAACATGACCTTTTTCGAGGTTGCTAATAAGGCTTTGTTGGCGGAACAAGCTGAGATAAAAATTTCCAAAGCCCGTGAGGCGAGATATCAAAACAAGGGCCAGAATTCGAGCAAGAAAGGGTCTCGATGAAACCACTCACGGGGAAACAATAAGGATAATAAGAATAAGAGAAAATGGCCGGGGAAGCCACAAGGAGAATGATTGCACTAAAATGAACCCAACCAAAAGAAGGATAAGACAGAAAAGGCCGAGCGACAAGGTCGCGACCAATTGTACCAAATGCGGCAAAAACCATTCAGGTGAATGTCTAGCTGGGAAGAATGTGTGTTACACTTATCACAAGCCATGTCATATGTCTATTAATTGCCCTACAAGAATTAAACAAGCATCTTCTAGAGCCTTTGCATTGGTCAGGCATGACGCTGGGACAAGTAATGACATGGTGGCAGGTACGATTATATTAAGTCTAAACCTGTACATGTTTTATTCGACTATGGAGCAACACATTCGTTAATAGCCATTAACATGCTAAGAATACTCGAACTAGCTATTGAATCACTTCCCTTAGAAATGGAAGTCATCATACCCTCTGGACCTAACTGTTTTGTTAATCACTATGTCCTTGATGTGTTGATTGAAATTAAGGGAAAAACTCATCCTGCAAACCTAATTTCCTTAGATTTGAAGGATTTTGATGTAATCCTAGGCATGGATTGGCTATCTCGGCATCAAGTAACCATTGATTGTAGGGCAAAAACTTTGAGTAGGCCTAGAATAGGGACGATAGCTTTTCCTAAGCCTGAGAAAACATCAAAATTAGTCATATCTACACTACAGGCATTAAAACTACTAGAGAAGGGTAGCGAAGGATTTTTGATTAGTTTACACCAAATCCAGGTCTAAGAAAAACATGAACCCTCACTAACCACCATACCAGGAGTGCAAGAACATCCCAATGTTTTCCCTGAGGACTTACTAGGATTACCACCTGAGTGAGAAGTAGA
This sequence comes from Forsythia viridissima, assembly GCA_030279155.1. Taxonomy (NCBI): domain Eukaryota; kingdom Viridiplantae; phylum Streptophyta; class Magnoliopsida; order Lamiales; family Oleaceae; genus Forsythia; species Forsythia viridissima. Next base: position 51,158,336 of record CM059037.1, on the reverse strand, counting down.
ATTTGGTATAGAAATTGTTCCAGGATCTTCACCTATTTCAGGGCACCGTATTTCAAGGGCCTATCGTTCGACTAGTGACTCATTAGTTAATTAGCTGGGTCAACAATCAAATTAAGTCTAATAACTTTGCTCGGAACATTTGGCATGAAAAAATGATGTTAATATTGTTTCTAACAAATGAAAGGAAAAACTAGAGATGATATATCTGATTTGTTGATCATCTATGGTTTGTCTAGTGCTGAATCAACTGAGTATAGAAAACATGCGACTCGTATTGAAGTAAAAATAAAGAAAAAAAATTAAAAGAAATGCACTTATATGTTTGGGTGTTGGTAGTTGCAAGGGTTCATCTTTCTTCACATATTTTACCAAAATCGTCAAACAATGTCAACATTAACAAGGACATAAATGTTGGCACCGTATTTAAGAAGCCTAGATTTTAACAAAAAATTCAGAATAGGGAAAAATTAATGAAATTAATCAAAGATGGAAATAATCATCGATTATTTTTGTTTTAAGAGGAAGGAACGACAGAGAACTTATAACTTTTAATTTTCAATATAGAAAAATTTGTACAATGATAAGTGCGGATTTTGCACTTATTTTTGCCTTTAAAAAATGGATAATTGTGAGTTCTTTCAAGTAGTTTACTACTTATTTATGTTTTTTAATTATTTAGGTAAAAACCCGAGCTTGGATGGTGATTGGAAGAGATCCACGCGAAAAATGAGCAAAAAAGACTAAATTTGTGCAAATCGAGAATTTTGGGGACCAAATGATAAATATGTCTAAAGATGGAGGACCAAAATTGCAATTTATGGAGGACCTATATAAAAGATAACCAAAAATTCAAGGACTAAAGTCAGCATTTCAGATAGATCAAGGACTAAAATTGCAATTAATCGAAATCAAATCACAATAGCATGGTAGTTTTGTGCAATAGCATAGGCAGAAAGTCTCGCGATAGCAACATGCAAAAATTTTCAGCAGAATGATTTTGTACATTACCTTGCGATTGCAAGGAATATAACCATGCGATAGCATGGTTCATTTTCTGGCAGTCCGCGTTTTTTGTTCAGATTTTCAAGGGCTTTTTGGTCTTTCAACTTTCATCTCTTACAGGGTTTTAAGTGGCCGTTTTCTTACAATTTTGGGGGTCATTCTCTCATACTCCACACACATAGAAAGCTCTCCAAGAAGAAAGAAAGTGAGAGTTCTTTGAAAACTCCATGTAAATGGTTTTCTTTGATTTTTGTACATCATTGTGATTATTTTGTAAAATAGAAGAAGATGAATGGAGATTCGTGGGTAAATGAAGACAACCATGTGCTCAAGCTAAATCTTCCATTTCTCTTGACTTTATTAAATCCGCTGATGTATTTTATATCTATTTTCCATTTTGTCTTTGTAAATACTATGGGCTAATTTTATTTTACTAGGAATGAGATGAATCCATTTATGAAACTTTAAAGTGTTTTTTCTTATTATTGATTCCCTATTCTTGGCTTTTATGGTTGTTTATTATTAGAATTTATTGTGTATTAAGATGGTTGATCAACATTGAAATACTTTTGTGACTTAGTTTGCTACCGGGAGGTTGAAATTAGGTTTAGCACATTTAATGAACAATATAAAGTTTATGAAATGTAGGAATACACTTTCATACTTTGTGCAATCATTAATGAATGTTCTTAAGTTTTAAGACATTTTTACATTTGCGTTCTCTCGGTAAGAATGCTTGAAAGTCTTGTGTAAATATAGGTTTAGCTTTACTCGAGAGATATTGCTAGATATTTTAGGAGCATTGATTGCCATATTAACCTCGTTTTGGAATTGATAATGGAAAATGAAACTTTAAAGTGGAGTAATTGGTGAAGTCGAATTCCTAGTATATTTTTTTATTTGATTTTATTTCAAAAAATTCTCTTTTAGTAATTTTCTTGTTAGCTTATTTTCATCAACGTTTAATTCTTAGTTTATTCATCAAAACAACATGTTTAATTGTGCGTTCAAAATAGGGCTAGATTGAATTAGATTTTAACAAAAAAAAATTATCTATTATCGTGGATTCGACACTCTCTCATCACTTTATTACTTGAACGTGACCCGTGCACTTGCGATACATATTTTAGTGAACATACAACTTTCATATGTTAATGCGGGGCGGAGTTAATAATATGGCAACTTACTTGATGAAGGAATATGACAACGAAATGATTAGAAAAGTTGGCTTTGGTTATAGATTTCTTTTGTTTTATTACTTCGATTCTACTTTACTTTGAGATTTTATTGGGGTCTAGAGATTTGGACTCAAAACTTGCTTCCAATTATTATTTAGCAATTTCAAAATATTCATATATTTTGTTCTTGTCGAATACTCTTTATCTCCGTCGAATATTTCTGACGGCACCAAAAAGTAGTCGAAAAAATTAGAAGAACTATTTACTATCATTACAAGAAAATTCACTCGTAACGACAAAATTTTTGTCTTCTAAAGTCTCTCAACGACCTTTTTCCGATGAAACAGTTTAAAAATGACTTTTTGCAATAAAAAAAATTGCATTATTAAAAGTGAAATTAATTTCTTGTAGTGTGTTGTCGACATAATCCGACAAACTATTTATTGCAATGGATAGTGAATGTTTTGAGTTTCTTGTAGCAAGCACGAGGCACTTGTTTCATCCCTCGAGAGATTTATACAAGCGCCTCACATTTATGAAAGGTTTAGGTTGATAGTGTTTTTGCACTTAAACTACAAGCGCATATTCAAAGATAAGTAGTAATATTAAATTTGATCAGTCCTATATCGATCCCACGAAAATCTTGTACTTATTAGTTGAAAGAAAATTTAAACTACAAGAATCGTTTAAAATTGTTGTTTACTAAAAACTACTTAAAAGCAAGTAAACTATGTAACTAAGCAAAGTTAGAGAGAATTTAATAATGAAAAAACACTAGGACTCTGGCTACACTTATATTTTCACTTTAATGACAAGATACACATGCACTTCGTTACTTCTTTGGATTGATACGGTTTACGTTTAATTACAAAATAAGATTTCCTTATTGCAATATTCTAATTAATAAGTTTTGTTCAATGAATATTATTTGTGATACTATATTGCGAGCTACTGCTTGTCATAATATTTTTTTAATATACTGTTTTCTATAATGCAGTATTAGAAAACACACATGTTTGTGTGACAGTAACAACCTGAAACACATAAAAATATTGATAAAAAAATTGTTGTTTTCTTTTATTCGACCAAAAAATTATTACAAAACAATTATGTTCCTGTATATCAAAAAAACAATATCTCCAACAAAAATAACTAAATTCAACAAAAATAAGAGAAACCAATCATAAAAATTGAACTCACCTACAAAAGTAACATTCAAGAATCAATTGTTTTCAAAATTTTGTAACCCAAAGGCTGCCCAATACTTCTCATGATCACCGTCATTATCTAATAACAATAATAGGCTATTAAAGTTTAAAAATTTATCTTTTACATGATTGGAAATAAAAAAGAAGAGTAAAAATGTGAATTTACTATTATCACTCACGAAAATAGTGGAAAAGATTTGGGTGGCGGGCGGCTAGTCATGAAATGATGAGGAGGTGCAATAGCCAGTGGGAGACGCAGGAGAAAATGTTGGCCACTAGCGTTGCTGCGTTGGAATTTGAATTTAATTTAATACTAATTAATATATGTCTAAAGAATAATTACGAGATTAATGGAATTATGACTGAAGTAGTATGATTTAATCGTAATTTTAAAAAATAGTTAGACCAAATTTGGAACAAGTCACCTATGAGTGATTTATAGGCAATTTCCTCGTGAAAAATTAAAAAACATCCCTTTAGAATTGTTTTCTATAACATATTCCTCAACAAGCAAAAATGAACAGTATATTTCCAATTTTACCCTTTTACTTCAAACTATATTCCAATATTTTTATATTATATAAATTTATCTTTTTTCTTTGTCCTTAATATATATTTTTTTTCATTTTTTATTTAAATGGGAGTTACGCTTGTAGTTAAAAGAATTTTAATGAAAATTTTAGAAGTTAGCCTTGTTTTTTATAATGTTTTTAAAAATATATGGATAAAACATAATTTTTTGTCGATGAATAATATATTTATACTTTTAATCAAGTTTGTTAAAAACATTATTTCCGTCTAAATTAATCTTTATTAAAACAAATTTTGAGTTCAAAAGCAACGCTCTCTCGTACAAATCGAAAACATGGGAAAAATCAAAAGCAACAAGTAAAAGGAAAATACAGTTTGTATCATTTAATAACAATATCAAATAAAACATTAAAAAGTAAAAAGGGTAGAATTGAAATTACATATCCGGCGGCTGAGCTGCCGACTGCCGAGCATTTATTAGAAACAAAAAAGAAAAACCGAAGAATAAACGAAATAATAAAAATTAAAATGCAACAACATCAAGATGGGTTCTAGAGAAAATCCAGACATGCATGGCTCAAGTTTCTCATGTTCAAATATATGCTCAATCTGGAAGATGTACAAATTGGAATAAGCAACATAGATTATATAAAGAAAATATATAGTCTATTATGGTGTGCTCTAATACTTAATATTCAAATGATGTTATCCACAACAACGCCCCTATAAATTCCCTCTTCAGCTTCTGTTTTCTACACAGCTTTAGTCTTCTTCACAATTGAAATTCATTTCATTTTTCATTATCATCTTCCTCGGTTATACTCTTCAAGACAAACATGGGTGTCTTCAGTTTTTTCCATGAACTCAAAACTAATGTTTCTCCCAAGAGGTTGTTCAAGGCCTTGATCACCGATCCCCACGATGTTTTGCCCAAAGTCTCCCCATCCGTCAAGAGCGTTGAGACAGTTCAAGGAGATGGTGGTGTTGGAAGCATCATGAAGACAAACTTCTCTGATGGTTAGTCTATATAACAAAATCGCAAAAAAATTACGTACTAACATACTATACTAGATAAAATAACATCTTCTTTGACCACGTCCAATATTGTCTAATTTAGTATACTAAACATGTTGTTTTTATATAATCTCATGAGCATTTGTGTTATTCGACAGGCAAGTCCATGAAGAACAGGGTCGACTTACTCGACACTGAAAACTACGTGAGCAAGTTAACTTTGGTTGAGGGAAACGCAATTGACGGCAAGGTTGAAAAGGTATGTTACGAGATGAAATTCGAGGACTCAAAGGATGGAGGATGTGTTATCAAGATCACCAGTGACTACCATACCAAGGGCGATGCTGTACTTACAGAAGAAGATGTTAAAGCTGGACAAGACTATTCTATTGGAGTCTACAAGGCTTGTGCAGATTACCTTGTTGCCAATCCCCATGTTTGTGCCTAAAATAATTTCCAATTATGTCTTAAGTTTGTCAAACGAAATAGAAAAAAAAATGTTTCCCATTTTCTGTAATTCAGATAGCATAAGTGGTGGTTTTGCCTTAATAAAGAACTTTGTTCTACTCTTCCATTGAAGTTTGTTCATCTCCCGCTGTCATCAAAATTTGAAGTACAAACAAATAATGAAGAATCTAATTTTGAGTTTTCTAAGCTAAGTGACATAATGAACGTTTAGAGTTTTTTGAAGCAAGCACATGATTCTTGTTACTGCTATCAGTAAATTTCACACCTCAGTCTTCGAAAGTACGAGTGAAATCCTTGAGTTGCAGATCCCGCAACAAAAACATTGCATAGAATTTGACTGGATTACCACTTTGATTGTTCTTAATCGATTTTAACATAATTTAAAAATAAATATAATTAGATCGCTCAAACCAATCAAATAGAGGATGGATTAAGCCTCCGTTTGGTATAGATTATAAACTGGTTTATGGTTTATTTGACTATTTTTGGTCAAAAATGTCATGCTGTATAGGCAAAAATTTTGGTCAAATAAATCGTTTTTGGTCAAATAAACCAGTTTATAATCTATACCAAACGGAGGCTAAACAAAAATTAATCACAACAAGAAATGCTGAATTTATCGTGTTAAAACTCCTAAGAGCTAACATCCACGGACTAATACTCCCATATTAAGAGAAAAAGACACAATCATATCAGATTTTAGGAATTAAAATAATTATTGAGCACGTCAAATAAAAACAAAGAATAAATTACGAAACTAAGAAACAACTAATTATCTTCCCTCCTAGGGGGAGGTTGGTTCTATTAAAGCATGTCATGAATTCCATCCCTTTGCACCTCTTGCAAGTTATGGATCGGTGAGAATGTCCAATACTTACATTTTGAGTAGACTTTTGAGAATGGATTTCCTTAGAGCCCGTAGCTCTTCCCACACTTCAATTTGAAAGCACTACATGTCTACCATGAAGTCTTCCCAACTCTCCGCGGTAGGAGGCATGATAGCACCAAACATAGGGGTTTCTTTGTTTTAGCCCAAACACCACTCACCAAAGAAAAATTTGCTTTTAGAAGTGACTCTTCTCCAATCTCACTATTTCGGGGTAAGAAAACTATCACCTCATCCGAGAAATCCACCCCCAATTTACGCATTAAATCCGTAATGAGGCAACCAAAAGCCATTGTCCGAGAATCTGGATGAAAAATGAACTCGGAAATGCTATATGTTACGTTTATGTCACATGAGATTTCAGATTCTTTCTTGAATGATTAGTAAAACAAGTACAAGAAATAAAAGAACATAAAAGAATAACAGCAGATTTGAGTGTTCGGTTTTAGGGGCAGGCAGTTCAGCACGTAAATGCCTACATCTGCCTTTGAGGCTCTACAACGTAGATCCGACCTCCTTTATACCACTAAAAACCATTATAAGTTCAAGATCCAAGATTACAGACAACGACCCACTCAAAATCACAAGTTATCTCTCAATTAGTACTATTTCTACCAAGAACTAGGTCAAATCCTTTAACACAACAGAAACGAGGATAAACCACGAATTACAATAATCAAAGCATGGATTACTGTAGCACCACACTTAAAAACCAGAGGAGGACCAAAAGTTCACCAAGTCACAAAAAAAATGAGAAGATGGGTACAAGAAGATCAGACAAACAGAGAGAAAGAATATCCAGAAGCTACGCACACACTTACACCCTAACCCTATCAGAAGAGGCACATTTATATACTGCAAATGAATGGCCACGATCAAGTGTAGCAATCCAACGGACAATAACAACCAGACCATTCAGCATACAAAAGGTGCAATTCCAAGAAAGGGTAAAGCGTGTTTCTTCATAAATGGATCAGGGTAGTTAATAGCACAGTAGTTGGGCCTTGGACTCATCATTGTTTGCTTCTCATTTGGGCTCATTTTATCAATAATCTCCACCTTGAACCAAATGTAAGTTTTCAAAGCTTAAAAGAAGGCAGGAAGTTTGATCAAAGCCTCACATACCTACAAAAGAATTTAAACAAGTTAGTTCAAACAAAAAACAGAATTAAAGTAACTAATCAAAAATATATGTATACTATTACTACTATATTATTTGACAGTTTAATACTCTTAACCTGTATCAATGTTAAGCAAGCTTAAACATGATTTGAACTTGTTTAATGACATAGGTTTATTTCTCATATCCGAAGGATTGGCTTGAGTAAGAATTTTTTCAAGATCAATCTGATTCTTGGACACAATGTCTCTAATAAAATGTAATCTAACATCCATATGATTAGTTCTGTCATGAAAGACAGGATTTTTGCATAGCTGAATTGCAGATTGACTATCAGAAAACACAACAATAGAATTATGGAATAAGTTCAATTCAAACAGCAAATCTTTCAGCCATAAGGCCTCTTTCACAGCTTTAGTAATGGCAACATATTCAAATTCAGTAGTGGATAGAGCTACTATATGTTGTAACTGTGATTTCTAGCTAATGCAAGAATTACAAAGAGTAAAAACATATGAAGTTGTAGATTTCCTACTATCTCAATCATTAGCATAATTTGCAATAACATAGCCTTTCAGTTTTATTCCTTAACTAAAATGTCTAAAAACTAAACCAACATTTGCAGTACCTTTCAAATATTTCAATAATCATTTTAAGGCTTCCCAATGTTGTTCTCCTGGATTTGACATATATATACTTAAATACAGAATAAGTCATATCAGGTATAGTGCAAACCATAGTGTACATTACAGAACTAATCATGTTAGAATAATGCACTTTATTCATGTATTCTAATTCATCATCAAATTGGAGAGATTGGTCTTTACTTAGCATAAAATGGTTAGCCAAAGGAACAGAAACACCTTTAGAATCAAGCATAGAGAATTTCTTTAGAATTTTCATGATATAAGACTGTTGCTTTAGCATTAAAGTAGATTTAAATCTGTCTCTAATTATATCCATTCCCAGAATTTTTTTGGCATTGCCAAGATCTTTCATTTCAAATTCTGAACTTAAAGCAACTTTAATATTACTAATTGAGTCAACACATGAAATAATTATTAACATATCATCAACACGAGTAAAAACACAAGAGTATTAACTAGAGACAATGATCAAATTCACTTCTGTTAAAACCTAAGGATAACATGAACGTATCAAACCTCTTATTCCATTGCCTGGGAGATTGCTTCAAACCATATAAGGATTTTTTAAGTAAACAAACATGATCAGACTTGTGTTTATCAATAAAATCAATGGGTTGATTCATATAAATCTTTTCATCCAATTCATCATGTAAAAAAAATAGTTTTAACATCAAGCTGTTCCATTTCCAGATTGGAATGAGCAACTAAAGCAAACATATCACTTGAAGTAGTATACTTCACCACGGGAGAAAAAATTTCAGTATAATCAACACCATACTTTTGAGTAAACCCTTTAGCAACAAGTCTAGCTTTAAACTTAAGAGGGTTAGAAGACTTATTACCTTCCTTAACCTTGTATAGCCACCTACAATCCACAATAGATTTATGTTGAGGTTTGGGAACTAATTCCTATGTTTGGTTTTTATACAAGGAAGTCATTTCATCCTTCATATCAAATTCGCTTCCATTTACAGCATCTTCAAAAATTTTAGGTTCATCACCACTTAATTCATCAAAAGAATTTACAGCAAAAGCAGTAAGGTCATAATCAGAAAGTCTAGAAGGCACCTTAGTTGTTCTTTTATTTCTATCTCTAGCTAAATGATAATCCTCTAGACCCAAGCTTTGAGACTGATTTTCACTTTCATTTATAATCTGATAATTGTTTGAATCATCATCAGAGTCTACTAGTTGAGTAACATATAGGTGATTCTGCTCAATATGAGTGATAACTATATTGTCAGGCTCCACCTCAATCTCTGTATTAGTGGGATTACTATTCTCACTTCTCTCAGTAGTCAATTTTAAACAAGGTAATTCATCTTCTTTAAAAACAACATCTCTACTGACAATTGTTTTAAATCCCCCTAAGCTCCTAGCTCAAAGTCTATAGCCTTTAGTTCCATCAGGATATCCTAAGAACACATACTTTTGAGATCTGGGATCAAGTTTATCATCCTTCTTATGGGTATAAACAGTACAACCAAAAATTCTAAGATTAGAGTAGTTTGTAGGCTTACCATGCCACATTTCTTCAAGAGTTTTGCCATTTAAGGCAGCAGAAGGAGATCTATTAACAAGATAACAAGCTGTAACAACAGCTTCACCCCCAAAAAGTTTTAGATAAACTAGAACTAGAAAGCATACACATAACCCTTTCAAGTAAAGTTCTATTCATCCTCTCAACAACACCATTTTGCTGAAGGGTATAAGGGACAGTTTTATGTCTCTTTATACCAGATTGATTACAAAAATCATCAAAGGCTTTATTACAAAATTCAAGTCCATTGTCAGTCCTTAAACATTTTAAGGTTTTACTAGTTTGATTTTCAAGAAGAGTTTTCCAAGTTTTGAACTTATCAAAAACATCATATTTATTTTTCAACAAGAAAATCCACACTTTTCTTGAAAAATCATCAATTATAGACAGAAAGTACTTGTTTCCTCCATGTGTTGGTGTGCTAGATGGACTTCACAAATCAGAGTGCACATAACAAATAGGACTTCACCACTTTGATTTTGATCTCGACTTACCCTTGCCCTTCTTTTTATGACCTTGACCATTAGAATTACTTCTTTCTTGATTGTTAGGTTGTCTATGCTGTGATGTACCTCTAACAAATAGGACTTCACCATTACTTCTAGTTTCTTTATCATGTTTCAGCTCATGACTCTTACTTCTCAGTGTATTTATAATCATATTAACAGTAAGATCATCCCTACCATATTTGATGGTACTTTTAACATCTTTATAGGCGTCAGGAATTGAATTCAACAGTATTATTGCTTTATACTCATCAATACCTTTATCACCACAGTTCTTTATATCTTGGATCAACTTATTGAATATATAATAGAGGTACAGGCTAACTCCTCAACATCTACTCTTTGATTATCAAACATAGTATCAGGAAATGATTTATTTAGGGCATTGGACACTTTTTGTTAAACTAAAATACCTTTCATTTTTTGTTACCAGATATCAAAGTCACCTTTTCCATTAAATTGATCTAAATGAAAACTTGAAGTAGCCATTTATCACAATTTTCACACAAGTAATAGAGATTACAAAAGAAGTATTTTATTCAACGACAAAACCAAGGGACAAGAAAATAAGAATACCAATAATCAGATACAAGCACATGCAAGATCTTACACACAGTTTTTGGGATAGACCGATAATCAAGAACACCCCAGATTCCGTGAGAATCGGGTTCTCAGGTCAATGAGCTCAAATGAGGGTGTTTCATAGAGATAACAAGATTGGTTAACAAAAAATTATTCACACAGTAGGTAGTATTCACGTATTAAAACAAAATATCATAATCTTTTATACCTATTTCGAGAATTGTTTCACAACAACTACTGAGGACAAATCATAAAGCATGTATAAGTCAAATTTCTTGTACTTAATACAACAACACAAAATTTATATACAAGAAACTTATCATCTCAAACTTTACACCTTAAGAAGTATAGAGAATCATACTTACAACCCTGAGATTTGTCTCAGTATCAGAGGCGAAAGAATATCAATCATCAAGAAACAGTTATCCAGCTCTGATACCACTTGTTACGCTTTTGTCACTTGAGATTTCAGATTCTTTCTTGAACGATTAGTACTTGCAAACATTGACCAAGTTCCAACTGAGACTGACAACGGTTCTACTGGGACTTTGGATGAAATTTTTAATTATTCACATGACGATTGTGGTGGAAGAATTTTCTCCCTCTTTTCTTCCCTCTTTGCCTGTACTGTGGGTTGGATTAGGACTTGCGACGACTTCTGATCGCCATTAGGAAGAATTGTAGGTGGAAGAATTTGGAAAGAAAGTGTTTGGATGAAATTACCCTTCGAAATTAGTACGAATCATGTTGAAAATCTGAATTAACGGAGCTTTTTGGATGGTAATGGACGAAAAGGACATTTTGCACAAGAAAATGTGGATGTGATGGTGAAAATACCAAAATTTTAAATATATGAACGATTTGCACAATCACTTCAAAAGGAATTGACGTTTTATGCTAATTACTCAAATTTAAACTAAACAAACTTGTTTAAAATTGGTTTTTACTAAAAAAACAAGTAAATTATGTAACTAAGCAAAGTTAGAGAGAATTTAAATATGAAAAAGCAGTAGGACTCTGGCCTACATTTTCACTTTAATTAATAAAACCACTTGATTGATAACATTCACACGTTTTCACAATTGATGTCCTTAAATTATCCGATAATCTCTCTCGAGTAGAGTTAAACGTATTATTGAGTATGAATTTTATATATCTCTATGAAAATTACGAATACAAAATAAATTATTTAGCAGTATATTTTTATCTCCTATTGGAATTAATGTTATATTCTATTTGAGCTAAAACACGTATTTCACCTCTCGGTATTAATGAAAACAGTATGTACTTTGTTACTTCTTTGGATTACTACGATTTACGTTTAATTACAAAATAAGATTTCCTTATTGCAATCTTCTAATTAATAAGTTTTGTTCAATGAATAGAAACTAAAAATTTCAGTAAAAAAAATTTTGATATTAATTATTATTTTACAGTGAAAATAATTTTCTTCTTCATTTTAAGTTGGGGTCATCTTTTAATTCAAGAAAATGTTAAGAATGCAAGAGCAATTTTCTTTGTTTTTGGTGGAGATGAATTTTTTCTTTTATATAAGGAAATTTCATAGAAGAGAAGACATATTTCTTTGGGATGGTGGGAGTAGTATTTTTCCTGAAATAAAATTCCTACCATCGAGGTAAGAGTCAATAAAGAATAAAGTTTAAGATAAGAACTCAGAAAATAGGAAAAAGAACACATAACAGAAATAAAAGATCCTAAAATATCTTGGCATTAAATGAGTCGATAAGTCCAATTAATTTTTGACGCCCACTTGCTTTAGGAATTGAAGACCATAGGATATATACTTGGAAGGTATGAAAAATATCAAATTTCCCACTTAATTTGATCATGCAAGTATTTTGAGGTACACGTAATAGGAAATGTATGAAAAATTTGCAAATCGCAAATTTGGAATTGTTGTGTTTACAATTTCAGACGTGCACCTGAATTCACTTAAATAAAAACTTGTCTTTTTCATCACAATTATTAACAAATATTTACTTACCTTATTCTTTATCTTATTTATTCTTTACCTTGTTGGTAGAATTGTATTTGTAATAGGATACTATGTATGTAATATTCTTATTTTATGTAGAATTCATTTTCTATTAGTATATATATTTTGTAATCTTCTTCATAATTCAATTGAATCAATAGAAAAAATTATTTTTCTACACATATTTTCTCTCATATTTTATAACAATGGTCTAGAGGTCAAGTTGATGATCGTGGCCAATACTTCATCCATTCAAATTTTATTTCATCAACTTCATATTTCACATAGTACAAGCTTGACCCTGGAAGAAACTTCACAAAATTAAGAAAGCCAACAATATATTAGAAAAATCAACTTAATAAACATATATTGTCTCATTATTCTTAACAAATAATATTGGAACTTTGAGTTCATCTTAAAAAGTCAACATTGTTAAAATGAGTAGTTTGTTGGTTAATACGTACTTTTATATTTAAGCGATGTTAATATGTCCCTTCAAGATGGTAGTTTGTTTGAGAACATCAATCTTAGAATTCGAATACTCATTTGAACTTGTTGAGTTATGATACTATAAATAAAGTAAAAAAAATAATTGATAAGCTGCTTATTTACAATATTGACTGGATATACAACTATAGAGAGAGACGTTGGAGACAATATCCAAAATATTGGCCTAATTAAATAGTTGTACATGTGAGTAATATGCAATTACATAATCAATCAAATATTATATCTTCATTATTAAAAAGAGTAATTTAAGTCTTTATATATTTATTATTATTTTTATATTTAACCGACAGAATTTTACGATTTAACAAAGAATATTATTTTATTGACTCAATTCCTTTCATTTTCACCTTTAAGCATGAGAAAGTTATTGTTGATTAGTCCTTCATATCCTTTTCTTGACCCAAATTCTTGGTTTGAAAGTTACCTTTCAAGGTCTTGATTATCTAGAATTGCTTGATGACAATTGACTAAAGAGAAACTGAAATCATGGAAAATCATAGCATATCTTTGACAATTGAGTCGGAGAAATTAATAAGATTATCATATTTGGCGAAGATTAAAAAGTTTACTTCTAAAAAAATAATTAAGTTTGTGAATAGTCAACTTTTTATTCGGTAATGTTGAAAATTAGTAATTTTCTTGTCTTGACAGAAAAAAGTTATTTTCAAGAAGAGCAATTTTTTACTTAAATATAAGTTTATAGAAAGTTATCCAAACAAAACGTGATTTTAATTTTTTAAGCTTCACCAAACACACTACAAGAAAAATGAGAATTAACAACTAATTATTTAACGACCAAATAATTATGGTCGTTACAAATATTTATCAACGACCAGTACAAATGTTTAGTCGTACATAGTCTGTCACAAATAATTGTATGTTGAGCTAGTTGGAGATAAGTTTTAACGACCACGTCATTAGTTGTAAATTTTTTATGTTCTACGACCAATGTAAAATTGCTTTCCTTTACTTCTTATAATTATTTATGGTTGTGGGTAAGATTTACTTGTAGTATAATGTGAATGCGTGAAAGTTATGGAGCCATGAATATCATTCTTGACAATTCATATTTCTCGTTATTTTAATATTTTGGTTGTTAATATAAATATTTTACAACCACTTCTTTTGTTGTTAAAAAGAAAGGCAACTAAATTTTAGTTGCTCCAAATATAAAAATCGGTTGTCAATATTAAATATTAACGATCATTTATTTCGTTGTTGAAATGAAATGCGACTAAAATTTGGTTGCTTTCATTGTATTTTAACGACAAAAATAATTAATACAACGACAAATCAAACAGTTGTTGAAATAAAAATCAGTTGTTAATATTAAATATTAACGATCATTTATTTCGTTGTAAAAATAAAAAGCAACTAAAATTTGGTTGTCTTCATTGTATTTTAACGATAAAAATAATTGATACAACAAATAAATAAGTGGTTGTTGAAAGAAGAATTAGTTGTCAATACAAACTTTTTACGACGAGTTATTTAGTTATTGAAATAATACATTTAACGACTAAACGTTTTTTTAGTCGTTCAATACATTCGCCAACACTTCTTAATTTGCCAACCAACGAAAGATCGACTGATTTTGGTCGTTGAATATAATCAACAATTAAAAATGTATATTCTACTACCATTTATATATATAGTAGTTGAATGTGATATTTCTTGTAGTAACATATTCTTATAGTCAAACTTATTATTTCTTCTTAATGTTACTGAAAAAATAATTGTTATTTTCAAGTAATTCTCTATCAAAATAACTAATTTAATTATGTACATTTATTTCATAAGGTAAAACTTATTTACATATAAGTAAAAATTTATTTAAACATAAAACATTTAGGCTCGGCCAAACATAAATAATTGAAACGGACAAGCTTACATGAGTGCAAATTTGGAGTCATTTATAAATAGAAAATCAACGAGAAATCAACAACTTCATGACGATAGTCCCATTATGAATTAACATCCAACCACGCCGGCTGAGTATTTATTAGAAAGAAAAATAAAATGCAAATAGAAAACCTAAAAAAAAAAAAAAAATTACCAATTTATATGCAACAACTTCAAGATTGGTTCTAGAGAAAATCCAGAAAAGGCTCCAATTTCTCATGTTCAGATGTATTCATATCTAAGCTGGCAGTGGTACGTATTATATTTAAGTTTGAACTAGTAAATTATACAATCTGGAAGCTGTATACAAAGTGGATTATTTCGATAGCAGAAAGCTACAACGCATCTGCTGTCAGCAATTATAATCTTTTCTTATTCATGGCAATTCAATGAAACGCAAAAGAATCCATACATTACACAAAGCAAATAGATATATAGTCAATAATGGCAATACTAAAATATTGGATTTTAAGGTGCAATGTGGCTATATACAAATGATGTTATCCACACCACCACCACCCCTATAAATACCTGTCTTCAGCTTCTGTTTTCTACACAGCTCTAAGCTTCTTCTCAATTGAAAATTTCATTTTTCATCGAGTTTTCATCGGTTATATATACTCTTCAAGATAAACATGGGTGTCTTCAGTTTTTTCCATGAACTCAAAACTAATGTTTCTCCCAAGAGGATGTTCAAGGCTTTGATCACCGATAACCACGATGTTTTGCCCAAAGTCTCCCCATCCATCAAGAGTGTTGAGACAATTGGAGATGGTGGTGTTGGAAGCATCAAGCTGACAAAATTCAGTGATGGTTAGTCTACATAACAAAAATCACAGAAATTGTCTAATCTAGCGTACTAAACATGTCATAAGTTTTGTTGTTTTTACATAATCTGATGAGCATGTGTTATTTGACAGGGTACATGAAGAACAGGGTCGACTTTATAGACACTGAAAACTACGTGAGCAAGTTCACTTTGATTGAGGGAGATGCACTTGGCGACAAGATTGAAAAGATATTTTACGAAATGAAATTCGAGGACTCAAAGGATGGAGGATGTGTTATCAAGATCAAGAGTGACTATCATACCAAGGGTGATGTTGTACTTAAAGAAGAAGATATTAATGCAGGAAAGGACCATGCTATGGGACTCTACAAGGATTGTGCAGATTACCTTATTGCTAATCCTCATGTTTGTGCTTAAATAATTTCCAATTATGTCTTAAATGTCAAACATAGTGGAAACATATATGTTTCCCATTTTCTGTAATTCAGCATGAGTGGGGTTTTTGCCTTTAATAAAGAACTTTGTTCTACTTTTCCATTGAAGTTTGTTCTTCTCCTACTGTCATCAAAATTTCCAGTAAAACAGAGACATATCCTCAACTTCATTCATCAAGCAAACAATATGTCGCAATGCTAACTTTTCGTGTTCGGCTCAACAGTCGCCGAACTCTAACAAAAACAATAAATTTGTTCGTTTTTAATTACAAAATAAACGACTTTCTAACTATTATTTTAATCAAAATTAGCATCACAAAGTCAAGCAAGCTCCTTCTAGGCATAGGATTGATTTTCATGTGCTCTTCACATCGTTATCTCGTTTTTCCTCTTTGAGCACAACTTCAATTATGTTTACATGTAATTAAGAAAGACAAAAATTAATAAGAATTATCTTTTAAAAAAAAAAAACGAGCTTATTTTCCATACAGGTAAGAAGGTACTTCTTTAATATTTCCCATGTGATGTTACTCTACACGGCCCCAAAAACACGCTTATTTTCTGGCACTTCATTGAAATCCAAGACTTCTTCAACAGCACGAATGCAGTCTAAAAATTTCGTCCGAGTCAACACCACCAAGGGACAGGGATATCACTTTTAAATCCCGATTCTGAAGTCGGAAGTTATCAATTGAATCCGAAATAGAATAAAGGAGGATAACAAACAATGTAGAAATTGTACTCTAACTCCTTTTTCTCTGTCCATATTAAATAAGAACTTTGTTTGTGAAAATCGCAAGTGTACGATATTAGGACTGCGTTATTATCTATCAACACAAGTAACCCAAACTTTTATTTCAACACATCAAAAACTTAAATATTTTGGTGACTTTTACTAAACTAAAATTAAACTAGGAATTAAGCTAAAGTTGTTGACAATCTTGAATTTGAGAATACTTGATGATTTAAAAGTTTGTCATTCACCATAGTTATCCGGTTTAATTTCTATCGAGAGAAATATTTCATCTATGTTGACGATTAAATTTATCTAATTTATTTAATAATCTCTCTCGAGTAAAATCAAACATAGTTAAATATGCAAATTTATTACTTTTCGATATAAATCACGACAATTCTAACTGCATTTCACAATAAATTCACGCATTACGCACAAATTATAGAAGTATATCTCTATTTCCTATCCAAATTCATGACTTTTATCGTTAGCGCTAAATTGGTAGTTTACCTATGAGTTTTTATACGAATTCACGAACAATTCATAAAGTGGCCAAAATTTATCAAAAGCAACTAAAGCAACGATAAAAATTCAACATAGAATCACAATTAGAGTCAAAACTTTAAATTTGAAATTAAACAATCAACCAAACTACATCATTCATCCTAGCGAGAGAATTAGTTACACATCATCAAATCACAAAAACACATAATAAATTAAGAAGACATCATTAAGATTTAGAAAGAAAAGAAAATGATGATTAGTAATGAAATCTATAGCAAAAACTCCAAATTACAGCAGCCTATCCTCCTCTTTTTCAACTGTCTTCAAACTTAGATTCTAATTTGTGTTTTTGAATGTTCTAGAGCAAGATTTGTCTCCTTGAATGTCTTGTATTGAGGGTATTCATGTTTTGAGGTGCTTAGATCTCTTTGCCCGTCAATATTAACCCCAAAATACCCTCAATTCGTCAATTAAATTGCAGTAGAATCGGACTTCGACCTCACAGCTGTGGAGTTTAAGCTCGCGAGCTGCAGTGAGCTAGGTCATAAGTGCATTTTGTGCACTTATTCGGGCATTTAAACTAAGCTTTTATCCCGTCATTTTATTGAATTTTTACTTAATTTAGTGTATTATTGCTTCTATTTCAGTTTTGGATCCGTCTATAAGCAGTTGAGAAGATTGGACGAAAAGAGCAACAATTTGACAAATATTTAGAGAATATGTGAACTCAAATTTACTCAATTGAAACTTGAAGGACCATGTTAGAGGCTATTGAAAGATCTAAGGACTAAAAGAAGACAAAGTGGAAAGATCGAGGACTAAAGGCGAATTTTAGAAGAAACGGCTTAAGCTGGGCGATCGCCCAACACCTTCAGCCAACAGTAGAGACGAAAATTGCTTGCTTGGGCGATTGCCCGGAATTTTACTAGGCGACCGCCCAGTGTAAAACGTCTACCCGCGAATTTTTTTCCCTTTTTGAGTTCTAATTCAATTAGGAAAATTTTTCGAACACGATTTTAATGATTTTTGGGGATCTTTTGAAACATAATGAGGATGCTATATATATGAGTTCTTAACCCAAAGATAGATAACCAATTTTAGAGCCAGATTAGAGCCGATTTTGAGCCGATATATGGGAGAAAAACAATAAGAGAAACAAGAAATGAAGATCAAGAATTACCCTTTCAAGAATTCAACGAAGATCAAGATCAAAATTTCTTCTCTTTCAAGTTTTCTTCCTATCCGGGTGATGGCTTTTATGTTTTATTTTTCTTTTTATTTTCTTCTTCTTAGTATGTTAGGTTAAACCTTTTAGTGCTAGGATTATGATGAAACTTGTATTATGATCATTTAATTCTTTGAACCTAGTTTTTTATATTTAAACACGTTTTTAATTCTGAAAAATTGATATTGATTTCTCTCATCTACAATTATGTGCGCAATAGTTGTATGATTCTTGTAGCTTATTTTACCATCGAGAGATTGAAAATAGATTATACATAGTATCAATTGTCGTAGAGTCCGATAGAGAGATAGAGATATACTGCTATATTTTACGTGATCTTTAAGTATTCACAAATTCTAATGCATTCTTGTATGTTTGCATCTGTCATAGAGATATAGTCGGATCACATATAGGAATATGTTTAATTCTACTCAAGAGAGATTATTAAACAAATTATGAATACTGATCTTCATAATTAAATTATGTTATCAAATTCAACAGTTCGGGTTAAAGAGAATTGGTATAAGTCGATTTGGGATCCTAGTACGCTTTTCCTTTCTTTTTCAAAGCTAAATTAATTCTTCTCTATTTTAATCTCTTAGTTGTTTGAATTATAATTAATTATTATTTTTAGTTAAGTTTTTAATTAGTTTACAAAACAAACTTTCAAAAGTTAATTTGATTCGGTTAGGTTAGTATAATTGCAATTGAACTATCTAAATCACTGTGAGTACGATACTTGGACTCATAATTTACTTTATTACTTGTGCAATCCGTATACTTGCGGAATATTAAAAACATAAAATCGCTGACGCTAGGCTTATTCCTTGGCTGAAATGGGCGGTACGTAAGGTTTTATAGGAACGACTGCTTTAGCCTATGGAATGTCTGAATCCTCTTTTTGAATTATATCTTTTACTTGTTCAAACCGTTCCACTTACTATGTGGTAAGCATATTTTCCTTAACTCAACTAGTATGTTAACAAAAATTTTATGCAAGCATAAGAGTATTTCTCCGTCTCATATCCAAATCAATTATTTTCGTTGTTTCTGTCTAAACTCATAAATCTCCTCTCGGTTAGAGATGTCAATCCGAGTTAGGCGGGCCAGGTCGATCCGCCTCCGATGAAGTTCGGTGACGGCCCGTATTAAAAAAAGTCCCGTGCCACGGCTGATTGAGGATCGGGTCAACCCAACCCACAAAAATTGAACACGAGCCCGCCCACCCGTCAACCCATCCGAGTCGAGCCCATGTGGGCCGCAGTTCGGCCCAATTCAACCCGTATGAATAAAAAATTAATTTTTTTAAATTACTAAAAAAAATTAGTTACTTATTGTAATTCAAAAAAAAATGTTTACATATATAGCAAAAATGTGTCAAAATTACTAAATAAAAAATAAATAACAATAATAAATTCACATTGGTTAATTTTTTTAATTCAATTTCTATTATATATATATATAAAGACTAAAACATCAAGCATCTGTCACATTTTTCACTTTAAACGGCTCTCTGTCATTTGTTTTTTTATATTTTTTAAATATTATTTCAAATATGAAAGTTTGAATTTTCTACCTTTTTTGAAAAAAATAAAATAAAATCAAAGCAGGCCAGCGGTCCCGTCCAGTTCACAGGCCGACCCGCGGTTCGACCTCCTAGACCCGTGAATAGCATGCCCAGTTCACGGGCCGGCCCGCAGTTCTGGATCAAGACGGGTAGGCCGATGCAGGTTCGGCCCGCCCGTCCGTCTTGACACCTCTACTCTCGGTCTCATTACAATTCACAAATAATTCAAAAGTTGATAAGGCTTTTAATTAAAAACAACAAACGAAAACAAGAGCATGAAAGTTATACTTTAATGTCAAAATCAAAAGTTGATTAGACTAGATCGTTTGTCCTAACTAGAAATTTATCGAAGTATGTTCATATATGGAAATACAAACACATGAAGATTGAGAATGACATTTGAAAAGAGGAATTAAAATTGAATATTCAATGCGATAGTAATAATGTGGTAAAAACTATTAAATAACTAAAAATGAACATCACTACATTGATTACTCGTTGATTCTATGAAAATTCCAAACAAGATCTATGGATGAACTAGGAAGAACGCTTCCAAAGAGTCCAACTTTATTAGAAAAAAACAACCACTAGAAATAATAAAGTTCAAGTTTTTAAACCAACATATTATTGGACTAAAATACCCCTGTTTAATACATAATAAGCATTATTAAATGAGACAACTTATTCAACAAGCAAATAAATTAAAAAGGAAAATAAAAAGTCCACTCTAATCCTATCTTGAATTCAAATCTCACCGACAACTTTAGTTATTACTTTATCATGAAAAAAGAAAGGAAAAAAAAAATTCCATTGGAAAACAACAACTTCATGATGATAATCGAGATGATGAATTCAAGTTTCATCACAAATGGCCGAGTATTTATTAGAACGAAGAACAGAAACCAAATTAAAAGGGGGAAAAACAATTTAATGCAACAACTTCATGATGGGCACTAGAGAAAATCAAGAACAAATTTCTCATGTGTTCAAATATATTAACATCAAATAGGTTGATTGTGGTATAATATTTAAGTTGTTCAACTAGTAAATAAAAAACTGGAAGATGTACTACCAACTGGATTATTCTGTACCATATTTTGATATACATGAAAGCTTCAACACATCAGTCGGCCATTATAATATTTTCTTATTCATGGCCTTTGAATGAAACGCAAAAGAATGCATAGATTATACGAAGAAAGAGATAGTCCATAATGGCGTGCTAAAATAATGAATTTTAAGCTGCAATCTAGAAATATTCAAGTGATGCATGTTATCCACAAGCAGAAGCGGAGATAGGGGAGGGAAGGACCGGAAGTGCCAAAAAATCGTGGCTCCGCCCCTATCCACAACACCACCACTATAAATTGCCTATTCAGCTTCTGTTTTCTGCACAGCTCTAAGCTTCTTCTCTATTGAAATTCATTTCATTTTTCATCCTAGGTTATATTATTCAAGGCAAATATGGGTGTCTTCAAGTTTTTCCATGAACTCAAAACTAATGCTTCTCCCAAGAGGATGTTCAAGGCTTTGATCACCGATAACCACGATGTTTTGCCCAAAGTCACCCAATCCATCAAGAGCATTGAGACGATTCAAGGAGATGGTGGTGTTGGAAGCATCAAACAGACAAATTTTGGTGATGGTTAGTATATGTAGTACTACTATACAACACTGGACAGGATAACGTATTCCTTGATCATGTCCAATGTTGTTTAATTTATCTTACTAAACATGTCATAGATTTTGTCTATTTTACGTATTCTCATTAGCATCTATGTTATTTGACAGGAGCTCACTTCAAGTACCTGAAGAACAGGGTTGACTTTCTCGACCCTGAAAACTACGTGAGCAAGTTCACTTTGGTTGAGGGAGGCGCTTGGAGACCAGATTGAATCTATAGTCTACGAGGTTAAATTCGAGGACTCAAAAGATGGAGGATGTGTTGTCAAGATAGCCTCCGAGTATCATACCAAGGGTGATGTTGTACTCAAAGAAGAGGATATTAATGCAGGCAAGGATCAAGCTATGGGAATCTACAAGGCTTGTGCAGATTACCTTATTGCCAATCCTCATGTACGTGCCTAATCTCCTGTTATACCTTAACTTTATCAAACGTAATGGAAACATGTATGTTTCCCATTTTCTGTATTTCAGCTTGTCGTAATAAAGAAATTTGTTCTACTTTTCCATTGAAGTTTGTTCTTCTCCCATTATGACAAAATTTTAGCCATGTTCAGGGCATTTCCTTAATTCCAAAGACTTGTATTTATTCCACTTTCATGTCGAACATTACAATTTATAACAGTACTATAGGAAGGAGGAAAAAGGCTGTGTTTTATGTCCTCAATGTTTGATTTGTGTAATGGAAGTGGTTGGATGGTAAAGACGTGATTTGTGCTATTGAAATGTAACAATGCCTAAACGACTGCCTAACATTCTACATTTGTAACGGTGTACACGAGTCCTCCTATAATGAAGAGTTCACCACTAATTTCTCTTGATTCATGGAGTGTGTTATTGTGGTACATTATTGCCTACTAACCACTAATTTCCCTTGAGTTATGAATGATATTAATGTTGGATTTAATTTACTGAATTCATAAATACAGATGATTACACATCTATAATTTAAAACCATCATGCTGTAATTATCAAGATTAATACTGAAGCGGAAGCATACCTAAATCCATGATTCTGTTTGATCGAATTGGGTTATGGTTTTCCAATTGATCCGTGGTTTTCTCCTTAGTGTCTCTTGTTGATGAGGATACAAAGAGTTATGAAAAGTCACGCTCAATTGGGGACCATGACCTGTATATATAACTGCAGGGCAATTATTAAGTTTCAATGTTGTTACATTGGCCCCTCATCAATTTAAAATATTGTATACGTCTCTACACTTTAATCTCATGACACTTAATACCCATTAGTCCAAAATAGTCTTTAGTGGATCACTTTATTGACTAAAACTTTAAAATAGCACCACACATTTTAATATATACATGTTTGGCCCCACATGTTGAATTTTATCCAACGATCTCCTACTGGGCCATACATGTATCCTTACAAATGTGCACAACCTTATGAGCTCAAAATTTTGCTATCACTGTTAAAGGTATTTCCAAACAATCTCGTCCATTAACCATATTAATGTAGGATCAAAGCGACTTTCGTTACATTAATCGTAACTAAATTCATCAATGGTCATGTACACCAATACAACCAAATGACATAGATCAATCATGAGAGTATAGTATAAAAATTACATGTTATGTGATCCAAACATGTCTATTTTCAATTAGTCCGACTTTATTCTTTAAGTGAGATCAATACCAAACATAATGTAACAGAGTGGAATAAACTGAATACTTTATTTCTGTACAGAAAATAATCCAAATACACAAATGTGTCCAAAAACAAACATAAAACAACCAAAATACAAACTCCCATTAAAACATTATATCCTCAAGAAATACAACACCCATACGAGCAGTGTGCTCATGAAAAACCTTGGGTGGTAATCCTTTAGTAAGCGGATCTGCAATCATGGAGTTTGTCCCAATATGCTCTATGGAAATCTGTCCATTCTGTACCCTTTCTTTCACAACAAGGAATTTAATGTCAATGTGTTTTGACTTAGTTGAACTCATGTTGTTATTAGAATATAGCACTACAGAGTTATTGTCACAATATAACTTTAATGGTCTATCAATACCATTCAGAATGCGCAGCCCAGTGACAATTTCGCAGCCATGTCCCATTATTAGATGCCTCATAACATGCTACAAACTCTGCTGTCATAGTGGAAGAAACTACGAGTGTCTGCTTAGCACTCTTCCAGGATATAGCTCCTCCAGCGAGCAGATATATGCAGCCTGATGTGGATTTTCTACTGTCTTGGCATCCCGCAAAATCAGAATCAGAGTACCCCACGATCTCTAACTGATCCGATCTGCTGTATGTAAGCATGCAATCTCTTGTTCTCTTCAAGTACCTCATAACCCTTTTTGCTGCTTTCCAATGATTCATTCCAGGGTTACTTAAATATCTGCCCAGCATTCCAACAATGAATGCTATATCTGGACGTGTACAAACATGAGCATACATCACACTCCCAACAGCTGATGCATAGGAAATCTTCTGCATTTCCTTAACTTCAAGATTATTTTTCGGGCATTGATTGAGACTGAATTTGTCTCCCTTAGCAACAGGGGTGTCCCCTGGTTTACTATCATGCATGCCAAACCTTTTAAGAACTTTATCGATATAGCTCTTTTGTGACAATCCAAGAATACTCCGAGAGCGATCCCGGTGTATTTGAATCCCTAATACAAAAGAAGCGTCCCCAAGATCTTTCATCTCAAAATTCCTTGACAGAAAAGTCTTGGTTTCGTGCAACATGTTTATATCATTAGTGGCAAGCAGTATGTCGTCAACATACAAAACCAGAAAAATATGCTTACTCCTACTGAACTTGTGATATACACAATCATCAACAATATTTATCTCAAAACCAAACGAGATAATCACTTGATGAAATTTGTAGTACCACTGACGGGAAGCTTGCTTAAGTCCATAGATAGATTTCTTTAATTTGCAAACCATATTCTTCGAGTCTCCTGACATGAAATTTTCTGGTTGCACCATATAAATCGTCTCATCAATGTCTCCATTGAGAAACGCTGTCTTAACATCCATCTGATGTAACTCAAGATCAAAATGTGCAACAAGTGTCATGACTGTCCTGAAAGAGTCTTTCGTTGAAACCGGAGAGAAAGTCTCTTTGAAGTCAATGCCTTCCTTTTGTGTAAAGCCTTTAGCTACAAGACGAGCCTTATATCTTTCCACATTACCTTTCGAATCCCTTTTGGTTTTAAAAATCTATTTACAACCAATGGGCTTCGCACCTTCTGGTAATGGGACAAGATCCCAAACTTTATTGTCTTGTATAGACTTATACTCCTCATTCATGGCATCAATCCACTTTTGAGAATCAGAACCCTTCATGGCCTGATGGAAGATGATCCAGATGGAAGTTGATTGGATCATCTTCCATCATTCCATTATTTTCTTCATGTTCTTGGAGAAATACTATAAAATCATCCGAAATAGCATTTTTCCTTTCTCGACTAGATCTCCTTAATGGTATTGGTTCTTGAGGTTGTTGAGTTTGTACTTCTGGAATGGTGGGAGGTTCTTCAACATTATCTTGCTGAGGTTCCGGATATACTTCTTGATCAATGGCAGGTACAGAGACTTGCACATTGTTAAAAGTAATAGTCGGAATCGAAATCGATCCTTCCTCAGTTTCTTCCTCAAAGACAATGTCTGTAACCTTATTTCTCCCCCCAAACTCAACATCCTCAAAAAATGTTGCAGTTCCCATTTCAAAAATTGACTTAAGTGTGGGATTATAAAATTTGTAACCCCTTGATCTCTCAGAATAACCAATAAAATAGCTGCTTACAGTTTTGGAGTCCAGTTTATTTTCATGTGGCCTATAAGGCCTAGCCTCAGTTGGACATCCCCAAATGTGGAAGTGCTTTAGAATAGGTTTTCTGCATGTCTAAAGCTCATAAGGTGTTTTAGCAGCAAATTTAGTTGGTACTCTATTCAGAATATAGGCTGCAGTCTTTAATGCTTCTCCCCATAGTGATTTTGGTAAAGTAGAATGACTAGTCATACTCCTTACCATGTCCTTAAGAGTTCTGTTTCGTCTTTCAGCTACACCATTCATGCTATGTGATCCTGGCATGGTGTACTGTGGAACGATTCCACATTCCTCTAGGAATTTAGCAAATGGTCCTGGACGTTGTTCACCAGAACCGTCATATCTGCCGTAGTACTCACCACCACGATCAAACCTAACGATTTTAATCATTTTGTTGAGTTGATTCTCAACTTCAGCTTTGAAAGCCTTGAACATGTCCAGTGACTCAGATTTTTCATGAATAAGAAATAGATGCCCATAACGTGAGTAATCGTCTATGAATGATATAAAATATTGTTGACCATTCCAAGAAGCCATAGGGAATGGTCCACAAATATCTGTGTGTATCAATTCTAAGACGTCCGAAGTTCTATTGGCACCTAACCTTTTTTGTTTTGGTCTGTTTTCTCTTGATACAATCAATACAAACATCAAAGTCCGTAAAGTCCAGGGAATCCAAAATGCCATCTGACACAAGTCGTTCAACTCTTGTTTTTGAGATGTGACCTAAGCGCTTGTGCCATAATTTTGCCGAATTTTCTTTATTTAATTTTCGCTTAGTACCACGTGATTCCACATGCAAGATTTCATTATATGACGCAATAGTATCAAGCAAATATAAGTTATCGTATGAACATAATGAACCAGTACCAACAATATTTGAATTTAATGAAAGACTAAACTGACAATTTCCAAAAAAACAATTATATCCAAATTTGTCCAATAAGGAAATAGAAACCAAATTCCGTCTAAACGACGATACAACAAAAGTGTCTTTCAAATCCAAATAAAAACCAGTTCCTAACAATAACCTAAAAGTGCCTATTGCTTCAACTTCCACCGATTTTCCGTCGCCTACAAAGATGAATCTTTCAGCATCATTTGGCTTTCGGTAGAACAGGCAACCCTGCATAGAAACACTTATGTGAGTAGTAGCACCAGAATCTAACCACCAAGTGTTTCTAGGTACTGAAGCTAAATTAACCTCAGAACAGACCAAATTAAGAAATGTACCTTTCTTTGCGCACCAGTCATTATATTTGGTACAATCCTTCTTTAAATGTCCAGGTTTCTGGCAAAAGAAACAACCCTCTTTGTCTTTATGTTGTTTCTTCTGTTCTGGACCCTTAGCAGCTTCATATTCTGTTTTTCTTTTCTTGCCCTTATCTTTGGAGGTAATTTCCAAGTTAGCAATTTCAGTTCTGTCCTGCTTCAACCTTTCTTCCTCTTGCACACAATAAGAAATGAGCTCATTTAGAGTCCATTTCTCCTTTTGACAGTTATAACTGACCTTAAATTGATTGAAATGTGCAGGAAACGATATTAATACTAAATGCACGAGCAAGTCATCAGACAAGTCGAGCTTTAGTGCCTTAAGTTTTGAAGCAATATGAGACATCTGCATGATGTACTCCCTTATGTTCTCCTTGCTTTTGTACTTCATTGAAATCAAGCTTTGCAAAAGCGTGCTTGTTTCAGTCTTATCGTTTTTCGCAAAACGCTTTTCAATTTCAGCAAGGAATTCCTTGGCATCAGTTACCTCCTCAGATACTGCGCCCCTAAAGGCTTCTGGAATGTCGCGCTTAACGATCATAAGACTCATGCGATTTGAGCGTTCCCACTTCTCAAAGTTCCTCCTGTCATTAGGAGAACTTGCATCCGTAAGAGAAGCATGTTTCTCAATCCTGAGAGCAAGGTCGAGATCCATGCAGCCAAGAACAATTAAAACGTTCTCTTTCCAATCCTTGAAGTTTGACCCATTAAGCATGGAGATTGAATTGATATTTGCAGATATTGTGGAAATGGATGAATGAGTTGTATAGAGAAAGAGATAGAAATAGCTTACATTAGTACTTTATTATGCAAATAATAATTTCAAATATATTGGTAAGGCCCATCACAAGATACCTAGCACAACATCAATATTTAGTCTTTGGACAGAAACACTGACTCGTAAGTGGTACCTCGATGTAGCAATCAAACACTGACAATAAGACATGTCAATCAATAAACCTTTCTTTGGACCGATTTATTGATCACACGTTAAACCAAATAATCGTCACGCGTTTATCACCACAGGTGCATGTGAAATTCCAACCAAACATTGACCTTCCTTTGGGCCGATCAATATCCGCATGAACAACACACACACAAAACCTTCTAATATTCAAAGTTAATTAATTTCCACAAGAGAGGTTACTTTGGCAACATGTTGCTTCAATTAATTCACTTTGAAATATTATATTTCTCAAAAGAGTCCATCATACCAAAATTTGAACCTGAATTAACTGTTTTGCATGTATTTAAAACTTTAGGATTTGAATCTTTGAAGTTCAAAGCTTTAGGATTAAGTAATCATTAAGTTGAAGGGTTAAATTGCAATTTAATTAAACTAGATTGGCCAATTATGAAAGATTTTAAGCTTGAAGGACTAAATTACAATTTTACCAAAACTTTAGTGGCCAATTAATTAAAATCTTAAACTTTAGGGACTGAATCATAAAATTCAGAACTTCAGAGGACCAACTTAAGTGATTACTAAAACTGTAGGGACTTATTTTATAAATTCAGAAGTCTAAAGGGCCAACTTAAATGATTTTAAAACTTTAGGGTTTAATTAAATGAGGGAATAATCAGGAGGACTAGTGATTAAATAAACTAAAATTTCGCAAATTGGAAAGAAGCCCTTTAGAAGTTCTAATTTCCGAAGGAGATCCCTTGGCCAAAAAATAAAAAACGCGACAGCTAGGGTTTCAACCCTAGCTGCCACCGCCGCCATCGTAACCCGAAGATGGCACCGCGGAAATCGCGGCGCCACTGCCGGCGTTGACCAGCCTGCAGCGCCATCTCCGGCGCTGCAGTTTTTTTTTTTCATCTTCACGGCAGCGTCCCGCCGCACGCAGCGCCGTCCGGCACTGCAAGGTTCTTTCTCCACAGACGGTGCAAGGTTTAATCCATCTTAACAACCAAAATCCGACCACAAAAAAATCCATAAATTCGTTCATTGAAAAACGAAATCCCAAATTCGAAAATCCATATTTCTTGAATAAAAAATATATACATACACAACTGTAATCATATATTTCAATTAACAAAATATATTTCAATTGTTTATTTGGGTTGTTGTGCGTGAAATTCTCCATGAACATAACTGTGAGTTCTTTAATCATATATATCTATAGATGACCACAGTTTTCAACTATTGCGCGTATATACATGCATAATATATATACGAATTCTTCGTTAATTTCTAAATCCATGAATTTATTATTTCATAAAAACGAATTATGTCCACATATATACATATCTAATAATTCAACATGAAGGTGGCTCTGATACCACTTGTTGGATTTAATTTACCGAATTCATAAATACAGATGATTACACATCTATGACTTAAAACCATCATGCTGTAATTATCAAGATTAATACTGAAGGGGAAGCGTACCTGAATCCATGATTCTGTTTGATCGAACTGGGTTATGGTTTTCCAATTGATCCATAGTTTTCTCCTTAGTGTCTCTTGTTGATGGGGATACAAAGAGTTATGAAAAGCCACGCTCAATTGGGGACCATGGCCTGTATACATAACTGCATGGCAGTTATTAAGTTTCAATGTTGTTAAATTGGCCGCTCATCAATTTAAAACATTGTATCCGTCTCTACACTTTAATCTCATGACACTTAATACCCATTAGTCCAAAATAGTCTTTAGTGGATCACTTTATTGACTAAAACTTTAAAATAGTACCACACATTTTAATATATACATATTTGGCCCCCACATGTTGAATTTTATCCAACAATTAATTAATGTGGGGAGCTTCTTTCCTATTTTGCTCCTGTAAGATGGTGTGTCCATCGAAAACACTAATCTTGGATCAAAGAATAGTGAACCAAGACTCCACATGAGGTCATGAGTACAGATATTGACGCAGGCGTGCAGAAACGTGAAAGAATGAAACAAAACTCAAACTCAACTCAATATTCTTATGAATGCCAAATTAAATTGATTATAGTGGAGAAACTCCAAGAATAATATTCTTATACTGATTTACTCAATGAAAAATGACTCTTAAATACCCAAAACCTAGTTGAAATAAAACCCTAATAGATAAGTAAATACAAAAAGACGAAAATAAACATGACAAACTAAAGATTACCGATTTAAGATAACAAGACGACTTCAAACGGTTAAAATTCATCGTCGGCAGTGACAAAGCCCCTGGTCTTGAACGGCTCGTCGAGACGATTCTGAAAATATATTATAATTGAAATTATGAGTCCGTATATGAAATCTATGCTCGTTTCTTTAAAGGATGACGATTACGATCCATTGTGTCCAGATAAGCCAAAACTAGATCCTCTATGCCATCAGATATGTACAACATGTAAAGAGCCATTAGAGACTTTTCCTATACAAAGTAGTAATAAAAGGCAATGTGCTTCATTTTAGAATGAAATATTGGATTTGCACACAATTATGTCGTACCATTGTTATCACAAATTAGGCGAGCGGATTGATGAAGAGAAATGCCTAATTTGGTGAGAAGATTTTAGCAGTTGTCGAGACAACAAAGCGATCTCTGCTTCAGTATCTAGCGACAGTGTGTTGCATCTTTGAGCACTAAATAGGATTCACAACATAGGCAATGTTGGGCGAGACAACAATAAGTATCGCATGCCTCTTGTCAAACTACCATATGACGTCGAGGCATCAGCTAAGGGATAACCATTCCAAAGAGTGACAGAAATTGTTGTGCTAATGGGATAGTGAACCATTCTAAAAGACCACAAACGTGTTTTTGTTGTGATAAAAAAAATTTCATGAGGTGTAGGAATTATTTCAATGCCAGTGAAGTAATTAAGATGGCGACGATCCTTAATTGATTGAAAAATGTCTAGTGAACACCAACCAATGTAGGGACCGCCTATGATCTTATTGATTTCTTTGACGATGGGTTGAGTTGCCGACGCTTGTTCATTGGGCCTTCTCTGGTTCGTCTGCGGAGGTACACGCGATGCTGGACAATAACCTCCACCTTTTGTTCCTCGACCTCGTCCGATGTGGTAAGTATAATTCATTGGCCTTGGTTGGAAGGTTGTCCCATCTGACTTGCAGAAGGCTTATATCTATTTTCTACCATCTTATAGACGGTGGCCCTCACTTCAGGACATTCCTCCATGTCGTGGTTATCAGATCGATGAATTCTACAGAATTTACAATGTTGGTGGGGCGCCGATACTTCACTTGTGTTCTTGCTTCTTATGGGGTGACTTCGTTTATGTCCACCTTATGGTTCTGATTTCGTGGGCCCGTATGCCGAGAGATTGTTTTGCCTAGGAAAATTACCTTTCGCACCACTTTGTGTCATCATGCTCCTTTCTCCTTCGTGCTTCTTCCTGTTCTCGATCGTTTCTTCTGTCTGAATTTCACTTTTGATTAGGTCCACCAGCTGGTTGTGTGTCTAAGGGTTTTTATTTCGAACATTTCGCCAGAATATGGTTTCCATTCTTAGTCCGTTCCATAGAGCATCCAATGCCTTCTCATCCGAAATAGACTCTACAACAATCAACTCATTCTGGAATCTGTTGAAATAATTCTTAAATGATTCATTCACACCTTGCCTAATGCCATTCAACCTCGTGTCAGGGGCCTCGCCTAAGGTATGGCCCACGAAAGCACTCATAAAGGCTTTCTTCAATTACGGCCAGCTCCGAATGGAACCTGGCTTCAATTTCAGGTACCATCTCTTGGCCGCCCCGGTAAGTGTCATGTGGAAGGCCATGCATTTCAGTGACAGTGAAGCATTTTTGAGTTTCATTTCCATCTTGTAATCTGCTAAGTGATACATGGGGTCACCTCACCCCGTATACTTATCTAATTTCGGCCTCACAAAACCTCTAGAGACCTGGGTGCTTCATTTATAATGGGAAAATTGGAGATCTTCATCATCATCATCTTCTTGAAATGACCTGTAGGTCCATCACCCTCGTCATCATATGAATAATCAGGTTCGTATATAGAATCTCTTAGATGCGATCCTACCCTACAACTATCATATAATGGTGTCTTCCTTTGACGGGAATCAGCCTCGTCACCTAGCCAATCGAAGACACTGGCAAACATTGCAGGTAGTAGGCCCTCGCTCCTCGAGCAGGTCAACAGGCTGGTAACGCCTGGAATCCCTAAGATCATCGTAAGGATGGGAGTGACTCACTGACGGTGCTCTGGTTTCAACTCCAATTTTTTGGTCATCAACAATTCTACCGCTGGATAAAGTTACCCTTGCTTTATTTTCCTACACCAACATTTGAACTTGCTCAACCAGATTGGACATTGTTTGTGCTATAGACATCTTTTTATGGCGCCTATTTCTTTTCTTTTATTTCTCCTCATTCGCTCACCGCTATCTCTGGGATTTCATCTCTATGCCTTTCGAGATTGAAGTCACTGTCATCTGGGAATTCGATTTGCTTCTCAATTTCAACCAACAAAGCCAACAAATCATCGGCCACCTCCTTGCTAAAATAATCAACTTAATCCTCCTGTGGAAAGCCGTCCAAAGATTAAGAGTTAAAAGAACAAGAATTTGGCCAAGGTTTTCAATTATTCTCTCATTTCTACTGTTTAATTCAGGCTATTTATAGATGTTGCAAAGCTTGGGGTTCTTTTGTCTTTTCTCCCTTTTCTGCCACATATCACCCTCTAATTAGGAGTCACTTAATTCTAGAGGATTCTACAACACGTGGCAGAACATCATTGGCTGGGCTATCATTTTCTCTAGATTTGGTTGTTACTTTCTTGTGCTTTGGTTATAACCGATTTTGGCATGTGGAGATTCATTTATTAGTCCCAGTTATATTCTTTTCATTTAGAATTAATAGATAACAAACGGGGCTTGGGTTCGAACCTTTCGTCGAAGGTTAGGATAAACTATGCTAGAATTAGATCCGAATAGTTTAAAAAATAAATTTATGAACTCTTTTCCTTCACCTTCTTAGGGGTGAATGGTATTCTTAAGTAAACCATATAAGCTTCGTCCAAAAGACGTGTCTAAGCTATACGTTCCTTCGTTTGCTCAGACGAGACGCAACAATACTTCGCCTTCTTATGGGCGAAGAGTATTCTTAAGTAAACCATATAAGCTTTGTCCAAAAGACGTGTCTAAGCTATACGTTCCTTCGTCTGCTCAGACGAGACATAACACCTAGTGAATTGATACATAAAGAGCTACTAACTTTAACATTAGACTGCTAGAAACACAACCCGTCACGATATGTATAATAAAACATAACTTTATTTCTATAAAAGTAAGACATTTTACTTTATAAATTGAATATTTTACTCTTATGAAAGATATTTAATATTACTTCAAACACACTTGTTAATGTTTTGTAATACAAGAGTTAAATCATGCAAGTTTATAAACTACTTTATTTGACCAAAAATAGTTTATTTGATTAAAAAATTATTTTGGTAGCCTAACATTTTTTACAATTATTGGTTAAATAAATTATTTTGGTCAAATAAACTAGTTTATAAATTCTATCAAACGGGCTATAAGTTAACTTTATTAGAGTCTGTTTGATTTCAATTGAAATTTTGATAAAATTTTGAAGTCAAAGTCAACAACCCACAACTTTTTACTACTTTTCAACTACGTATTTCATCAACTTTTGTCAACTTTTACAAAAAATTCGATTTTAATCAAAATCAAACACACCATTGAGCTCGTAATCAAAGTAATATATAGCCTTTCTTTGGTTTTGCTTAATAAATTGATAAAAATTTGAGTCAAAGTCAACAATTAATTTTAACCACACATTTCATCAATTTTTATCAAAATCTCCTAAAAATCAATTTTTAGCAAAACCAAACAGGCACTAAGCAATCTGCAACAAAGCTTACAACAGAACGCAACTCTTTGAAGTTTTCCGATTTTATTTTTAAAAAAAATAATAATAAGACACTTTTGTTGAGTTTCCAAAACATGTCTTTCTTTTTTGAAACCCAAAATGAAATTCATTAATTATAGTCGCCACAAAGTACAAATGAAATAAATCGAAGAATACAATCGGTCCCAACTATGACTAGCCTAATCAAAAGAAAAGAATTAAAGACACAAATTTGTAGACTACTTGATTTCCCTAACGGGAAATATATTTCAGAATAGTTAAACCAATTTCAGCAAAATAGTGAAAACTCCAAACACATTGGCCCCCAGAATAACCTCTTCTTTTTAAAAAAAAAAAAAAAAAATAGTGCGAGATGATGAAAATAGTACTATTTCTTAGATAAATCAAGGAGAAACCCACAATTTTTGTTGGTTTGATCCTTCAAAGGGTCATTTTTGTTGCATACAAATTGGTCGAAACTGGAGAATAATAACAACATTAAATGACAAGATTCTCGTATAATAAATTGCATCGATTTTGTGCTACATTGTATATGAACACAAAAATGTATTTTCCACGATTTTACATGAAGTTTTAATATGTTGAAGCAAGAAAGGAACATCACTGAAGCGACATAATCAATTTTTCATAACAACTTTGAAAATGACAACAGTATATGCTGTCACAGAATTGTGCATAAAGTAGAAGAGATATTCCCAATACTGAGAGCTATTTCAAGTGCTTTGATTGCAGCCTTCCGTTTATTCTGAAAATAAAATAATAAAATCCATCAACACTTATACAAAATATTTAAACAAAATTGGGAAAAAAAATAATCATATTTTTCTTCTTTGTTATAATTTTAGTAGCATTTTATATGATTTTCCCATATCTTCCTTTTATATATTATGCATTAAGGTTCACAATTTCTTAGTCGTTGTCAAGCTCATTTATTACAAAATTTATCGAGGATAGGGAGGAAAACATCGAAAATTTGTATTTTGTCAATTAAGAATCTTTATTTTCTATTGGAGAAACGTCCTAAAATATTTCAAGAAAATGAATATCATACATATGACATTAATTACACATAGTGAGTGTGCATTGTCAACACTTACACCATTATTACTAGATCACAAACATCGTGAAAACTATATGTTTGATTAACGAAAAAGATGAAGACAAAAGAGACGAGCATATGATTTTGCCAAATATTTATCTCATTATTAAAGACAAAAAGCACATAGATTATAGGGCCATTGATTTCTTGGATTTATTCTTGAATCAAGTTATAAAAAGTGATAATTACAAGTAGTTCTTCATTCTTCATCATTCATCATTTCCTTTATAATAAAGACCATTTCATACTGAGAAAATATTTATTTAACTTTTAATTACATTGACTTTGCAAAGAATATTCTTAGTTAATGGCTGGTTTGGAAGCATTTCCAAATCAAGTATAGGGTTTTATTCGTTGACAATTAGTAAACGCGTTTGTTCATGAAAACTAGAATGTGAACTAAGTTAAAAAAGCACAATAAACAAATTTAATAGTATGTTTGGTAAAAAAATTTGTAAATTACACTACAAGAAAATATGTCTATAGCGACGACACAAATTGCGACGCCGAAATGTCATCCCTATTGGTACTGCACAATAGAGACGACAAAGAAATGTTGTCGCTACAATGTCAAAAAATATAGCGACGACAAATGTTGTTGCTACATTTAACCAGTCGTCTCTATTACTTGTAATTTATAGCGACGTCTTTTTATTTCGTCACTAATTACTTTTCCAAATGGCGGGAACAAATTGCGCCATTTTGTTGTGCCTTTAGCGATGACGTGTGTTGTCACAATAGATATGTAGATGATGTTGTCAGTCACGTGAATTATGATTTTCCTAGTAAAATGTAATGTGTTCTATTGCAACGACACTACCGTCGCCATAGACCTATATCAATATTTAAATTTGGCGCCCAATTTTTTTCTATAGGGACGACATGTGTCGTCGCAATAGACTTATTAATGATTTTGTCAGGCACGTGAGTTATTAATTTCTTCGTAATATGTGATGTGGTGTGTAGCGACGACATATTATTCTATAGGGACGACAAATGTCGCCGCTATAAATTCTTATTTTTCATCTTACCATCCCCGTATTTCTGTATTGTATGTCTGCAATAATTCCATTTCCATCAGTATAAATATTTTCAAGTCAATCATTTTTCTCCATAATCATCTTCTTTACATTTCATATCTTCATCTCCATCTATTATCCTTACTGTATTTGTGAAAATATAGTATTTTTCAAGTACGGATATTGATAAAAGTTGGACAACAATTAGAAATCGCAAAAAATCTGTAGATTTTCGGAATGGTTTGAAAGCATTTATAAACATGGCGAGGCCGTACGTAAATGACAGGAGAATGATTAAATGTCCGTGCAAAAAAGGTTTAAACGGTCTCACGCATCCATTGAAAATTGTCGAGGCTCACATATTTCGTAATGGTTTTACAGAGAGTTATGTAACATGGATGTATCAAGGTGAGATCGAGGTTTAGACTGTGAATGTGTATAGACAGAATGATCGAGCATGTGTAGAAGATGAGATGATGGATGTCATGGACGACGTAGCCGGTGATGAGCATGCTGGTAAAAGTACCGATAGTTACTATGATGAATTGTTTGAGGCTCTGCATTCAGAACTATACCCAGGAGTTTCATCATTTTTGTCCCTAAATTTTTTAGTCAAGTTGATGCATATTAAGGTTGTGAACAAATGGACAAACAAGTATGTTGATGATCTTTTGAAATTGCTGAAGTTAGATTTCCCAAACATGAACTTGGTGGACTCCCACTACAAAGCTAAGAAGATGATGACGAAGCTTAGTTTGGGTTACAAATCCATTCACGCCTGCAAGAACGACTGTGCAATGTTTTGGGGTGAGCATGCTGATAGACAAGCTTGTCCAATTTGTCAGGAAAGTCGTTTGGTGCAAACTTCTGGGAGAGTGAACGAGAAGAATGTTCTGTATAAGGTATTGCGCTATTTTTCCTTGGCCCCCGGACTAAAACATATGTTCGCGACGAAAGATACTGCAAAACTCATGTGGTGGCACAGTGTAGGAAGGTCTAGGGATAATGATGAAATGCAACATCCCGCTGATGGAAAGGCATAATGGGATTTTGACATGAGACATTCACTGTTCACAAGTGAGATTTGGAATGTCATGTTAGTTTTGGCCGCAAATGGATTCAATCCATTCAGTAACATGAGTCTAGCGTACAGCATGTTGCCAGTAGTTATAACAGTTTACAACTTGCCACCTTGGTTATGCATGAAGCCCGAATACTTCATGCTTACTCTGTTCATACCTGGTCCAAAAGCACCAGGTAAGGACATTGATGTATTCTTACGAACATTAGTGGATGAGTTGAAGGAGTTGTGAGTTGATGGGATTGACACGCGTGACGTTAGAAATAATAACAAGTCGGTATTCAGAATGTGTGTAGCATTGTTGTAGACTCTTAACGATTTTTCAGCGAGAAGTAGTTTGTCGAGTTGGAGTGGTTAGGGGTACATGGCATGTCCTACGTACAACAAAGAGACTCCTTCAGTCCATGTGATAGGTCAGACAGCTTATGTGGGTCACTGTCGGTTCCTGCCATCCAGGCATCATTTTCAAAGCAATTTAGACTTCAACAGGATAACGGAGATGTGACCACCTTCACATCGGTTAACGCCTACAGACATTTTAGTACAGTTAAACTGTGTCAGACATAATATTCAAGGAAAGTACCCTAACTACAAGGGTGCTAGAAAGAGGAAAAGTGATGACAAGCTGAATTGGAGAGCATTTTCTATAAGTTGCCGTATTGGTCTTCTACAGAGCTCAAACATAACATCGATGTCATCCACATAGAGAATAATATTTGTGACAAATTGCTCGGCACAATTCTGAACGATCCATTCAAATCAAATGACACAGTCAATACCAAACACGATCTGATGCAATTAGGGATCAAAAGAGAGTTGCACTTGTATCAGAACGGGAATAGGTATATGAAGCATGCCACATGTTACACCATGTTGTCTACAAATCATCAAAAGTTTTGTAAATTCATCTGATCGGTTGAGTTTCCAGATGGCTTCGCTTCTAATGTTTGGAAGAATATTGATCTTAATGATAGCCGCATTATTGGGTTTAGTCACACAATTGCCACATTATCATGCAACGGTTATTGCCAGTCGGATGTCGGGCATTCTTGAATAAAACTATTTCCACTACAATTATTGAACTGTGCACGTTCTTCATGCAGCTTTGTGCAATAACACTAAAGGTTAGCGACATGATGGCTTCCCACGATCACTTGGTACTCATCCTCTGTAAGTTGGAACGAATCTTTCCGCCAACCTTCTTTGACATCATGATTCACCTCGTAATGCATTTTCTGGAAGAAACAATCCTTGAAGGTCCGGTGCACATGAGATGGATGTATCCATTCGAGCAATACCTAAAGAAACTGAAGGACTACGTTAGAAATCGAGCTCAGCCTGACGGTTCAATAGCTGAAGGGTATGTTGTGCATGAGGCATTAACTTTTTGTTTGAGGTACTTCGAAGACATAGGAACAAGGTTCAACCGACCAGATAGAAACGAGGATGCTAGTATTTCGCAGACACAACTTTCTATTTTTCAGTCGTAGTGTCACCCAATTGGAAAGAAGT
Organism: Forsythia viridissima; assembly: GCA_030279155.1. Classification (NCBI taxonomy): domain Eukaryota; kingdom Viridiplantae; phylum Streptophyta; class Magnoliopsida; order Lamiales; family Oleaceae; genus Forsythia; species Forsythia viridissima. The sequence continues at coordinate 51,119,646 of CM059037.1, read as the reverse complement.
AACCAATGACGTTTCCTACTCATGTTCGAAATCAAGCGATATTTTACGTCATGAACAACTGTTCTGAAATTGAGCCATTCTTATAGTAAGACCTCGTTTTTAAATATTATTCATTTATCTCGAATGAACTTTTTCATGTTGAACGAACTAATTAGTTGATATTACATGCTTTGTACAGAGAACATAGGCAGCAGCTACTAAACAATGGCTGTCCAAACATCGAATTAGTGCATAGAAGTGACTTTCATAGTTGGTTATACAAAAAGGTAAACGAACAACGACCGAATAGATTTCTAATATGTCCACATTCTTCATTTCAATAACATTGAATAATCATTGGCATTCAGGTATATGCAATGCGCTAAAGCCACAGCCATCAAGTTTCTCATAAGTTGTTTTCGTTGGCCAGTGGATGTTACCAACAGGTTATGTCCTACACGGCTTGTGTTGTGAAAGGAGTTCGCTTCCTGACATATGATCGTGATATTCGAAGAAAAACTCAGAACAGCGGTGTGTCTATCTTAGAGACTAGGGGTGAGATTTACTACGGGCAACTGCAAGAGATATTAGAGCTACAATCTGGACCGAAACTTTCAATTTTTCTGTTCTGATGCAAATGGTTTAGGTATGATGGGAGACGGATGGTCACTGAGAATAACGTTACCAGTATTGACATCAGTGCAGAGGCGTTCAAGGATGATCAGTTCATACTTGCTAGCCAAGCACAACAAGTGTTCTACATTGAAGATCCTTCACGCAATCCGAATTGGCGAGTAGTACAAGTAGTCCATCACAGGAGGCCGTTGGATATGATAGGATCTAACATCACAGAGATAAACTTGCTCCACAATTTCAACTCTTCTGGTTTATCTTTGATCGTTGATCTTGGTAACATAGAGAACATATCCTTGCACCAAGATGATGGTGAAGCTGATGAGATAGGAGCATCGGTTATCAGGAGATATTCATCTGATACTGTATGAGATACTTCGTTTATTAACGATAATGATGTGGAAAACAACACACATGAAGAATACAAGGATGACGAACTATCGAGTGAAATCAATGAGGACGACAATGACGATGATGAGGATCAATCATATTATGATAGTGAATCAGATTGAATGTTGTTGTGCGTCAATAAAATGTATGAAATAAATTTATAACAATTTCGTTCTTGTTGTTGCTACTGTTTTTCGGCTTGAATGTTTTTCGTTCATACTATCATTACTTTCGGTAAAACAAACGTTTGGATGGAGTTTCAACATTTGCGGACATAATATAGGACAAAAAGGACTGCAATTGTAAAGAAACGTGATATTAGGGACCTATATATCTAACCTCGTAAAATTTGAATGACTTACGTTGCAAATAAAAGATAATGAAATTGAAATAAAAGAGAAAATATAATGACCAAAATAGAAAAAATTTAAAGTTGAAGGACTTCACTAAATTGAAAAATTTTGCGCCACGTTTTCAACGCGTGCTCAAAAAAATTAAAAAATATGTCGTTGCTATTATATATATAGCGATGACATTTGTCGTCGCTATACACAAAACTCTTATTATACGCGACTAATCTTCTTCTTCTTCTCCATTTCTTCCTTTTATCTCTCTCTTCTCTTTGTTTTCTCTCTATTTTCTCTATTGTCGCCCGAGAAGCTTCTTCTTCACCCGCCTCACATGTGGTCTCCTTCTTCACGCCAACAAATCTGTTTTGGCAGTCTGTTTTCTGTTGAGCTAAAAAGATTTGTTTTGTGCCTGTTATCTAATGAAATTTGGTTGACTAGAGGACTTTTTTGGGCTTCATTTTTGTTAATTATTTTGATTAAAAATATTGATAATTACATGTTTAATTTTCGCTTTCAGTTGAACTGATTTTGGGACTGTTTTCGGCATCATTATTGTTCAGTTTTTTGGCTTTAATTTGTTGGCAATCTCGGTTGATAATTAAATTATTAATTCATTTTAGTTTGGACAAGGTTGAATGAGGTTGAATTTGAGAAATCATTTTTGGTTTACTTTGGATGAAAGTTGAATGAGGTTGAATTTTAGGGATCATTTTGGGTTGTTACTCAAATTGTAGGGACTTCTTTAAAATAAAATAAGTTTAGGGACTTATTTGAAATAAAATAAGTTTGGGGTCAAATTCATCAATAAAATAAAACTTATTACAAATTTAACAAAAAAAAGGTTTAGGGACTTATTTTAAATAAAATAAGTTTAGGGACCAATTCATCAATAAAATAAAAATTATTAGAAATTTAACAAAAATTCAAAGTTTAGGGACTTATTTGAAATAAAATAAGTTTAGGGACCAATTCATCAATAAAATAAAACTTATTACAAATTTAACATAAATTCAAAGTTTAGGGACTTATTTGAAATAAAATAAGTTTAGGAACCAATTCATCAATACAATAAAAATTATTACAAATTTAACATAATTTCAAAGTTTAGAGATTTATTTGAAATAAAATAATTTTAGAGACCAATTCATCAATAAAATAAAACTTATTACAAATTCAAAATATATGGACCTTTTTCGTACTAATTGATGTTCGCTGTTCTCATGTGTTCTGACGTGATGTCGTACGGAGGTGATGGTGCAAACGATCATCCACATCAGCCACCTCATCGGCTCGATTCGGCCTGTGAGTCTGGTAATAATTTTCGTTCAAACCAATGTTTTTGTATTTTACAAACATTGTTGACTTTCGTATGATACGATTCGTATTTGTTCTTTTTCAGCGCCCCCGTCTAAGCGACGGGGTATCTCTCGAGGCATTAACCTTGAGAAGGTTTGGCAGGCCAACGGGAAGAGGCCACTTCCCATCGCATTCGACAATGTCGAAATACAATGTAGCTGATTGGGAATAACGCGAAATATTTCACGTGCTTGGTTGGGAACCAAGTGAGGTTCACCGTGCCCCCTTCATAGACAGACATTCCAGAGAAGGAGCAGGCACGGTTACATAGCATCATCGAGGTATTGACTTATAGTAGTTTTTACATAAGCTCATTCTATAAATAATTGTTCCATGTAATACACATTAATGAAAATTTTTCCTATGTTGCAGAGCTACTTCGATCTTCAGGGTGATCAGTCTCCCAACGAGTACCGAACTATCTGTGCCGCTGTAGATCGCCTAGCGGCTGATCGTTATCGAGATTACAAACTCAAGGCGCATAATCACTTGAAAGCGCACGGACCGAGCCGTCAATACGGCGAGATGTCTGCCGAGAACTGGCAGAAGTGCATTGACTTCTTCACCAGTCCTACTTTCGTAGTACATATTGTTCATTTACTTTACGTTTTTATGTTAATATTTTTATAACTCTAAAGTTTTCTGCTAATCAATTATTTTTTATGCCTTCAGGAATGGTCCACGAAAAATAAGGTCAATCAGGGTAAGGCTAAATACCCGAGCGTGCAGGGGTCGAAAAACTTCTCTGCCAAGTGTTACGATGAGGTACAAGTAAATTTTTCAATATCATTATAGAAATCTTTAATGCATTACATAACCATGTTGTTTAACTAAATTTTATGCTTAAATTGTTGTAGCGGGACCCCGAGATCCAGCAGTGGTCGGGCATTATTGAGTTATTCCGAACTTTTCACACCTTTCGGGATGGCAATTGGGTGAACTCATAGGCGGCTGGTGACTACGTGAGGACTTTTAAATGTTGTTAATTTAATTTTATCTGATATGATATTATTATTTTTTTCACTAAACAGGATAAACTTGTTGAGTTGAAGGAGACTCAACAAACACAGGTCGCCTCCAGTGACGTGTCGTTAGACGAGTGTGCTATTGCAAATGAGGTTCTCGAAGAACGATAAGGACACGTCCGTGGGGTTGGACGGGTTCCGAAGGGCACCACTTCTCTTTCTCTAGATACGACTGCTGCATCGAAGGCCCCACAAGGAACTTCTCATCAGTTCTTTAGAGACCCCCAGAATAACGATCCTCGATTTGTTATGTATGAGGCTCAGCTGCGCCAAACGCCATACCGGGGGTTGTGCTAGAGGAGGACGAGGGTTTGGGAGATCATCGCTAAAATAAAACAAATTAATTCCCATTAGTGACGACAAATTCATCTATATATATCTTACGCAACTAGTCGTCGCTAAAAATTGTTATATATAAAAGATAATAGCGACGACATTCACGTCGCTACTATTTCAGATAACAGCGACAACTTTGACGTTGTCGTCTCTTTTTCTCTAATTTCAAGATATAGACCACGACAATGTTGTGATGATCTAGTCGTCGCTATAGATTCAAATATACATAGCGACAACATAATGTTGTCACTATTACTCTAGAAGTATTAAACTATTGCGGTGACATTCAGCGACGACTTTGTCGTCTTTATACATGTAAAGGGACGACATTTGATCATTGACATCCTTTCTTGTAGTGTTATAAGCAGTGGATCCTGCAGAATGTATAGATAAAAAGTATATAAAAGTTATAGGTCCTATGTGGATAAAAATGATATTTGACCAACTTATAAATAAATATAAACAATAGCAAACATACTCTTGAATTGATTTCGTGCAAGTAACTGAATCGATACTAAAATATAACATAGAAAACGAGGAAAATAATACTGCCAAATTTTTCTCGAGAACAAATTTGTCATAATATGCTCAAAGAACTTGTTATGAGCATTCCTAATGTATAGTTTGTTGACGTTGGAAAATGGTTTGCACTGATTCCTAGCCAACTTGAAGATAAGTGTTGAGGTCGGATATGACCGTAATGAGTGGCAAATAGATAAATTTATGTAGGAAAACTTGATTGTATAATCTTTGTAAGAGTGCTTTTATTAAGCAGTTCAATGTCTGAACTGTTGGACATTTATGCCTCATATTTATAGGAAAATATGTAATGATTCCTTCTATTTAATACTGAGACAGGCATTAAATGGCCTATCTAGACTAGGCATTAAATGTCAAGCTTGGCATTTAATATTTACAAGACATTCCCTTTTTGAGGGTATTTAATGTGAAGGGACGTCTGACATATGGACATGATGAACCATTCTGATGACGCGAATATGACGTCGGACCTGGTGGGTCCGAGCTGGATTTCTCGGACGAGGTCCGAACTGCCCTCAAGATCAAGATGGCCTTTAACCACAATAGGGAAATGTGTCCGAACTGAGAGCTATGGAACTTTACTACGGGTCGGCCATCTCGCACTGAAATTGTTGGATAATTAATATTTATCGTGACGGAGCCAGATCGGAGGTCAACAATTGCCCCCCAAGACCTGTTTTGACTTCGGGCAAAAGAGGTTTTCAAATCCTGTTGTAGTTCGGGTGCGTGCTGATCTGGGTTCTGCCATGATAGTGTGATATTTCTGACAGTTCATCTTGTTGTTTGACACGTGGGACGAGCTTAGTGGTCATGTCAGGCTTTCGCGTGGCTCGAGTGCACGCTCTGCTGGTGTCATCATTGCGGCATTGATGGTGCTGACTCTTTACCTTCCTTGTTTATAAATAGAGGGGGAAGGTTCATTCAGAGCTCTTACCTTAAACGCTTTTATCTTCTCCGAGTTTTCTTTCTTCCGAGCTAAACGCCAGAGCGGTAGGGACCTTCTGATCTAGAAGTCACTGCGGTTTTTTGGTTCAGACCTGAGGGTTAGAACGGTCAGTACCCACTCCCTTCTCTCTCTTTCAATTTCTTTCCTTCTTTCTTTCGTTTCGTCCAGTAGCATGTCTAGCGAGGTCGGCAGCGACAGTGGGGGAGAAGCCATTTCCTGGGGTAGGGGCCAGTAAGAAGAGGTAGAGGAAGTTAGCTCAGGTAGGATGGTAGAGGGGATAAACGAGGACGAAGTCCTCAGTCCGGATCCATTAACCGCCGTCCCTCCCCCGAATAGGTCGTCTCCACAAGCCAAGACGAGTGGTGGGGGAGAAGTTAGGTCTGGAGCCTTAGGTCGGAGGGAGGCGGATGTTGAGGCAGGGCTTAGGACGGCCCCGGTTTGGAAGTGCAGGTTCTTTCCTTCTGAAGTAAATGAGAAACAACTCCGGGACTGGCATAGGACTTATAGAGTCCCGAATGAGATAGAGTTCCTCGTCCCCGGTCCCGAGGACCGGGCTGATGATCCACCGTTGGGCTGTGTGGCTTTGAACCAGGCCGTACTGGCCGCCGGGCTTAGACTTCCATTTCCTAGGATCATTAGGAAGTTCCTGCGTGAGTGGAGAATAGCTCCAACCCAGCTCTGTCCTAATGGTTGGAGGATCATGATAGGCTTTCTCATCCTCTGGGAGAAGCTCGGCTTTCTCCGCCCCTCAGTTAGGGAATTTAACAGCCTGTATTCTTTTAAGTCGGATGGGAAGAGGTCGAGCTGGTGGTACGCTTTGGTGAAGGCGAAGACGGGAGGTAGCGTCATTACCCAGACCCCGGACTCAATAAAAAATTGGAAAAAGTTCTGGTTATTCGCCCGAGGTCCATGGCAATTCTCTGCGAACGATAGTAGGCCAGATGTGAACATCCCAGTTCGTTATCACGAACTAAGTAAGGGTATTTCTTTACTTGTTCAGCTCGATTAACTGTATTTCGTTCTGACATGTTCTGTTTCTCTTGCTTCTCAGGGTATATTCCTCAAGATCTGACGCCTGAGTTGTCAGATTGAGCTTGGAGGGCCAGAGACATCAGCGAGGATCTCCGATCTAGCAGTGCGTTGATAACCGAAGAGAACTTAGTGTCAGCTCGTCTCTCTCCGTCCAGTTCAGGTCATCCGCAAGCTCGTAAGTTTTTCCGAGCTAGCTACTTGTCATCTTTTCATGTTAATGGGTTTAGTTCTGACTTTTGTTGTTCAGGTCGAACCGACGAAAGAATGAAGGATATCTCGGCTCTTCTTAAGAAGAAAGCTCAGACCGGGAAAGGCAAGAGGAAGGCCTCGACGGATGATCAGGTGCCTAATGTTCGTCCTCGACCGGAACCAGTTCCGGTCCCTGAGCGCGTCTCCAGTCCGGCTCAGAGCGTCGAGGAGATAACTTCATTCCCAATTCGTGCTGCGCCGTCCTCTAGTTACTGCCCCCGACCTCCGTCACTGTCGCAGCTCCCGCCTGTGTATCTGGGGTCGACACCGGATAAGGATGAGGAGTATCTGAAGCTCCGTGGTTCGATTCCCAAACCAGTCCGCGACTTCTTTAGGTCCAACTCTCCCACCAGGGGTGATATCGTCGGCCTGCCCTCTTCAGCAAAGAGGGCGATAACAGTGATAGGGAAGAGTTGGACTCCGACCCAGCAAAAATATCTAGACGGCATGGAGACAGTGGAGTCCATTATTACGGCATCGGTCAATACTTCTAGGGCGGCAGTTCAGCTTACCTCGGCTGTCGAGAAAATGGGAAGGTTGCTAGCCGACGTCCAGTCTATGAGGGAGGAGTGGAGGAAAGTTCTGGCTGAGCTTACTAAGGAGAAGAAGCTTAGGGCCATCTCTGAGGACGTCCTTATGAGCAAGGACGAGGAGTTGAGGCAGAAGGAGGCTGAGCTAAATGCCTTGGCAGCGGAGCTGGACGAGGAGAGGAAAAATAAGGCCGAGATTGTGCGAGAGCTGGAGGCCGAGAAGAAGATCCGGGCTGAACTTATGGCTTCTTTGGATAAGGTCGTTGACCGGGATGAGGCCGTAGCTGATTTTAAATCCTCCGATGCCTATCTGGCAGAGCAAGAGATGGTCTACTTACTCACGATGGAGGAACTGATTGAGGCGGCAGCTGAGAAGCGTCCAGACTGGGATGTTCAATTCCTAAAGGATGAGCTTGCCGAACTGAAGAAGAATTCTACACTCAATCCTCCATCTTCCGAAGAAGTAGATCAGCCCGGTGCTGAGGATTGAACTTCTGTTCTTTTTTGTTTGTACTGTTTTGAATTTTTATTGTATTAGAGCAATCTCACTAATGGACTGGAGTTTGTTGATAAAGTACCGCCATGTTGTTTCGACTTCGGATGCTTGATCTCTTATGTAGTTTTGACTAGCGATTACTGCCGTTCTGTTGCCTTGTTGAAATCAACTAATTAATCAACCAACTTCACAGATCTGACTTTGGACTTCTGACTTCAGACGACGTCTTCAATAAATTAATCAATTAACTTCTAACTTCACAGATCTGACTTTGGTCTTCTGACTTCAGATGACGTCCTTGACAAATTAATCAATTAACTTCTAACTTCACATATCTGACTTTGGACTTCTGACTTCGGACGACGTCTTCGATAAATTAATCAATTAACTTCTAACTTCACAGATCAGACTTTGGTCTTCTGACTTCGGATGACGTCTTCGACAAATTAATCAATTAACTTCTAACTTCACAGATCTGACTTTGGTATGTAGGCGAGCTGAAACTTGAGAGAATTAATCGTCGGGGATGTGGTTCGACCTGAAATGTATTTTTGGTTTAGGGGTGTGGATGCCCCCAAGTATTCAGATCGGTGTAATACAAAGTGTCCAGGTCGGTCATCTAGACGAACTCTTTTTTTTTTATGGAGAACGTAGTTCGGTCTCGTGGCCGAACTGTATTCCTTAAAAAAAACTGTGTCCTTGGGATGAAGGGACTTTAGTTTTGGTTGTTGGTGACGTAGCACTTACGTCGTCCAACGCATGTTCTAGATTTGCGGGACTTTGTGCGTCAGGTAGGTTTAGACTATGTCTAGACCTGTGGTTTTTAACGCAAGTATTTTTGTAAATGTCCTTTGATTCATACATGAGAAGTTTACAAGGTGGAAGCCGTGGCTTCTTTTAACAAAAGTAGCACATGCCTATGGGCCTTTGTAGACAAGTGTTTATTGGTAGTATTTCTTGAGGTGTTCAGCATTCCACGGGTGTGGGAGTGACAGACCTTCTGTATTTCGGAGCTCGTAAGCTCCGTTCTTGAGGGCTGTGGCAATTTTGTAAGGCCCTTCCCAATTTGGAGCAAGCGTTCCTACTTGGCTTTCTTTTGTTGCTAAGAAAACCTTTCTCAAGACTAAATCTCCATATTTGAATTTTCGTTCCTTGACCTTGCTATTGTAATACCTTGCACTTCTTTGTTTGTAAATTGTATTTTTCAATTCTGCCCCCAGCCTCTTTTCCTCTAGTAGGTCTAGCTCGGTGCTGATGACATCACCGTTGCAATTCTCATCAAAGGTCTGAACTCTAAAGGATGGGAGTTCGAGCTCTACTGGGATGACAGCTTCGATTCCAAAGGCTAACGAGAAAGGCGTTTCTCCCGTGCTTGACCGACATGTTGTTCGGTAGGACCATAGTACGCTTGGGAGCTCTTCTGCCCAAGCTCCTTTTAGTTCATCCAAGCGTGCCTTCAAGGTATGCTTGATGATCTTGTTTACGGCCTCAACTTGACCGTTGGCCTGGGGGTGATTTGGAGTGGAGAAGTGCTTCCTGATATTCAGTTCTTCGCAGAATGACCTGAGTTTAGAATTGTCGAACTGCTTCCCGTTGTCCGTAATGATTGAGTATGGGACTCCAAATCTGCAGACGATCGATTTCCATATGAAATTCGTAGTTTTCTGTTCTGTTATCTTGGCTAGCGGTTCTGCTTCCGCCCACTTAGTGAAGTAGTCTACAGCAACTATGGCATATTTAGTTCCACCTTTTTCCGTTGGAATGGGTCCGATTAGGTCGATCCCCCATTTTGAGAATGGCCATGGACTAAGGATTGAGGTCAGCCCTTCCGGATGAGCTCTAATGGTGGGGCCAAACCTCTGGCATTTGTCGTATTTTTTGGCGAATTCGATGGAGTCTTTTTTTTAGCGATGGCCAGAAGTACCCTTGCCTCAAGATTTTGTGCGCCAATGACTGTCCCCCAGCATGGTTGCCACATATTCCTTCGTGAACTTCACTGAGGGCATACTTGGCTTCGTTTTCCTTTAGACATCTCAGTAGGGGAAGCGAAAAACCCTTCTTGTATAGGACATCGTCGATTATTGTATATCTTGCTGCTCTGATCCTTAATTTTCTTGCTTCTGTGCTATCTGGGGGTACCTTACCATCCTTTAGGAATTGGATGATCTCGTCTGTCCAGCTAGAGCTCAGTTTGGATGTGGTGAGATTGTGCTCGGGCTGACTGATTGCTGGACCGCTGATCTTTCCAATCGGGATGTTTTCCAGCTCTTCTATGCCCCCGCTGGTAGCGAGTCTTGTTAGAGCGTCGGCAAGGACGTTATGAGCTCTTGGGATTTGTCTGACCTCGACGGTGTTAAATGACTTGAGTTCATTTTCTACTATCTGTGAATAAGATGCCATCCTTTCGTCTTTGGCTTGGTAGGACTTGTTGATTTGATTGACCACCAGCCGGGAGTCACTGTAAACGAGTAGTTTAAGCGCACCCATGCCTCTCGCAAATCTTAAACCGGCGATTAAGGCCTCATACTCAGCCATGTTGTTAGAGGCATGGAAATCAAATCGTAGAGACTGACACAGTGGTTCCATATCAGGGCTCATCAGCACAACTCCAGCTCCTGCACATGTTTCAATTGAGGATCCATCGACAAAGAGAGTCCAACATTCTTCTTGTTTGGTGCTTGGTTTGTGATCCGAACTGAACTCGGCAACGAAGTCAGCTAGAGCTTGACCTTTAATCGAAGTTCGAGGTCTGAAGTAGAGCTTGAACTGGTCGAGCTCTACTGCCCATTTTACAAGCCTTCCAGAAGTGTCGGGTTTTTGTAGGACTTGCCTCAGGGGGTAGTTTGATAGAACCTCTATTGGATGTTGCAAGAAGTATGGTCTGAGTTTTCTTGCAGACATGATGAGGGCATATGCCAATTTCTCCATCGGGCTGTACCTGAGTGCAGCATCATGCAGTGCCTGGCTGACGTAGTACACCGGGTGCTGGATACCTTCGTCCGTCCTGATTAGCACAGAGCTGACGGAGTGCTTTGAGACAGCTAGGTATAAGGTCAGGACTTCCTCAATTAGTGGTTTTGACAACAGCGGGGGCTGTGCTAGTTGCTTTTTTAGTTCTTCAAAGGCTAGCTGGCATGCCTCACTCCACATAAACTCTTTGCCACCTCACAAAGCGTCGAAAAAGGGTTTGCACCTGTTGGTTGACCTTGAAACAAAGCGACTGAGCGCGGCTATCCGTCCAGTTAGGCTTTGTACTTCTTTAATTTTGGTAGGAGGTCTCATTTCTTGGAGAGCTCTGATTTTCTCGAGATTGGCCTCAATACCCCTCTGGTGAACCATGTAACCTAAGAACTTTCCTGAGCCCACACCAAAAGAACATTTGGTAGGATTGAGCTTCATTTTATACCTTCTCAGTATAGAGAACATCTCAGTAAGGTATTGGATGTGATCTGTTGCCTTGGTGCTTTTGACAAGCATATCGTCAACGTATACCTCCATGGTCTTTCCGATAAGCTTGGAAAACATTGAGTTGACTAGTCATTGATAAGTTGCTCCAGCATTTTTTAGTCCGAAAGGCATAACTCGATAGCAGTACAGACCTCGGTCAGTGATGAAAGAGGTATTCTCTTGGTCACTTTCGTGCATGGCTATTTGATTGTATCCGGAGTATGCATCCATAAAGCTCAGAAGTTCATGCCCGGAAGTGGCATCCACCATTTGATCTATTCGGATGAGTGGAAAGCTGTCCTTAGGGCAAGCTTTGTTCAGATCGGTAAAGTCAATGCATACCCTCCAAGTTCCATTGCTCTTTTTTACCAGGACGGGATTGGCCACCCATCGGGGATAACGTGATTCTTTGATGAAGTCGCACTTGAGCAGCTTGTCGACTTCTTTGGCTAGGGCTTCATACCTTTCTGGGTTAAGAGGACGCTGCCGCTGCTGCCTTGGTTTGATGTCCGGGCTCGTATTCAGCCTATGGCACGAGATTTTGGGGTCTATTCCTTCCATGTCTGAGTGTTCCCATGCGAAGACATCAGTGTTGTTTTTTAGGAATGTCGTGAGCTGAGATTTCATTGATTCATTGAGCTCTTTTCCGATACGTAGGACTTTCTCAGGATGGTTGAGGTCGACCTCAATCAGATCTAGTTCTTCTACTGGTTCGGCCTTCTGTTCGCGTAATTCTGACCTCGGGTCGAGATGACCCAGATCTTCCACGGGGTCCTGCCTCAGGTCATCCATGTCCGACCTGCTTGTTGGAGGTTCGGACTCTTCCTGAAGCATGTCTACCCCTACTCGGGAGAAGGTAATGTTGCAGCTTCTGGCCACTAGTTGACTTCCTCGTACTATGCCTACCCCATGGGAAGTAGGAAATTTGATAGCATAGTGATAGATGGAGGCAGCTGCTTTGAGCTCGTGTATTATTGGTCGTCCCAGAATAGCATTGTAATTAGATAAGAGGTCTACAATTACAAAATTCACAATGATTCTCCTATGACATGGAGGGAGTCCGAGCTCGACGACGAGGGCGATCTGTCCCTTCGGGCTTACGTAGTCCCCTGTGAATCCCTATAGGGGCTTCGGGAAAGGCCTGACATGTCGGGCGACAATTTCCATTTGCTTGAACGTTCTCAGCTATAGAACATTCACAGAGCTCCCATCGTCCACTAGTGTTCGATGAATATCAATTCCGGACACCGGCATGGTGATAACGAGTGCATCCGAATGTGGTTGCAGTACATGGGACGCATCTTCTTCAGAGAATGAGAACTTCTCTGCGTCTGGGTTAGTTATGCCACCTGACAGTATTTGGTAGCTGGTATGAGCTTCCCTAGAAAGCTTGCGGCGCTGTCTCCTGGATCCTTCCAAGTACTGACTTCCTCCTACTATTGTGTGAATCTCACCTCGTCCTTGCTGGGGTGGAAGTGGAAGTTCTGCACAGTCTTGCGGACGGAGTGGCTCACCTCCTCCAGATGGTCGTGCTAGGAACTCTTTTAGGTGGCCTCGCCTGATGAGGCTCTCTATTTTCCCTTTCAAATCTCGGCAATCATCGGTGTCGTGCCCGGCGAACCGATGATATCTGCAGTATTTCCTCTGGTTGAGCTCGGATGAGTTCGCCCTCATGGGAGTGGATTTCTTGAAGATGTCCTTGTCTTTAGTTTTCATTAGGACGTTCTCAAGCGACGTATTCAGGATGTGATATCCCTGGAACCTTGGCGGAGCTGGTCTAGTCCGGCTTGGATGCTGGAAGTCCAGCCCTTTCTTCGGGATTTCTTTCTTTTCTGGTTTGAGGTCTTTCTCTTTGCCCTTAGCGTTGTCTTTCTGGTCGGACCTATCATTCTCTTGGTCTGAGGTGGCCTCCTCGGCACTGATGTGTTTTTCAGCTCTAGCCAGGAATTCTTGGTACGTTGTCGGTCCGTCCTCATGGACAGACCACCAGAATCGAGTTTTTGTTCGCAAACCTGACAAGACTGCCATCAGGGCGGCGTCGTCAGAAATTTTATCTACTTCCACTATCCTCTTGCTGAATCGGTCCATGTAGGACCTTAACGATTCAGTTCGGCCTTGTTTGATGCTGACAAGGCGTTCTTTCGGAGTAGATCGAGTTCTTGCCCCAATGAAGGTGGAGACGAACTGGCTTGATAGGTCATTCCAACTCCGAATAGAGCGCTGTGGTAATTTTTTGAACCACCTCATCGCTCTGTTCTCCATGATTGCGTCGCTGGCTCCTTGGAGTTCCATCCAGGAGGTGTATCTGTCGAGATGACCGACAGGATTGTTGCCATCCTCGTAACTAGTTAACTGTAGAATTTTTAACTTTTCTGGCAGGGGCTTTGCCAAGATATCCTCCGTGAATGGAGAGTGTCTGTCGGTGGCGTATTCTTCCTGAGTGTTTTTTTGTTTTGCTTCCAGTTCGACCAGGCGCCGCTTCATTAGTTCGAGCTCGTTCGGAGTGTTTTGTACACTCGATGCTGCCACGGACAAGGCTCCTTCCTTTCTTTGCACCTTCGGCCCCTATGGGGTTCGGAGGGGTCGACCTAGACGGTCAAAGACGCTGGTTGAGTGCTGCGTTGTAGCTTTCTTGGAAGGACTAGAGTCAATGCTTTTTCCTCCCTTGCTCTCTGATGAGCTCCTATCGCCAAAATCTAGTCTTCTTTTTACGCGGCGATCTTCGGATTTGTCACGTGCTGGAGACTCTGCTTCTGAGCTGGAAATTTGTTTAGTGGTAGCTTGGTTCTTCTCAAGCCGTTCGATAGCTCGAGTTAGGTATTCAAGCTTCTGTAGAACTGCATCCTTTTCAGGTGCGTGCGGATGAGCTGAAGTTTCTCCTTGTTGTCTGCGACAGAAGACCTGGGGAAGATTAACATGTTGGCTTCCGGTCCTTCCGTGGCTACGAATCCTGGAGTCGTGACTACGGCTCATGTTGGGGTCTTTTGTGGGTTAAAGTGTTTAGGTATGATGATTTAAGTGGGTTTGTGGAATATCGGAGGTCGCCCTCCTTCTAGCGCTAAACTGTTGACGTTGGAAAATGGTTTGTACTGATTCCTAGCCAACTTGAAGATAAGTGTTGAGGTCGGATATGACCGTAATGAGTGACAGATAGGTAAATATATGTAGAAAGACTTGATTGTATAATCTTTGTAAGAGTGCTTTTATTAAGCAGTTCAATGTCCGAACTGTTGGACATTTATGCCTCATATTTATAGGAAAATATGTAATGATTCCTTCTATTTAATGCTGAGACAGGCATTAAATGGCCTATCTAGACTAGGCATTAAATGTCAAGCTTGGCATTTAATGCTTACAAGACATTCCCTTTTTGAGGGTATTTAATGTGAAGGGACGTCTGACATATGGACATGATGAACCATTCTGATGACGCGAATATGACGTCGGACCTGGTGGGTCCGAGCTGGATTTCCCGGACGAGGTCCGAACTGCCCTCAAGATCAAGATGGCCTTTAACCACAATAGGGAAATGTGTCCGAACTGAGAGCTATGGAACTTCACTACGGGTCGGCCATCTCACACTAAAATTGTTGGATAATTAATATTTATCGTGACGGAGCCAGATCGGAGGTCAACATAGTTCATTGACAACAGGTCGAGCTTAAAAAATAATATAGCTTGTGGGTCCGATGTAATGTATAGATAATAATTGAGTAATAAACTATGAGTCTTACGAAATATGTAGATAAAAAATATGTTTGATCAATTTGAGCAATTAGCCTTGTTCAAAAAGCTACTTCCAAAATTATTTTCATAGACAAAAAAAAAAAAGGAAGGGGGGGGGGGGGGGGTGGGGAAAGACATTTCGAAATCAAAGTAAACTGAAAAAACAAAAGTAGACCACAAATTCCACACATATGAGCCCCCACCACAAGAAGACACAATAAAATCAAAGACCATAAAGTGGCAAAGTCAAGTCATTACACTTCTAGAATAAAAAAAAATACTCATTATTCTTTGATATATTTTTTTTATAGCATAAAATTAAATATTCATTACATCTTTTTTAATTCTTCTTTTTAAGAGCTAAGTTAGAGATTAAGAGCTAAGTTGGAGATATGAAAAGAAGAACGTTGAAATGGGATGACAAAATTGAAACAATCAACATTACATTTTGCCATGTCGCCAACTCAACATTTGTTAGTCTTTAAAAGCCATTTCGTATTTTCACGTTAGTTGGACAAATAGAAATGAGTTGAGTTACCAACTTTGAGATAATGTGAAAATTAAATTGGATGACTTGATTAAAATCCAACAAATCAAGTTTAGTTTTTAACTTGGATGACATGGTAATATATATGTATAAGAAAGTGCTCCTAAACAAAAGCTTTCAATTTTTAAACCATCCAACTTGTCCTATTTAATTTTAGCTCGTTAGAAAAGCCGGTGGTCACTGATCATTTAGCGAAATTTCATGTTGATCATTAAATTTTATTTTCCTGCGATTGGTCACCGGATGTAGACTTTAGTACAATTGGGACACATCTCACAAAATACATCAACATGACATTAATAAATTGAAAAAAACTTAGATAAAATTCAGTAATTTAGTTGAATTTTGCTAATTGTTCGATGGATGGAGTGCCTAGCGTTCAACTTGGAAGAAAATGAAGTTTAGTGACCAAAATGAAATTGAAAAAAAGATCAACAACTACCAGTTTTCTTACCTTATGTTTAGTTATATGAGAACTCATCAAACATGCATTACGAAAATAAACCTCGAATACTAACCATTGCAGATGCCGGAATAATAGCATTTGACATATTGGGGCTCGGATTCGTAGGATTTGCAACATATGAATAAGTCGGCCTTGGAGTGGTGATAAAAGCAGCAGTTGCTGGAATTGGAATCATTTGACTATTTGGCTGCAAGAAGCAAATATTTGTTAGGATATTCATTCCAATTCAAATCTGACAACACAGTAAAGTTTCATATTACATGATTCTGATTTATGCTTGTTGCTTGTGACATAGCTGAGGTTCTCTTGGTTTCGAGCAACGTGTAGTTGTCCAAGAACTGGACACGACCTTTGTGATTGTGATTACAATTTTTTGACTTGTAACAATCCCGACAGAGTGTGAAACCGCCATGAGGACTTTCAAAGCACTCAACACGAGAAAAATATTCCTGGTATAAATTGTGCACACCAGTCACAAGAAGGCCTTCCACTTTTGATTATATAGTAAAGTGCCATCACCTCCCCAAAATCTAAACTGCCATTGTGATCACAATCTAGCTGTTGAAAGAAGTACGCATTATACATACGCGAGTGGCCTTCCTGTCTCATGAATGCCAAGAACTCGTGCAGCTCAACACGACCATCGCCATTCGTGTCAAGTGATTTGAAGAATTCATTCGCCAGGGATTGAACCTCTGGAGAGCCAGCTTCGTAGTGAGCATTTGCAATTTCTCGCAATTCTTCCATCTCTACTTGTTGACGATGAGAGCACAGATTTGTGCAGTTAATTTTGTTGAGTTATACAGATTGACAAGGAACTTGGCTTATAAAAGAATATGTTGCCTTGATAGTATAATAATTAGATAAGATGATACTAAAAATGTGTTGACTAAATCATATCCATCCCTTATAACTTTGATAATTTCAGATAAAACTTTCTTTCATAATGTGAAAAACATAGATTCTTTATTGAATTGTCAGTTGACAAGGTGGTCCAAGGAATCGGAATCTTTTGATACGGATGGATTTTTTTTTTACCCCTGCTGACATGGCAAGCTCCATGTCAGCGGAGCTTGCCACGGGAGCTTGCCATGTCAGCAGACCCAAGAATTAAAAATGGGCAGGCCCATTTTCGCCTGCCCCCTGCCCATTCACAGCACCCAAATAATTCTGGTTTCTTTCCTAACTCTGCTCCCTCTCATGCCCTAATTCGCTGCTGCCCATTGGACGTTCCGATCGCATTAGGGTCGGAAATCACCACCACCACCCGGAGTGATAAAGCGTGCGCAGTGGCGGAGCCAGGAATTTAATGTTGGGGGGTCCTCAAACAGTGGTGGGTCGGGAGGCTTTTCGAGGGGCTGCCCCCGATTTTTTTTTTCTTAAACCACGATTACTGAGTCAATTTTTATGAGAATCTAATATATTTTTTTATGTCATAATCTTTAAAAAGTTTACAAGAAAATATTGAATACAATCGAGTCATGCAGTTAAACGTATTCGATACTCACTTCGTGTTTGTTCTGATTACTTGAAAAGACTAACTTCAATACTTTCTTCTTGGTTATTGAATGATTTCAATTTAATTCGAGTTAGATTGGACTTTATTTGTTTTCATTGCTGGGTTTAGGTTTTACTATTTTTTGTTTTGGTTAATTATTAAGAAGAATAAGTGATCTTAAAAGCATGTTTGATTCTACTATTTTAGAAAAAAATAGATTTTTCCTAAACAAATTTTGGCCCACATTCTATTCAATAAATTTGTAATTTCAATTTTACCCTTCTTGTGTGTATCTAATTATTAAATAGAGGGACAAATTGATAAATTAGTAATAAATATAGTAACCAAAAATCAACATTTGTGTGGGCTACAATTAATTAATTGGCGCTACTCTTGCTGAGAATAATCTATCTTCCCTCCAAAATAGTAGAATCAAACACAATATTTAAAAAAAAAAAAAAAATTTAAATTTTTTTTTTTTTCCAGAAAGTTGGGGGGTCCTGGTCCCCTCCAGGACCCCCCCCCCACCTCCGCCAGGGGGTCTAGGACCCCCCCCACCTCCGCCCCTGAGCGTGCGTCTCTCCGCCTCTTGTTCCTCGACCTCGTCCCATGTGGTAAGTATAATTCATTGGCTTGGTTGGGAATGTTGTCCCATAAGTCAAAAGGCTTATCCTCCCTCCGTCCCAAATATATAGACTGATTGGGTTTTTCACACGGATTAACAATATTATTGAAAAAGTAAATTTTACTAATAGTTTTCCTAATTTAACCTTATTTAATGAGTATTATTTAAAAATAATAATTATTAAAATATTGTTGGAATTATGTGTGGAAACCAAAACCAAAGCTTGTAATGTGTGGAAACCATTAAATATTTGAAGTTATCTCCACTAAATTTCAAAATTTTCAAGTTTCCAAGCATTGAATAATAAATATGGGTAAATTATGAATGTACAATTTCAAGATTAAGATGGAAAAAATGATTATAAATAAGCAACTTAAATATGGGTATTTTAGTAAAGGAACAAAAAAAAACATCTCAAAATAGAAACAAGTCTATATATTTGGGACAAAAGAAAAAGGAAATGTAGCCTATATATTTGGGACGGAGGGAGTATCTATTTTCCACCATCTTATCGACCGTGGCCCTCACTTCAGGACATTCCTCTGTGTCGTGGCTATCGGATCGATGAATTCTGCAGAATTTAGACCGAGGGTGGGGCGCCGATACTTCGCTTGTGTTCTTGCTCCTTGTGGGGGTGACTTCGTTGTGAATGGAGAAAATGGGCAGGCGAAAATGGGCCTGCCCATTTTTAATTCTTGGGTCTGCTTACGTGGTAAGCTCCGTTGACATGGAGCTTGCCATGTCAGCATTGGGTAAATAAAACTCCTGTCCTCTATTAGAGGGCAGGAGAATGGGACTGTGCACCAACCATCACGATAAATGAAACATTGGCCATACAATATCGTCCCTACCTCCATGGTAGATGACATCAAGACCGCACATTACCGTGGACATTTCTACATAAGGGCAAATTAGACTTTTTGCAGCTATTTTGGACGATTTTCATTAGACTATGAATAGTAGACATTTTTTATACGACACCGAGTAAAGATAATTTCCCTGAATTTTTCCCTTTAAAAATCAGCAATAATTAGATAAAATCTTGGAGCAATCTCTTCAAACGTCCAATCTCAACGTGATCTTCATGTGATCGTATAATTGATTTCATACCAAAATTTATTATCGATTAATTATAAGATTAAAAAAGCAGCATTCTTGTTTTATTTTCTAACAAATATTCTCTAATTGTATTTTTTGTTACTCAATTTTTTTAGACCCTTAAATATGATATAAATATAAATATATATTGAAAAGTCATTTAGGTGAAGAATAATATTATCTTGGCTCATTGATTTTTTCCTTCATTTCCTTTTCTGGACCGCAATTCTTCCAATCAAAGTTATCGTTTAAGTCTAATAATTATCTAGATGAAATTTGACTATGACAAATTGATAACATGGAAAACTATCACATATCTTTGACAATTCAACAAGTACATGAATAAAATATAAGTTACAGGACTTTCATTTATAATCAGATTTTGAATTTAAATCTCATTATGTACTACTTATTTTTATCATAAAAAAATGAAATGAAATAATCTGGAATTCAACTACTTCATGTTAACAATCGAACAACGAATTTGAGTTTCACGATGTCCAATAAATATTTACACTGCTAACTCTGACTATAGGCTACATAGGTTGATATCTGAGACTCCGAATAGTAAAAAATATTTATTTTTACTCATATAAAGTTGGCCTAAGATCTCCAAAATCTTGATCTCAATACTTACCTGAGTAGTTATTCAAAAATGGAAGAACCAATTGAAACTATAGACTTCACTCAAATTTCTCATGTTCAAATATATTCACATCAAATAGGCTGGTTGAAGTATTATACAAGTGTGGAGTCAAGATTTTTTTGATGAGACCTACTACTTAAAAAATAATAATAAATAAAATTGCATTTTGAAAATTAATTTTTTTTCGAGGTGGACCGACTTCATGACGTGCTACATAGAAAGTCTATCATGGCGTGCTAAAATAGTTGAATTTTAGGCTGCAATGTAGCAAGATTTAAATGATGTTATTCACAACAGCACCCCCTATAAATACTCTCTTCAGCTTCTGTTTTCTGCACAGCTCTAAGCTTCTTCTCAATTGTAAATCACTTCAACTTCTTTGACAGTTCCTAAGTTTTCTTAAAGGCAAACATGGGTGTCTTCAAGTTTTTCCATGAAATCAAAACTAAGGTTTCTCCCCACAGGTTGTTCAAGATTTTGGTCACCGAATCCTCTAAAGTTTTGCATAAAGCCACCCCGACCATCAAGAGTGTTGAGATCATTGAAGGAGATGGTGGTGTTGGAAGCATCTTGCTGACGACCTTCCCAGAAGGTTAGTTTACGTAACAAAATCCCGTAGAGGAGAACTAGAATAGTACGATACAGCACTGGACAAGAGCAGTGTTCCAATATTAGCATACTAAACACATCATAAGTTCGTTGTTTTTACATAATAAAATCCCAAAGAAAGAACAAGCATGTAATCTTTTCTACGCAGTAATCCCATCCAATGTTGTCCGACAGAGCATACTAAACATATATAAGTTTTGTTGTTTTTACATTACAATCTGATGAGCTTCTGTGTTATTTGGCAGGTGCTCCCTTCAAAAGCGTGAAGCACAGGATTAACGTTCTCGACCCTGTGAACTATGTATGCAACTACACTTTGATTGAAGGAGATGTACTCGGAGACAAACTCGAGTCAATTGTTTACGAGGTGAAATTCGAGCACACTGAGGATGGAGGATGTGTTGTCAAGGACACCAGTGAGTATCATACCAAGGGTGATTTTGAACTCAAAGAGGATGATATTAAAGCAGGCAAAGAACAAGCTAGGGCACTCTACAAGGCTTGTGAAGAGTACCTTACTGCCAATCCTCATGTTTGTGCCTAAACAATTTCCTATTATGCCTTAACTTTGTCAACTATAATGGAAAAATATATGTTTGCCATTTTCTGTATTCCAGCATGAGTGGGTTTGCCTTAATAAAGAACTCTGTCCTAGTTTTTGAATTGAGGTTTGTTCGAAGTTTACAGTTTTTTTCTTAATAAAACGAATTTCGCTTTGGTGCACGACGTGTACTTCTTCCAATTTCCTGTCGGAATTCGAATTAATAACAATGGTCTCGTCAAACTTCAGTGTGTAAGTTTGCTGTTGATGATTTGGACTGCTTAAAACTATGATCCTTTTATTAATTACCTGGTTCAACAAATGCAGCAGGAACAAAAAAATCTGGACAATACAATGGCAAGATGTTAACTTATTTTTTGTTCTTTAATACTGTCAAGTACTATACAAGTCCAACTTACCAAACAAGCCACAATTGTTTGTAGAAGCAGGGCATGTACAATACGTGTTTCACGATCATAGTTAACTTCGATTTCTCACGTCATCATGCTTCAAAAAAGTAACAACACATCTGAACAAAAACTAGATCAATTGAACATGAAATCTTCTTAAAATTTGCTGAATCAGTTATTGGACTAAAGCAGCAGCATAGCAGAATCGTTACGAGTCGGAACAATTATCTGTAAGCTGCTAACTAATGTTTTCTTTTTACAATTGGTAAACACAAGCTTGATCAAGAACAAAAACACTTGTCGATCTTCACTGTTTGTCATATCAAAATCTTCGAGTAAAGATTGGGATTAGTTCAGAAATTTGTGAGCTTGTAGTAACAGCTGTTTCCACAAAGAAGGATCTGATAGCCTTTGCCACAGGGGCACCTGAAATGAAGAACCAAGTAATCCCCCTTCCTCTCCACCCACACAGCTTCCTCTGCAGGTTCTTCAATTTCCATCTCAGGTCCATCCTGCAATAAACATACAACAACTCCATTAACAGGAAAGTAAATGACCAAAATCATCAAATGAAATCTCGAATAAGAACTTGAATTTAAGTAGACTTCTTCATACGCAAAATAAGTAAATAACACATAACAATCACAACAGATTGCAGTCGCATAAATTCAGTTCCGGTTTTAAATAAAGATCGATCCTAGAACAGAATGCAACAAGAAAGCATATCTGACAGAACAAAGGATGCACAGAAAGAACTTAAGGATTCCAACTTAAAAAATAAGCCGCATACTTGTATAGGCAGACACATAAATCGGATTCAAATTCGTGAAAATGAATCATTTGGACAAATAACATACCAAGAATGATTTCTTCATATGCAAAATGGCACATTATAAATAATCGCAACAAATTGCAGACGCACAATTCAGTTCGGGCTTCCAATAAAGATTGATTTAGAACATAATCCAACAAGAAATCGTATCTGACAAAGCAAAGAGTCGCCACAGCATGAACTTAAAGATTCCAACTTTAAAAACAAGCCAGATACTTGTACAGGCAGACACATAAATCCGATTCAAATTCGTTAAATGAATCCTTTGGACAAATACACCAAGAAAGATCCAACAAATTGCAAGATTAGTGTCAAATAGGCATAAAACACACAGGATATGAATCGATTAAACGGAAATACTGAAAATATTGAGACCTTGAGATTGTTGTCAATGTTGTTATCTTCAGAGCCACAGTCTTCGTGTACGCCTTCATGCAGATCTTCATTCCACCACTGGCTCATCTCTCTCAGTCTCTCCTTCATTTTTTTAAGCATCTGCAATTCACAGAGACAATTTATGGCCTTTTTTCTACCAAGAAAAACTATAAAATTTCACAATTAAACACAAAATTAAGAAATATACAACAGGAATTTGCGGTGAAGAAGAAATTAACCTTGGTATTTGGACTCTCCCTTCGGCTCAATTCTCGATTCCCCTCCCCACAGTTCGGAGACCGTGAAAACTTTCTGGTTGCCGGTGGCCGTGGCGGAGTGGTGGTGGTCACCACATGGTAATTGACAGCAGGAGTAGGATCGGAAATTGTGCGGTAGATACCTGCCGGTGCATGTGGCACTGCCTCCACTACAGATGGGACGGTTTCTTGAACAGTATTTGACTTGGAGTCCTTTTCCAATGGAGGGTTCAAGATTGGGCCCTGACTTGCGGAAACTCCTGAGAATTGTGCAGCGTTCACGGTATCAGAAGAGTATATCGGCTCAGATACAGTACGGCGAAGAGGGGACGGGTGTGGAAGTGGGAGTTTAGTGAAGCCGGGGAAGTGGTGGTTGGTGGCAGTGGTAGCCGCCGCAGACGGAAGGTGGAGAGTGGCCCTTTTAGAAGACGGTTCTTTAAACGATGAAGACGACGGTGACTGTCTCTTGGTGGAGCCGCTACCACAGTTGGTGCATTTTTCTTGTAAGCCGCCACCACAGTTGGTCTTGGAGGAAATGCCGGTGGTGGAGTGCTGAAGGGTGGCGGCGGGAGAGAGGTGGAGCATGGAGAGGCGGTTGGCGGCGCCTGATTCAAAGCCACCATCTTGTTCTTGGATTTCTTGAAGAAAATCTTCTTCTTGATCAATCATTTTTTTTTTTTTTAATCTTTGAAACTAGATTAACTGTTTTATGAATGCGAAGGGGAGAGGGAAGGTTTATAAATAGGAAATTTTTTTAGGTGGTTTGTGAAAGTGACCAAAAAGAGGTTGTCACGTGCCTGGTTTTAGGGGCTTTTTGGTCATTTGACCATAAAATAGTTCAATTCTCTACTCATTTAAATATTAATTTTGTAAAGTTAATTATATCTATTTTAAAAAGGGATTTTGGCGCAAATGGTCCATAATCTTTTCTCTTAGTATGGAATTGGCTTATTTGCACAAATGGTCCCTGATTTTTGTATTTACTGCGGGTTGAGGACCTATTTTTTTATTTTTGGCAGTTTAACCCTTATTTTAAATATTTTTGACAGCAATAGTCCTTTTCAATAATTTTCATCCAAATGACCGTGAAATTTGACGGTTGAAGTTTTTTTTACTTAAAAATGGCTTATTTGCACAAATGGTCCCTGACTTTTGTACTTACTGCAAGTTGAGGACTTATCTTTTTATTTTTGACAGTTTAGCCCCTATTTCAAATGTTTTTGGCAGCAATGGTCCTTTTCAATAATTTCCATCCAAATGACCGTGAAATTTGACGGTTGAAGTTTTTTTATTTAAAAAATGCTTATTTGCACAAATGGTCCCTTACTTTTGTAAAGAAAAATTTGTATCAAAAGTCTCTAATATTTTAGAAAGTGTTGAAAAGTCACATAACCTTCTAATCCTAACACATGTGACCCTAAACTTTTTTGACAATTTTACCCCTAACTTAAATAAATTAAAAATAACTCACAAACCTTTTCAAAAATACAATTAAGTCCTAAATCTTTTTATTTTTTTACAGATTTACACTTAAAATAATAAAAAGTGTGTCATCAAGTCCCAAAACTTTTAATTTTGTTCACCAAAATAATATTTAAAATTTGTTTGATTAAAATTAGATTTTTTAGTAAAAGTGATTGAAAAATTGTGGGACCATAAAATGTGTAGTTAAAATTAATTGTTGACTTTGACTTTAGCTTTTTAACAAAATCAAAATTGAAAACAAACAGGCTCTTAGAGTCTCTACAGATTTTGTCCAGTGGTCTATTAATTAACAAAAAAATTATACCCATGATCAAAATTTGACCAATTTAAAATTTTAATTTATTTTTCATATCAATTACTAGAGGTGACAAAATGGGTCAGCCCAGATAGCCTGGTCTCCAGGCTGGGCTGGTCCAATAAAAAATTGATCAAATAAAAATTAGGTCAATTTAGTCTAATACAACTAAACACCCCACCTCTGGCAGCCACATTTCACGGAGAGAGGATAGGTGGGGTGTTTGAAGTGTGGGGTAGGGACTTGGACAAAAAAAATTATCAGACCAGCCTGGTTGGCTAGTTGTATCGGACTAAATTGGCCTAATTTTTATTTGATCAACTTTTTATTGGACCAGCCCAACCTGGAGGTCAGGCTATCTAGGCTGACCTATTTTGCCACCTCTAGTAATTGATATGAAAAATAAATTAAAAATTTAAATTGGTCAAATTTTGATCATGGGTATAATTTTTTTGTTAATTAATAGACCACTGGACAAAATCTGTAGAGACTCTAAGAGCCTGTTTGTTTTCAATTTTGATTTTGTTAAAAAGCTAAAGTCAAAGTCAACAATTAATTTTAACTACATATTTTATGGTCCCACAATTTTTCAATCACTTTTACTAAAAAATCTGATTTTAATCAAACACATTTTAAATATCATTTTAGCAAACAAAATTAAAAGTTTTGGGACTTGATGACACACTTTTTATTATTTTAAGTGTAAATCTGTAAAAAAAAATAAAAAGATTTTGAACTTAATTGTATTTTTGAAAAGTTTTGTGAGTTATTTTTAATTTATTTAAGTTAAGGGTAAAATTGTCAAAAAAGTTTAGGATCATATGAGTTAGGATTAGAAGGTTATGTGACTTTTCAACACTTTCTAAAATATTAGGGACTTTTGCTGCAAATTTTTCTTTACAAAAGTCAGGGACCATTTGTGCAAATAAGCCTTTTTTAAATAAAAAAAACTTCAACCGTCAAATTTCACGGTCATTTGGATGGAAATTGTTGAAAAGGACCATTGCTGCCAAAAACATTTGAAATAGGGGCTAAACTGCCAAAAATGAAAAGATAGGTCCTCAACCCGCAGTAATGGCAAAAGTCAGGGACCATTTGTGCAAATAAGCCGTATGGAATTGGTCTCTAACGTTTATTTTTTGGCAACAAATCTCTAACATATGTGTTTTGGTGCAAAATTCACCATTTTGACAAATATGCCCTTAGTTTTAATTAGAAGAAATTTTATGTGGATTCTTAATCATTACAAAATGTGCAAATAAGTCCAATACTTTTATTTTTTATAAAAAAATTAAAGAAACTATCGATTTTTTTTTTTTATAGAATTAACACTTTAATAATAAACATGTCAAATAAAATTATTATTTTTATTAATAAATAATTATATTATTTAAAGAGGAAGAATGGTTTATTTTCTACATGTGGTAACAATTTAATAACTTACATGGAAAATTATTTATTTTCTACCTTTGTCAATCAAACGGACCCGGGTGTGTTTGATTGACAAGTTTTCTATGGAAAATGTCATATTCGAAGAAAATATTTTCTACTTTGACTGTTTGATACAAAAGTGGAAAATGAAAATGAATTCTAATGCACAACTACTTTAAACTTATTTTTGGCCTATTCCATGAAAAATATTTTCTTATGAGTATAATAGTTTTTATTTTCCAACTTACATAAAAAAAAAAAAAAATAAATAAAAAAATAAAAATAAAAAAATTTATTTTCCAGCTTACATAAAAAAAATTTCTTTTCTACCCTTGCCAATCAAACACATCTAAGCGATGTTCTAGACAATGTGTATTTTTTCTCTTATCACGTCAATTTGACAAATTGCATTGAAGGAAATAAAAATAAATAGTCCATTAGAGATGCTCTAATAATCCTTTCCGCCATTTCCAATGGCTAGAAAGGTATATAAGATCATTATAAATTACTTTTCACTAATTAAATTTAAATTATTTTTGAAATCTTTAATTTGACATATAACTTAGAACTGAAGCAATAGAAATAAATTATTTTTCACTAATTAAATTTAAACTATTTTTGAAATCTCTATTTTGATATATAACTTAGACTGAAGCAAAAGAAATGGCAAAAGAATAAAAACATTTATTTGGCGTCACCCCACACGCATGCACATGCGCGCGCACAGAGCCCTCTGCCCCCACCAATCTAACCAGTTCGTGTGGTTCCCCGATTCTACCAAAACATGTTAGAGATGAGAAAAATGCTTCTTGAAGTAGGGAAGAATCAACTAAAGATGCAGTTTTCGTGATGTATTCCAGCAGTTTATTTACAAATGCTTTGAGAGTTCGCGAGAGAGCATAAATTACATTTCAACATCTGTATTTAACAGAAGTTAGCCAAAATTAGCCAAGAACAGCAAAACATTAACTCAGCACCATGGAAAGAATATCATGCATCAGTGGAGCAACTTGAACCAAAATTGCAGCAGCCACTGCAAGTTAACCTGTATGCAATCATGTTCTACTACAAGGCTTACTAACAATTACATTAACTATCCATTCTCCCTGTACATTAGTTTGCATCTTTCAAAAGCTTGCAGATGGAGAAGAATGGAGTGTTTACCTAACCAATGTCACATTATCCAAGGCGAGATCAGATGTGCCAAAATTTCGATGCTTGCCATCAGCTACATTGATTAAGTGGAAGCCTTTACCAGGAAGCTGGTTGATCAGAAGAGTTTCTAATTGGCAAGCGATGCTCTTCCCAGGTACCAGGAAATAGAGGAATGAGGCATTTTGCATCCCCTCCTTCAAGCGATGTGCACGGATTCGACCCTCAAGATCATCAGTCTGAAGTTGAAGTTTAAAAGCAATGGAGAAGAAAAAGTCACATTTTTAGATAACATTAAGAAAATTCAAGGATCTTGTTTAAGAACAGGACTTCACTTGCTGTAAGGGTTTTGTGTTTGGAAAACCTAACCGTAAGATAAGTCAAAGGTAAATACCTCTCCAACATAGAGATTTTTGTCAGGTCTGAGAATCAAATACACACTCGAAGCACCAATCGTCGATGGTGGCGGTTGTTCCCGGGCAGCAACTAGAACACATTTCATTGCTGGAAGCTCTAATGCATTCTTCTTTTTGTAAAGCTCAATTAGCCTTTTCTGACAGATGCTAGTGACAGCATTCTCCACTTCCATGCACAACTTTTCCAATGGGTTCAGTGACTCAGTTGGGGGATGCACAGCTTTTTCTGCAGCATTACTTTGTTTATCAGTAGCTTTATCAGATACATGAACATCTGCAGAAGCAGTTAAGTGCTTTATTTTTGACTGATGTACTCTTAATGGATCTTTTGAATAAACTGAAAGATACAATTCCTCGGCTCTTTGAATTAATGTTTCAGGAATCCCTTCTCTCTGAGCGGTTTCAAATGCGAGGCTCTCTTTGCAAATCCCATCAATCAATTTCCACGTTGGTATAGTTTGACCATCAATACATTCTGTTCCCATAGCTTTATAGACAGCATTCTTCGTTCTCAATGGTAATTCAAATATCCCATGCAAGTGGGTAGACACAGTACCCAGGCAACCCATTGCATCGAGAGTTTCTATTACACTGCCAGCAATACATGTCCCTTTTGCTGTTTCTGTCCCTCTGCAAATTTCATCTATAAGGACGAGACTCTTTGAAGTGGCACTCGTGATAATAGAGCGAATCTCTGACATTTCAATCTGAGATATCAATATGAAGATAAAAATGAGAGATGAGTAGCTTTTTCCATAATGGTAGATTATTATGTAAATAAAGTCTGATTATATCTGTCAACCAAATATGGTCTCATTGGCATAAACATCATCTATCTATCAGCCACCATCAAGGAACAAGCAGCTCAAATACCTCAATAAAGTATTTGACTGCATCCCTGTCTCAACCTCATTTTTGTGAAAATCTAGGTTGTAGGAATTAGCATGCCTATACCCTTCATCCTTTGCACCACCAAATTCGAAACAAAATAAAAGATGTAGAACCAAAACCAAAAGACAATCAATATATTATGAATATATAAAATTTAAATTTGATTATTATTTGTTCCACACAGTAAAAATTAGGCTTGACATTGCAACTGTGACAACATTTTGCGCTCTTCCTAATTGTTGTAACACTACTACTATATGGAATAGGCCTTGTACTGTCCTACAAAACAAAAGAATGCAAACAATCATTGCACAACTACCCGATGTGTAATAAATAGCAATGAGTTATAAAAATCAGGGCCCAACATGATTCAGCAGCCACCATCTTATGCTTCAAAAGATACATGCAAGTCATGTAGACTTGTATTTCCTATACAAAGACAGTGTCCTTATGTGCAAATCTGCAAGCTCTCTCAAACTTGTATTGCTGCATATATTTCATTTAATAGAAGAAATAAAGAAAACCATTGGTATTATAATATAGGAATATATTAACCTGAAATGAACTCTTTCCATCAGCAGGGCTATCATAAGATTTCATGTGCAACATAATGGAATCAAAATGAGGAATAATAGCTGATTCTGCAGGCACCATGAATCCGCATATTCCAAGTAATGCAGCAGCACAAATTGATCGCAGCAAGCTTGATTTCCCACCTCCGTTTGGCCCCGTCAAGAGAAATAGTGATTTCATATCAACTGTGTTCCGTATGGCACTAACATGTGCTGCATCAAACCAGTAAGGAGATAGCCCCGTTATCTTCATCCCATCAGCATCTTTATCCTGCATTTGTTCCACATTCATCCTTTTAGATTTGACTGTACAGAAATAAAGTGAACAATTTCAAACACCTAACCTGCACAAATACAGTCCAGGAACAATCATACGGCCCTTATAGTTTTAAGGAACCCTTCAACGTCTTCATTACGTAAGAAACTGATGAACACCCTTGGGAGTTTATAGCTAAGAAATTTATCACAACCGTAGGGAGTTTCACATCTACTAGCCCAAAAATCCACTATACGTCTATCTTCACCTTCTCCAATTTTTTTTTTCAATTTCCTCAATTCTCTCCTTCCCAATTCTCTTTCTCTTCACCATTCTTCTCCAAATCTTTCCTTTTCAACATTGTTCCTCTTATCAATCTCCATTTATTTTTGTACGGTCAAATTCACCGATAAGTGATATACTAGTAATGGGTATTGGCATATGAATCCACTACATGTATTCTACCCAATTAGTAATATCAAAGTTCCAGCAGCAAACTCCACAAATATTATTCCCAAGCACAACTATTTTCTATATGAACTAGAGAATTAACAGGGAGTGAAAATGAGAACTTAGATGAACATAACACTGAAACTGAGAATATTCCTAATTTTGACAATGAAGGAGGTGGTGAAGAGCCACCTCAACCAATGCCACAACCCTTAAATTATTATCAACTTACTAGAGATAGAGAAAGAAGGCAAATTAAGCCTTCAGTAAGATCTGATAATGGTGATCATGTGTCATTATACTTAAGCCAAAATCTGGTAGGAAATTAACCAAATTCATCTGAAGAAGCTCTTAAGAGTAAAGAATCAAAGCTCTAGCTTGCAGCAATGCAAAAAGAGATGATTACTTAAAAATAAAACTTTGATTTTGGTAAAAAGGCCTAAAGAGCAGAAGTTTGTAGACTGTAAATGGGTTTATAAAATAAAAGAGGGAAAACAAAAGAAAGAAAAAGTGAGATATAAGGCTAGGCTAGTAGCAAAGGGATTCACCCAAAGGGAGGGAATTGATTACAATGAGATATTCTTATATGTAGTTAAATACACCTTGCCTTAGTAGCTCAGTTTGACTTGGAGTTAGATCAACTTGATGTCAAGACTACATTTCTAAATGGTGATTTACAAGAAGTCATTTATATGAATCAACCAAAGGGGTTTGAAGATAAAGGTAAAACGGAGCCAGTGTGTCTTTTGAATAATCATATGGCCCTTATAGTTTTTAGGAACCCCTTCAACTTATTCATTTTCATTATGTAAGAAACCTGATGGACACCCTTGGCAGTTCATAGCTTTGAAGAAATTTATAATGGGTATTGGTGGATGAGATCCAACACATGTAATCTACCCAATTAGTAATATCAAAGTTCCAGCAGCAAACTCACAAATATCATTCCAAAGCACAACTATTTTCTACATGAACTAGAGAACTCTATAGCCTAAATCAGGCCTGATTCTTCATGAAGCTTAGGTTGTTCAAGCTTGAAAATATAAAAGGACTATTGATACCCAAGGAGAATCTGCAACGCTTTTTCGACCTAGACCTTTTACTTTCAATGTTTCTTCATAAGCATCTTGGAGGTCTTAAGCCGCTTAAAGATGATGTTTTAAGTCTGAAACCAATAGCCAGGATTGAGAAAATTGAGGTACAGGGGATTGCCTCCTTAAAAAAGGCTTTCCAAGAACTATGCAAGACAAGGTTGTGATTTAGCTATAATATATTCAACAGTTTGTATCCATGGAACACAAAACCCAAAAACATGTATAACCTTAATAGAAATTAGTTCAAGTAAAATATATATCAGATAAATACTAACTTAGTAATTGGTGTCTTCATAAACTACCTTAAGTCTGTGACATCGAATGAGATTTGGGAAAACCCATTTCCTTCTTCTCCCTTCACTGGACAAAAACCAAAGTGCACATTTCAGGAATTCATTTCAGATCAGGAGGAAGCAGTAATTAAAAAATAGGAAAAGAAAGATCAGAAGTACAGGAACCCCATGTCATTGGCATATGGAATTTGTGAATTTCTGTGGCTGAAAGTCATTCTTGAAGATCTTAAAATCATGTGGAAAGTACTAACAGAACTCTACTCTTGTTGACAATTCTACTGTTAATCTCTCTCATAATCCAGTTCATCATACTCGGACTAAGCATGTGGAAGTGGATAGACATTTATATTACATAAGTTGATTGATACACTCCATGTGTTTCAACAAATGGAGAGCTTGCAGACATCTTAACTCAAGGCCTAGCCAATCACAAGCAAGCTAGGAATGGATAACATCCGCTAACCACCTGAAGACAAGTGTTGAGAGACATGATTTTCTGTAAATTTAATAATAGAGTAGTTACCTATTCCTTAGCTTATAGTTGTGCTGAATCCCCCAGTTTAACGGGGTTTAAATGAAAATTTGCCTAAGTTAGCATATTAGCTCTGTATAGCAATGTGTACCCAATATTCTTCTTATCAGTGACAAATATCAAATATTCCCTCATACAATCCAAACGAAAGAGCACAAAATTACTTAAATGCAACCTCACGTGGCCAAATAATGCCTTTGCAATGACAAGCAACATGGATGCAAAAACTAGGATATTGATCTTTGTTTGTAGCTCAGTAGAAAGTCCCCTCAACAATTCCAACACCTTTGTTTTTGCCTTCTCACCAGCCTCATGATACCTGAAACAAATGTGTGTGTATGATACAATTATAGAAAAGGTAATTATAAAACAAAAATACGAAAAATGAATTCCATTACAATAAAAAAGAAAGTACCTTGCTAATGCTTCCTCCACCTTCAATGTGGTGTACCATTCTTCTCCAACTCTTTTACCTTTTGAATCCAGTGCAGGCCTGAGCTGTTTAATTTGTTCTTCTCCAGGTGTACCAGCCCAAACAGAAGGTACAAAACGTTTTCCCTTGAACCATACAGCTTCATGCTCACGAGCATATAATATCTCTCCCTTGGGTCCTCCAAGTGGAGCTGTTGTAGCTTTGATTCTTGAAAGTATAGGAAGGAAATCTTCTTTAACCTACAAAATGTTGACATTCACTTTAAACATTCGCACATATCTATTGAGTAATATGGTAAATCACAAGGTCTGAGGCTGAGAAAGTGCTATCGGAATAAAAGTTAAAAATTGCTGCAGGAAGCATAGAACTCCAGGATTTTGTTATTTCCAAATGCTTCATGTACTTTCCTCTGGAAAGCAAAATTTTAATTAAAATATACCTTCAACACACCACCTCGCATGTAGATGGGAATCATTTTTCCCCCATCAAAGCCTAACATGTGCACAATTTCAGTATATGGGGTGGCTGTCTTGAACCAGAACCTTTGCTGCTCTAATTGCATGTTGAACCACTTAATCTAAAAGCTTAAGCTATTAAAGAGGACCACGTGTATATCATTTAAATCGTGCCTTCAACACGAATAATAACAATCCCTATTTTCAAGTAAATGAAACTAAGAAATTGACTAAGCATTTTACTTTATACATTTATTTATCTCAAACTCAGATTCTCTTACAGATGTGAAAGTATGCTAGGATCTCCTACATCATGTTAAACTGTTAGTAATTCACAATCCTTTCAAATTCAAAAGTTGATTTTCTTTATGATTGATAGTTAAACCTTTATTACCTTCATCTTTCCCGATGAGAAAAAATACGAGAAGTTTGTTTAATAAAATGAGACCATCAACCAAATTAAAATTGGAGTTGTGTAAAGCTTCCACTCTAATTTTGCTAAGCACAAAAGAAAGGAAAGAGCAAAGCACATATTTGGACCCCTATACAAAGAACTACCAGGCAAACCTCCAATAGCAGAGAGCCTTAAAATAATCATTTTACTAAGCTTTTCTCAATCCTTAAATCTTCTTAAACCTTAGTTAGTAAATATTTCATCAATAAAGATATTCCAAATCTCTGTTGCACATTTTAATGAACAGCAGAGGAAAATCTGAGTTATCACGAGAATCAAGTATATGTAACTTTCCTATGCCACGTATAATCACAAGAGGAGATGAACGAGACAACTAGTACTTCGCAAGGACTCTGAAAGACTTACAGTTATAGACAAGGCCTCTGCAGCTTCATCCACTTCTGCAAATTCTTCCACTAAATGAATCCTCTTGACGCGGCCTTTCCATGAAGACTCCATATCTTCAAAAAACTCATTTGGAATTGCAGTATAGGAGGTCATCTTCTGATCTTTTTCACCTTCCAAAGAGATTATTTCACCAATTCTACAAGATACAGACTGGCATTCATTCACCTGAGTAAGAAGATCAAAAGACATTAGACCCATTAATTGAACAAAAAACTTTACTACTTAAAGTGTCAACACACCGTGGGCAAAAATGAAATATAAGCACAAAGTTTCAACTTTCAACATATTATTGTTTTCATTCAACAAGATGAGTTTGAATAAAGAATGGAGAGAAATTATATCATATACATTTACTTACTAATGTCTCCAATTCAACTTTCAGCCCAGTTGCCACCCAAGTTGGATCCATTAATAACTTCAAGATTGCACTGAGCTCCAGACTTCTGTACATATGCAATATGTCGTCAAGCAAACTTTTAATTTTGCAGAACTCGATATGATTGGCCTCCCTCAACTCAAGCAACTTCACAAGCTGAAGATGGAAAAGAACAGAGACAGAAAAAAAAAAAAAAAAAGGCAGCCATAAATCAGAGACTGTGAAACCTCTACAAAGATAAAGCAAAGGACAAAAATAGGGTAATAGTCATTATCTGCTACAAAGAAAAACTGTCAGGTGTAGTACATATAAGACATGCAGATATTGCACTCATGCATGCATATGATTGTGAGAAAAGCAGTTCTAGAGTTGTATATATGACTAAAAATGACGGTAAAACAAGTCACTGTGAGTTATTCATCAAAGATAATTGAACATCTGGCTTACTGCCAGACATCTTCATGACCATATTTAATCATAATGCAATCAAACAGTCATCCTCACAACTTTTTTTGATTTTATCTTTGTTTCACAGAAATATGGAAAAGTAAATCTGAAAACTGAGAAATCCAGAAGTCTGAGTGGGGATTACAGTCCTAGAGTTTAACAATGGAAGTCCCCAACTCATTTAAAAGCAGTTAATTGTAAAACCCCAGAATAGGGCATACTGAGAAAAAATTTAGAACCATTTTGAACATATTCACCAGCAATTGATTGTGCAATGGATTAGTGGCACACAGCTTTACTTGTTGTCACTTTATGTTCCAATTATGATATCTTTCATAGTTTTCATTACAGCTTAATGAGCAAATATATGGTGAAAATGCGAGCCATGTGAATATATACTAGGTATTGAACTAACAGTAGAATTTCATGTGAACTATCAGCCAATGCCATTTCTAACACAATTAATGAGTTACTGGCATGAAGTAAAATCCAGGTTTCCAGTTCAATACTTGGGCACAAAAATATTTTGCGTCCAATGAGAGAAAAATATTTAAAAAGAAAACGAATAGCTATACTCATTTATCCAAAGCTGGTCATAAATTTGTAATGTGTGAATTAGACTTCTGCAAGCTTTGAATTCATATGCAGTGTAAGAAGTACAGAAAAAGTAAGGAAAGCACTTAAGAGTTCAGTTATGACCAACAGAATGATGAAAAAAGATTGGAGTCTTAGTGGTGAAACAGGAATGTGAAGGAGCACCATTTAAAACTTGTGATAAATTAGCTACATACTTGATTTTATATTAAAATTCCACAATTACTTTTCAACATTTTAAATTCCAAATGTAATAAATGTAACACACATTTTTTTGTAAGAAATGTAACAAGCGTAACAAATGTAACAACAAATGTTACAAAAGTAAAAACAATATTTTTAGAATAAAAAATGTAAAATAACATTTCCTAAATTCTTTCATTTTTTATGGTATATGGTGAAACTATCCCTTAAAACTTAAGGAAAAGAGGGGCCTCCAAGGCCCACGATAAGCACCGGTGATGATATTATTAGCTGATTGAGGCGATTGGGCGGTAAATGATACCATTTTAGGGAAAGAACTGTTGAGCTTGATAAAAAATGGCAGAAGAAAACATGTTTATGTGAGCATTAATTTGACATCTTGAGCAAAAATGAAAATTTGAGCAAGATATTGCTCTTCCATTAAATTTTATTCAGCTTCTTCGAAATCATGATTACTAATCTATAATTAAGAAATGAACACTATTTAAGAGCATATGATCCAACTGGTTTATCAGTTTCCCAATTCAAATCTGACTAAAGAGGTTGTAAAAAGCAACTCAAAAGCTGATAACCAATTTAGCCTCATCCTTTCCTGACTATAGCAATATAGAAATTACTAGAAGAAAAATAGAGCTTCTCTCAGACACAATTACTTGTGACCACAATCCACTTTGAATAATCAACCTTATTGGGCACAAAATTAACTTGGAGCTGATTTTTCAACACAATGGATGATATTACTTTACAATTGGCAATACATTTACGGTGAGGTAAGACATTCAGCCATTTACACGAGAAAATACTGGGAAAAGTTCATTAATATAGACAGCTTTGGTTACAAGTACAAGGTAAAGGAAGCCGACCTTGGTAGAAGGAACACAGGTAAATTCAGGAATGGAGCATGTTATATTGTTCATAAGTTTGCATGCTTCTGCAGACAGACAAAAAATCTCAGTAAGGACTGTAGAAAAAGAAATACAGATAATACAAATAAACGAATTAAGGAACCCATATATGTGTAGAGTAAGCATAGCTACAAAATATTTTCTTAAATTGTAGGTGGAGTCTAGGCACCTCATATTCATAAACAGTCTAATGAGTAATCATTTGTTCAGGGTAGGCGATGGTTTTGTTGTTCTACTGTGGTTGCAACTCGATAGCTGTGTGCATGAATGACTTGTCATCATCGTCAATGTGACAAGAGTCAAATTCTGCCATTGACCAAGGATTCTGTGCCATACCATGGAAAAGAAAGGCCCAATAATAAGCACAGGAAGAGATGAACAGAGACATTCGTGCAGGTATAGAGTCAGTCTGGGTCGCTTGGTTCTTGGGCGGCGGAATAAGGCAAGCAGAAGCGACAAGCAGTCAAAGCTTGGCTACACTGAAGCGCTTACCTAGCGCAAAATGAAGGGGGCAATGGGCATAAAAGCCATGAAAGTAGAACATTCCCCAGTTCCCCTTCTCCAAATGTAAGATCCCAAGATAATGAAGTTTGTAATTACTTGTCAAAAGTAAGGTTCTTACATAAATAAAAGAATAAAACATATACCCATACACACATATGAAGGACTCGAGGATCAGGATTCATGTACTGCTAAGAGTACAATAAGCATTTGAACAGTGTGTGAAAGGAATGAGTAAAGACTAAACAAAGATTAGGACTATGAGCTTAATACATGTCCATTGTTCATTTGTTTCGGGTACTTTGAATTCAGCATAGGTGCTTAAAGCATCCAGAGGATGAAACATTCATAAAATGAATTCATTCAAGTCTGAATGGCTAGCAAACAAAGAATATGTTGACTCAATGAACTGAAAATTCGCATAAATAAAGCTATTACAATCCCTTCTTGGTGAAAACCAATTTCCCTTCTTGGTGAAAACCAATTCTCTGTTATCCATTGAATTAGAATTCTAAACAAATATATACAGATTAGTTGCCTAAGACGACTGTGATTCTACAACTATTTAGGTTGTGTTTGATTGCAAGTGGAAAATTTGGGTGAAAAGAAAATATTTTCCATGGAAATGAATTACCAAGAAAATTTGGATTGGAAAATGTTCTATGGAAAATAAATGGATTGGAAAAGGTTAACAAATTTTCCACGGAAAATAAATTCTCCGAAAATATTTTCCTTGAAAACAAGGAAAATGTGGCCAAAAGTGGAAAACTTTGAAAAAAAATTTCCATGGAAAAACAAAAGTTGCAATCAAACAAAAGTTGGAAAATAGGTGAGAAAATGCCTTTTCCATGGAAAATTTTGCCAATCAAACAAACCAAAACTGGAAAATTGGTGGAAAATTTTCATTTTCCATGGAAAATGAAAGGAATCAAACACAGCCTTATAGCTTTATTACAGCTGCCCTATAATTAGTAATTGACTAATCTGACAGCTAATTACTAGGAATATACATGGTAAAGGAATAACAAACAATCAGATCTGTAGAATTAAGGAATTGTGCTGATTTCCAACATGTTTCACATAATGGTGTTCACCTTGAGCAGCAATATTGTTTTCATCCCGTGAGCTACACAAGTTACACTAGAAAAATCCTGAAGCCAAACAAAATGGCCCTACATAATAACAATGTACGAACTATAAATCCAAACCCTGCAAAATATATTCATTAAACACCTTGAGAAGCATCATGATAACACTATAATGAAGTGCTTTGAATCAACTTCTCATAAAAGCAGAAAGAAGAAAACAAGAATAGCATTGCTAGTATACTAATGACTACAAAGAGAAAAATGAAAACAGAAAACGACAACGAATGTAATGATTTTAACAACAGTTTAGCTCAAACAAATATTTCCAAAAAGTAATAGATGTCATGTCAATTATTTCCTATCACTTGGGATGATGACCATTATTATGAAACCTGACAGCATATAATCAAAGAGAACACCACGGGCATACAAGGTATCGGGTGTGTAATAGCAAAGAACAGAACAGGTTGTTAATTACATGATAAAGATGCCACCACATATGACTAGAAAGTGGTAGTTACTACAAATGCAACGCAAGTATCACATAACATTGCATATACAGATATATAAAAGTCACCTTGAATTGTTGATGCAATCTCATAAGCAGGAGGGTTCAGCAGAAGATCTCTAACATACCTGTGTGAACAGCAAACAAAAAGTAAAGAAACCAAAAGGCATAACTAGCTAATCAATATCCAAAATTAATATTGAGGTATTTTACTGATGAACAAAATAAGTAACAGAAATACAATTGGACAATAAAAAAGTGAACTTATGGACCATGAGATGGGAACATGGCAGAGGATGGTGTTATTGCCATTATGCTATCAAAAAGAAAATATCCCATGGAACAATTTAGAAGAAGCAAAAATGAGCACTCACAAATTTAAGGATGTGCGCATTTCCAAGAATTAAGTCAATTCAGGGCTGTTTGCATCAATATAATTGCGCTGAGAGGAAAAATGGTATTTCTAGGAAGTTTCTTATTAGTTGTAGTCTTGGTCTTAGATTTAAAAGACTAGAACATGTGATTTAACAAATATGTACAAGTTATTTCTTCCAGCAACCAACACCTCCCCACCTTTTTGATCGGCTATTAACAGCCTTCGTACCAAAAAGAAGACAA
The DNA here is from genome assembly GCA_030279155.1 of Forsythia viridissima. Lineage (NCBI taxonomy): Eukaryota > Viridiplantae > Streptophyta > Magnoliopsida > Lamiales > Oleaceae > Forsythia > Forsythia viridissima. The sequence goes on along the minus strand of CM059037.1, from coordinate 51,080,849 downwards.
ACAGGACAAAGTCAAAAATAATTTATAACATTTATTTCCTTCCATTTCTCTAGTTTACTCTAAACCACTTCCAGACCAAGTCTGACCAACAAACCTTATGAGCGAAATTCATCCCTAAAATGCCAAAAACCCAAATATATACTTATAATCACGACCGTAGAGAGTTTCTCCTCTACTGGCCCAAAAAAACACATATACGTCTATCTTCATCTTTATTCTCAAAATTAATTTTTCTCCATCATATCTCATATATTCTTCAAATTCAATCTCTTCATATCAAATTCTCAAATTCACCTTTTCTTCATCTGCTACATCATTCTCAAAATTGATTTTTCTCCATCATATCTCCTCTTCTTCAAATTCCTTCCCCTCAAATTAAATTCTCAAATCCACATTTTCTTTATCTGCTACATATTTGAATTGCCATTGAATTTGAATCGTAACCTACGGTCGAATCCACCGCGAAAAAATAGTGATGGCAATAGGACGGATTCGGATCGGATCGGATCGGCCTAATCAGTATCTGCCCCGGATCAATTTTAGAAGATCCAAATCCACGGATTGATTCGAGAAATCCAAATCCACGGATTGATTCGCCATTTCTCGGGACGGAGCGGATCTGGGGCGAAGCGGATCACTGCTTTGATCCGCAGACTGATTTGTGTATTTTTTTATTTTATTTTTTTTGTCAATTGTCATTCAAAAAATTAAACAAACATTAAAACAAACTTTACTAATTTACTACTTTTTTCTATCTTTTTCTTTCTTTATTTTTCAAATGGGGCAAATCGGATCAGATCGGGGCGCACATGATCCGATCCACCCCGCGAATCCACGAATCGAGAATATTTCGCTCCATTCAGACCGGGTATCCATCGGATTTGGGTTGGGACGGATCAGATATTTTTGTAATCTCTAAGAGAAAGCTGTATATACTAGTAATAAAATAATGCATACATATATATACAAGGACAGATATGTGTCTGTAAAAAGGCAGAAGACCCATACTAAAGTTATCACTTACAGAACGGGAAGACCGGTACAATTCGGTGGAAGCAGCACTTTGAGCAGACATGGAATTCCTTCAGTTGGTAGAGCACCTGCAAATGATGCCACAAGAAAATGCATTATTTTTAACTCAAATAGCACTAGATGATGCTCCCTAATACTTATTTTTTATTAGAAAATTAAGACAGCAGAGGTCCACAACCTATTGAATTCTGGAATTAGGTCCCCCAACCATTTTTTGGCAGCGGGGTCCCACCTTGAGCTCACCCCTCTGCATTCCCCCTCCTCGTCCCACCCCGTCTATTTGTCATCCCATTCATTATTTCCCACCCCCACCCCCGGGGGTCCCTCCCACCTGTGATGAGCAGTTTTGGCGTAGGGGTGGCAAGTATTTGAGTGCAAGGAGAAAGTTGTTTCTAATTTTAAAATTTTTATTTTTTTTATTTTATATTTAAATTTAATTGAAACTAAGGGTATAGTCGTGTTTTTAATAAAAATCTAACCTGACCTTTTAATGGTAAAACCAATGGAAACCGTACACTCAAAACCCAAATGCCACAAAATGAAAGGTTCAAGACTCAAATGCCATGAAATAAAGCCATGGGTTTGGCGACCTTCGATGCAATTTTCCAGAAAAGTAATGGTATGTTTTTCAAAAACATGACCATTAAGATGATATTATTAACTATGTACATTATTAAATTTCTACTTTTTACTTTCAAAAAACTAATTAATGCAGTGCAATTACAGTGCAATGACAACAAAAAAGTCAATGAATTGACGTATGGAATACAAGCATGTCCAAACTGTGTACAATTTTGGCTTACCAATTTGAGTGGCTGTCCCAAGGTGTAAAGGACGAGGCCTATCTTCTGAAGTAACTGTGATATTTCGGAATGTAACATCATCTTCAAGGCCATAAAGCTCTTTCACCTGAATTTGCACAAGTTAAATGGCACCAGCAGTGGTAATGACAACCAAGGAACAAAATAGCAGCAAGTCATCAGATCATTTGACTGCAACCTTAAACAAAAGTTCGTTCACCGGATTGCCTTCGAACCATTCAAATTGTCTAGAATTGCATTCTCCCCATAACAGCCCACCTTCGCCAAACTCTCTCCAGCGACACGTTCCTGTAAAAGAGCCTTTCTGATTGTGAACTATCAAATAACATGAATTACCAGCTACAGAAGAAGAGCAACAGTTATATATCATATCCAAAATCACTTATATAATCAACGTCATGGACTTCCCAATGGATAAGCTCAATTGACCGGCTGCAGTAGCCCTTAAAGCAAATGCTAGCAAAAACTAAGCTATCTGAATAGAAGACAATAAGTCCAGGATTATAAACAATTATATGGCAAATGTATAGGCAACTTCTAGTAAGCTACCTACTGCTACCCAGAAGAGTGTTAATTGTCAGAGTTATTACATTGTTTAAAGACAAGAAATGAGTAAATTGCAGTGCCTCCAACCAGCAGAAATATAGCAAGAAAAGATACTTAAGGCATCAATGTAGTCAGACAGCAACAAAACATGAACTCATGGAAAATGAAATCAACATAAGTCCATAGTGTCTTTCCATTTTCTGAATTTTCTGGTAGGGAGTATCCCGAAGCATTGACAGTAAAGACAACCTGTGAAAAATTTATCTTTCTTGCACATTTAGCCTTGCATAAATGTGTATCACATGAAGCACACAAAATCATCCAAACCATCAGAGAACTGCAGTGGTTCCATGTCACAGATACTAGGTTCTAAGTATTACTTTCTGCAAGGAGCAGGTGCAGAAGATCTCACAAACCTGAAGAATTGTTCTTTAATGATGAATGCAGGAACAAATGATGGCACCGACAAGTACGAATCTTAGTAACTAGGGCTTCTTCTGTTAGACCATCTTCTGCAGAATAAGTCTTCATAGTCTCCAGCACCAAAATCATGCAGTATCCCTTGGCCGAACGAGATATTCCTTGGGTCATGGAGCCACCATTAGAGACTCAGAAACTTGAGTTTATCAATATTACAATAAATGAAAATAATAAGCAACAAAGCAAATCAGAAATACAATATAATAATATCTTAATAATTTACTAAACTACCCCGCATAGGTTTGCTTTGCTCATACCAACTACAGGCATTGGCTCTGGAAAGTCAAGGTCATGATCATCTCCTACAAGCCCAAAGACATAAGGACTACCCGGATGTGCATGCCTGAAAAGTAATATCCAGTCAGTACAGGATACACACGTTAAACGGTGATGAGACAAGAATTCTGGTCATTGTTCTCTAGGATGGCCTCAATATGTTACACTAGCAAGCCAATTTATATGCAAAGACTAGCATATACAAATGTGAAACTGTAAACGCAGAATTTTTCTGAAAAAGAAAAGGAGCATAAATTAAATCATCACAACATTCATCATTGCAGTGCTCAAAGTCCAAGCAAATGTAACTTAGACAAGATAGTTATATTGAAAGCTGACAAATAAGATTCTTTGCATCATAAACATTAGATTGCACAAATTTGCAAAAACTATATGGGTAGTGAGGGAATTTGATCATCCTAAAAAGTGATGATGGCATCATTCATCAATAAAGAACCCAGAAAATGGAGCTTGGATGTCTCTTGATAAAGCCGCTGTAATTCTTGCTAGCAAAGGAGCGGCAGTAATGGGCTCTGCCACAAATAAATGATTCTCACTATGAGTTTGCACGGATGTATGGAAAAGGATAAAAAAGAGGAGAAAACTGGGACATGGCACCTTAATGACTGATATACGCAGTATCTTCGCTGGAGATATATATACTTAGGAAAGATTTTTTAAACCTTATATTTTGGGAATAAAAAAATATGCTTCCTGTGGTTTGTTCATCTCTTGCCAAGTTTGTAGATGGGAGCTGCAGTTGTTAAAGATTGATTGTACCTTCTGATGAATATGTTGTAACATCTGGAGGCCTATTGAAGATACCACTTTTTGTATTTTCATTTTTTAGGAGTGTGTGTGTGTATACTCCAATTATACGCAGTTACACAGAAACCTAGCAAAAATAGAGTCCCAAAAGGCTATGGGCAATGCATTGAACTTTCTTTAACCTATATGTACAAGAAGTAAATAATGAGCACAAAAAAATAGCAGCACCAGATCAAAGGACTTTCTCTAGGAACTGGTCATGGGTAACCTTATATTAAAATGGTTAAAAGCCAACACAACGCATCAGCCATGTCATCCTAAAATCTTCAAGACTATTGATTATTTGATTTGATTGATTACTTCACTGATTTTGTAATCCAACAAAATAAATAAATAAGCTGCTTTCTCCCCCTCCTAAAAGTCTAAGAGATCATTCCCCACTAGACATCAATCCATCTTGCCCCAAAACCAACAACTTTCTTTTCCCGACACCCATTACAAAAAGCATTACGAAACAAATCAGGCAATCGCATGTTGACACTCTTCCTAATGATACATATTCTCCTTCCTTAAAGTATATAATGCCCCCTATCAAGTGACACTGAAAGGTGCATAATAAATGTCAAATTATACAGTACATTTCCCGCTAAGTGACAACTGACTAATAGACCAACAATGACTCGACCATACATCATATACAAAATTTTCAAAAGCCACCAAAGAGGATCATACACCTCTAATGCCAAACAAAGTACAAGAGTTTAAAGTATCAGTTTAACAATGTCCACGATGGACACTTGGACAGTGACAGTGACACGAAATAAACATTTCCTTATGCATGAATGGAAGGGTCTTGATATGTTAGCAGCACGAGCTGCATGATTTCAATTTCCAAACTGGATTTTGTTGCAGACCTGTGACCACCAATTGTTTATAGTGAAAAATGCAACTGCTAAATCCTGCCATTTCTTTAACTTGACCATATGCAATATAGGCTTTTTTATACCGATTTTAAATTCTTCAAATGCAAGCCATGTCTAAGAAACAGCAGTGCAAAGTAAATAGAAGTTGTAAAACCTATTGATCCACCAATACGCCAGTTAATTTTCCATAATATTTTGGACAATGAATGTCTGCTTCTCTATAAAGATGATAATTGAATAAAGATAAGGTACTGAGTGACTACCAGATCCATGGATTGATACAAAACACTACCCAAGACATGAAATTGTTGTCTCTAAATAAATTAGTAACAACTTCAAAGTTTCAGTTGATATCACAACTTTGATGCATGTGGTTATAAGGCACGAACTTTCCAGTTTAACTCAACAGAAAAAGCCTTTTCATGCCAACAAGCAGAGAAGATATACAAACCATTTCTCAATGATAAAGTTCTCCTGCCCTCTCCCTCTTAAGGGATCCTAACAGCCTGGTTCTTTCGTCATGCTGAACTAGACAGTTACAATCCATTTCATCTTATTAGTGCAGGGATGAACCCAATCCAGAGTATGAAAAGTAAAAGAAAAGAAAGGAAGCAGAATTGCCTCAGAAATGCAGAAGCAAGATTTTAATAATACATAGCACCGAGAACCAGAGACAAAACAACCAATTCAGAGAGTCCAGTAAGACAGTTGATAGATTCAATTACCCAGATATGAAACGACTTTTACGAGTTCGAGCCTGAGTTGGACCCTGAACTTCCTCCACTATGCACTAGAATCAAATTAGCCCAGTCATTATTGAATATAATATTAGAAACTTTTGTACTTAAAAAATATCCAAAATGACAATTTGGCAATAAAATTGAAGCAAAACCAATTTTTTATTCCTGCGTACTCACAACAGAGAAGCCATTACATGTCAGGTCATCCAATGTCTGCCGTAAATTCTGCAGCGGCAAGTAATGAAGCATTAACAAGTAGACTCCCAAAAAAACCAACTTTTTAAAAATTACTAGAAATCTAGCCACAAAGTTCTGAAGCAAAATAGGAGTTTTACAGAAGAAAAGAAAAAAAAATCAATACAAACAAACATCTCTCGACATGCTTTAATAAAAAACAAACAGCAAAACCCTTTATTCACTCTTCATCGAGATTCTAAAGTGATACCCATTCAATAGCCCTTGGCAACATTTTAGCAGTGCAGAATAACAGGATCGTTTATTAGTCATCACACTACAGAAACATGGCAATAAAGTTCACCATTTCCAAGGCTGCATTTCTCAAGATGCAAAGAATCATCTAGAATAAGGGCAAAGAGTAAATTCTTTGTAAAGCCTTGGTGATCTCAGTTACTATTAAAGCCTTAACTCAAATTCAATCATATCTAACCTTGTAGACCTTTGGTTATGCAGCAAAACTGGTTTCAATGCAATAAAAGAATCAATATATCTTCCCCATAATTTGCAAACAAAATTCATCATATATAAGTACCAAATGTATGAAAGTGCTGGTTGACAAGTACGAAATTTTTTTCCACCAGATTATTTTTTTCCTTGTCAGGAGATAAGGAAAACTAATATAGCTAATTACTCAGCATGACCACTCTTGGACTTGATCCAATCCTAAAGAGACAGCAAGTATATGTAAACACAATAATTTATACCACAACAGGACAACCAGCTTTTGGAATGCTGTCTGAACGCAAACCACCAAAAGGATTCAGTCCAGCATATTCCACAAGAATGCAGGCATCAATGCCAATTGCCTCATAGAAATCCCCAACCTGGAAAAAATGAGGTGAAAAGATGAGGAAGAACTGGCCACTAATATTTAATCAAGATGTGGTGGTATTGAAAATATAGACATGTGACATTAATATTTCAAAGTGTGCGAGTAAAATGAACATAAAAGAAAATGAAAGAAGCCACATTAACATACTCTGCATAATAAAACTTCACGCGGGAACTGTGACTTGAATTGCACCATTTCCCAATTAAGAGTTCCTTCTTTAAGACTACAACATGCGCAGAAGAAGAGAAGTTACCACATATTACTCAGATAATTGGTATTCATAATAATAAAACATGCACAATCATATAAATTGAAATCAGATGCACCTGAAAACACAATGTTAATTGATTTACAACATTAAAAAAACCATTGAGGAATACATTATAAAATGGAATGCTAGTTATAGAAACACGATTTAGTATGCTGAGAGAAAGGAGTGTAAAGACATCAGATTAACGAAAAAGTATCTTGCCTCAGAGAGTGAAGGTTCCAAAAAGAGAAAATACTGTAAATAATATTTCAAAAAACAAATTACAAAAGCTGTCTTTTGACTCGTAAGTAGAAAGGAAAACTACATGTGTGAAACCTATACACCCAAGACATTGTTCCTAAAGAATAGCTCTTTGCCAGCTATATATATGCTGAAATAATGGAAGTACAAAGAAACGGGATAGTAAGTTGTCATCTGTACTCTGCAACCCATGCAACCATACAAGATCACCTAAATGGCATACACATTTCACCTTCATCAATGATAGCATAAATATATTATCAAACTGAATCAGGATGACACTTTTTTCGTGTGGTTAAGACTTGTAAAATGTAATATCACTTGATTAAAATATTAAAATAGGGACAAAAAGTTTTGTTGCTAACCATGTAACCTTTAAGATATTACCTCCCATTCCTTAAGCTAGTATCAATGCCCAGAAGATTAGAATATGTAAGCCTCTTAATCAGTTGAACAGAAGAAGGCTTTCTGCACATCTGCATTTTCTGAAATATGGAATCATAGTTGTATAAGACTAGCATGAAATTGTTAATAAGTGCATACCAGCAATAAGCAGTGATTATGCATTATATATTTTATATAGCAAACTCAGCCAAACACAATAATGTATCTTACCTCCTTCCACCATGTAATGTGAGCATAATCTTTCTCCTCCAGGACAATTTTCAATTGTTTCTGTTTTTTAGTAGTTTTGGTAAAATGCTTTCTTTCTCTGACACACAAAGCACGCTCAGACTGCCTGGCACCGTTGAGAAGGAACAGTGAATGCTAGAAGTTAGACATTAAATTCATTAAGATAATTTTTAGGCTGGAAATAATAGAAAGCAAAGAACTGGCCAAATATCGAATGGCAAGATATACCGAAACTGCATTTAATCTAAAAGAAAGTGGGAAAAATTAAATAGCATAGGTCATTGCTTGGGGAACTGTAGATGCACTGCTTCCAATGGGACAAATGTAATAGTAAACTTCTCATCATCATGTACTTTTTTTCAGTTACATGGCACGATGCTAAATGATACATAAAATGGGGAACATAGCTTCTAAAATTTATGTGATGATTCCAGCACTCTTCGTGAAAGACACAGAATGAGAAGTACAAGAAATATCTCTAGAGCATCACAGATCATAAAGTTTCCATAGACTAGAAATTGTCTCAGTCCCCAAGTAGATGAGGGTTTCAAATTTTCCATTTAACTGTATGTCCCCACTTATTAATCCGAGGTTGTTTTTCACATAAAGAAGGTAGAGACATTTTCTTTTAAATGGTCAGCCACGGATAAATTTGTACATAAATTATTCGATTTTCTATGAGGCCACCAATTTCCATTGATGAATGTTACACCTCTCCTTCATGCAAGGATTTAGTACAGTTTAAGTTACTTGAGTTAGCCTCTCAATTGCTTCAAATTAGCTCATATTTTCAGAGACACTAAAAGAATCAGAAATTTCCAGTTTTGGTGAGTGAATACAAAAAATCTTGGAAGAACTCGTTCTGCAAAAAATACCCACAACTAGATTTTGCTTCATTGAAAAATCAAAGCTTTTAAATAATAAATGAACCCATACTTAAATGCTGATAACTAAGCCAATATCTTTAATTTTTTCCCTCGTTCACATCGTCAAATTTGATCTCTTATACTTCTTTCCTTGTAAAGAAAGCATACCCAAAGACACAAAACAAAACATGAAAAACACCAAGGAACCATACATTAAAGCACAACTGAAGGAATAAATCAATGCGCTTCCCAAAAACACTTTAAATTCACACAAAAACATCAAAAACAACTACCACATGTGGAGCAATATTAGATAACAAATCTCTCAGTTGGCTAAAAAAGACTGCGTATTTTACATTCTTCAAACAAAAAGGCTGAATCTTTAAAGAACATAGCAAGAATAGCCAAAAATAGTAAACATTGTTAATTCATGACATTGATAAGGCTCGACTGGAAAAATAGTGTTTGGAGCTTCTTATTAAAACCCCATTAAAACAAAAACAAAAAAAAAACAAATATTGTAGGTCCCATATGAAACATAGATTGCATATTACAATTTTTTTAAAGAAAACTACATACACACAAACATATGTATCTATAGAGAGAAGGGGGGCTTTAGTTACCTTAAGGGGACGGAGGAAGACGAGAAGAAGCTGCGGCGGTGGTGACGAGGAAGACTGAAGAGCAGGGATAGAGAGCGCCACCAGGGAACTAGAACGACGACGTTTTTGGCAGTTATCCAATACATGTTTCGATTTCTGTGACTATGGGGAAAAAGGCAGAGCAGTAGGGATTTTTATCTGACGGATGGGTTTAGTGGAAGTAAGCTACTTCCCGCCAGAAGAAAGCAGAAAGCAAGAAATGTCTGTTCAAAGATAAATGTAACTTTTTATGGGGCAAAAACACAAATTCAAAGAAATATCAAATATGCGTCTTCTCTAACGTTATAAAAAGCGTAAAGTGTGCAATGTTTTAAAAAGTGTAAAGCGTGACTAAACGTAGAGGTTGAGCTCTAAGCTTTTTTGGCCTAGGCGATAGAGAAATAAGTGTAAGGTGAGGGCGAAATGTAAAGTGTGACTAAGCATGAAAACCGCGCTTCACACCTAGACAGAATTTAGGCAGATTTTTTAAAATATTGGTTTTCTGTACTTATAAATTGGTCTAATATCATTTTTAAATAAAAAAAGAATTGAATCACTTCTTGTCCAAGTTATTTCATGCTTCAAAAATAAATTTCGAGTGTAAATTGTTGCGTAAATTTTCTTCTTCACTTTTTGTGTTCCTATTTTAAAAGACAAAAGTAATGATTATTTACAATGCATATAATTCATGTAATTCATATAAATTATGGCTTAATCGAGGTATTATAAAAAGATAACTTTAAATCGAATCAAAATGCAATTCTGTAGCTACAACCTAGAACCCGACCACAACTATTTCAGTTCTTGATTCTAATAATTGAATTGAACTGATTTCGGTCCAAGATTGAATGGTTATGAACAAAATGTCTATCCTTAAGTAAATTGAGAAGAAGGGGTTTGGACAACGTTGTTGATGAACCAAGTATTGTAATGAAATCCATGTCATGCCCCTTGTGAGATAAAATTGCAAGTTTTCGTGATATGGTAAGCATGACGAAAAATGTAAATATTTTTATGAAAGTACTCTGGTGGAGGAGGGGTATACAATATATGGCAAATCAACAATTACAGAGAGTCTAAGAGGATTAGCTTTTCAAATTTCGGGATCGTTTGACAGATATTATAAACTAGTTTATAAACCAATATTGGTTTATTAGAGTTGAAATTGTTGACTTTTCATGTTAAAAGTGGGTTGAAAAGTCAAAAATGACTGCTGAGATAAACTAAAATTGGTTTATAATGTATGTCAAACAGGCCCTTCATCTAACTCCTTTTACCACACAAATACACACAAGGCAAAGATTGGGGATACGAACTACTGTGGTGTGGGGGTTGTGTGCCACAATGAAAGAGGTGAGACAATTGTAGCCTTCTCCAAATCACTGTGGGGAAATGTGACACCACACAATAGTGAATGTATGGTTATTCTTGAAAGGCTTCGATTTGCAGTTGAATATGGTGTGGTCATAATAGATGTCGAGTCACATTGTAGCAAGGTGGTGCAAGTTGTTCTACATCCCAGCTTCCATGCCCTAGAAGGCGTCATGTTGCTTTTAATATTGCTGAAGTAATGTTCTCTTTTTCGAACTTGTGAATGTAATCATGTTAGGCATGAAGCAAATGGTGTAACCCATGCTCTTGCAAACATGCACAGTGTAATTTTTAAAAGTCCGTTTGACAGAGATAAACTAGTTTATAAACCAATATTGGTTTATTTAAGTTGAAATTGTTAACTTTTCATGTTAAAAGTTGGTTGAAAAGTAAAAAATAACTGTTGAAATAAATTAAAAACGATTTATAAACCATACCAAATAAGCTCTAAATAAGCTTGTTAGTTGATAGACCCTCTTGAATTATAGGTTAGATTTAATATTATGAAGACTTGTCTTTATGATCCAGTATTAAAAATGCAAACCCACACATTTGATTTGAGTATGACAAGGTGTTTTACCTTGATTGTTTGTACTTGTGAGAATGATATTATAATTTAGAAACAACGCCTAATCCTTTTTCTTTTTTCCCTTTTCTAATGTTCTTCCTTAAACTTTAAAAATCTAAAAATCAAATTACAATAGGAAGGGAAAGGTGGCCGGCTGCTTGGATCATTCAAAAGGAATTACATAAAAAAAAATTTTAATTTCTTCATAATGTGGCTGATGAAAAGTCTCCAAATTCTATTTCTTTTTAATGAAAATTAATCCATGATCTTAACGACAAAGAAGATCGTTGAAAACAAGCCGAAAACCTTTTAAAATTTTGCTATAACAAGATTATTTTGCCCAAACAACCCTTAACACTGTCCAATATTACGTATACTCCAAGTTGCGTCAAATAGTATAAAACGACCATTTGACCCTCTTTTTGTGATTAAAAAAAATTTCATGAAATCACTACCATTGAAATTCTCATATTTTTCTACTTCATATTTCACAACTTCATGTCTGAAAACTTTAATGCACTCGGACTCTCTTAAATCTCAGAAGAATCTCAAATACTTCAACTTCAATCTTCATTTCTCATGCTGGAAATCTCATTAATCCTCGAAAATAACCATTTTTCCCTGCAAACCCAAAATTAGAAATTTGGGCCCGAAGTTATTGGAAATATATCTAAAACTTTGCTTAAAGTTAATAGACTCCTAATCATGTTTATAATGGTCATCTCGAGTCTAAGTGAACTTAAAATGAAAGTTCTCTATAATATTACAATCTAGTCCTCGAACTTTTCATGAAATTGCAAAAGTAGACCAAATTAATTTCTAGCAACTAAACATCCCATTTCTCATTAATTACTCTCATAAAACATCATATTCTAAACATGGAGAAATAGCACAAATAAATATTCAAGCATAAAAGATTCGAGGTATTTCAAAGTGCATTTATCACAATATTTTCAATTTATGCATGGTGTACAAAAAATAAGGAAGGACCCAATCAAAGATAAAAGACATTTTTATGTACAATATCACACATTAATAGAAAGTTGATTTGTAGTCCATTCAATCTGGTAACCAATACATTCATCAAATCTACTTGAAGATCAAAGGTACAAGGTTATGTATGATGTATCAAATTATCTTCTTCATAACTAAATTCCACACCTATTATGTCACCCAAAAGGCCAAAACGTATTTCGTTTAGATTTAGATCTTGTTTGGTATGATTTTTTTTTAACTTTTTTTTTTCTCAAACTCATTTTCAACTACATGTTTCATGGGACCCACAACTTTTATCAACTTTTCAACCACACATTTCACCATATATTTTTTTCCAAAATCTCTTAAAAAATTATTTTTAAACTCCATCAAACATGCACTTACTTATACAAGGCCTAATTATGGGACATGTATAGTTTCCCAACTGACAAGAAAGGAAGTGATGAACGAATTTAATCCTAAATCGGATCAAGGGAAGAGTATAGTGCCTAAAGGGCATCAATACCCATGTGTCAAAGTATCATACTCTTATAGTAGGGTATCGATATCCATATATCAGTCACATAGGCAGTCATTGATGTTAGAATATAATATATATGTTAGAATATAAATATATATATTAGAATATTTGTTTACCTAATATAGATTAGGGTTTTCATCACTATAAAAACTCCATTGTAATTGTATTTTGATTAAGCCGTTTTGCTTAATACAATTGATTTATTCACATGGTATCAGAGCGCTAATCCGTGGGTACTTGGGATTTCTATCCTTCTTCAATGTCTTGGGGTCGGTGGCTTTTGTAATTATCTTCTTTGACTTCTTCTTAAAAGCTGTTGAACCTGATTTCACCGCCTTAGCAGTCTTCAAGGCCTGAGCCTTTGGGTCAGACTGCTGGAGCCATTTGGGACCGAAGAAATCCTAAAAACTAAAGAACTCTACCTGTTTACCTTGAAGGCCAGAGCTCCATGTGTGCATCTTTTGATATTTCCAGCGGCGTTTGAAGGTCAGGCCTAGCATTGAAGCTGCCGGATTTTGACTTCTTGGCCTGCTTTTGCTTCTTGTGTAGCTCGGATATTGAGCTAACCAGGCAGCAGGCGGTTTGGTGGACAAGTACACGTTCAGCCTGGAACTTTAATTTCTTCTTGCAGACTGTTTTCATCTCTCTCTATATCTATATATGTGTATGTATATCCCCAGTCCATTGACATCATTGGAGGAAGCCGAGGCCTTTAAGACAATCTTGATTTGATCAAGTTTGTCAGTTTCAGACTTTCTAGCTGGTACATCTGACAAACGGACAGCAGGGAACTTACTTTCTGGCTTCTTCAAAACCAAATTTAATAATGGCAACGGAAAGGGATGATTCCCTTCAATCTATTAGTGTAAGATTAATTGGTCAGAATTATTCATATTGGAGTACTGTGATGAAAAATTTTCTCAAGGGTAAAAAATTATGGGGTTATATTATTGGAACTATTGTGATACCTAAGAATACTAGTGATAATTATACTATTGATGTTGATGTTTGGGAGTCAAACAATGCAAAAATTCTTACTTGGATTCACAATTCTGTCGATCATTCCATTGGTGCACAATTGGCAAAATATGAAACTGCTAAGGAAGTCTGGGATCATTTGCAGAAGTTATACACTAAGTCTAACTTTGCAAAACGATTTCAGTTGGAGATTGATATACGAGCCTTACAACAGAAAAATATGGGTATTCTGGAATTTTATACTGCTATGACATCGATTTGGGATGAGTTGGCTCTTACAGAATCGGCAGGACTGAAAGCATGTGAGGATTATATTGTTTATAGAGAGGAGCAACGATTAGTTCAGTTCTTGATGGCACTTCGTAATTCTTTTGAGGGCCTTAGAGGCTCTATCTTGCATCGTACTCCTCTTCCTTCTGTTGATTCAGTGGTTAGTGAACTTGTGGCTGAGGAAACATGTTTGAAATCCCTAACAGGTGAGGCATCCCTTCCTACTTCTGGTACTTCAGTTTTGGCTGTCCCCTCTCGACCATCTACGCAGAATCAGAACAGAGGTTATGTGCGAGTTGCTAGTGATGAGTGTAGCTTTTGCAAGAAAAAGGGACATTGGAAGGCTCAATGTCCTAAAAAGCTACAATCTTTACAGAGTCAACAGCAGTCACAACATCGATTTTATCGTCCCAATGCTAACACAGTAGCAGCCATGCCACCTTGTGACTCACATACTCTTGGAGCACCTCCTTCTAATCCTCAGCTCACTACTCTAGCTGAGCAATTTCAAAAGTTTCTTGCCACTCAGCCTCATGCTATGTCAGCTTCTACTCATGCAGGTTTGTCGTCCCAAAACCCCTCAAGTATTTCTTCTTCGTGGATCTTTGACTCAGGTGCCTCTAAACACATGTCTTCTGACTCCACACTGTTTGATTCCTTACGTCCCTCTAATTCGTCTGTGTCTATTATGACTGCTGATGGCACTCCACTGCCTTTGGTAGGGGTTGGTTCTGTTAATACATACAATTTATCACTCTCCGATGTCTATTGTGTTCCAGCTCTTTCTTTGAATCTTATATCTATTGGTCAGTTATGTGACTCTGGATACTTAGTTCAATTTTCTTCTACTGCTTGTCATGTGCAGGATCCTCAATCTCAGAAGCTGATTGGGATAGGCCATAGAAAAGGAGGTTTATATGTTTTGGACAATCTGCAACCACCGCATGCTGCAGCCTCTAGTGTTGATTTGTCGTCTTTTTCTTTGAATTCTTCTTCTTCTAGTTTTTATTTGTGGCATTCTCGCCTTGGACATGTTTCTGCTAGTCGTTTAAAATTTTTAGTTTCTAAAGGTCAATTGGGAGATTTGCGAACTCATGATATCTCTGATTGTAGTGGTTGCAAATTAGCTAAATTTTCTGCTTTACCTTTTTCTCGAAGTATTTCTCGTTCTGTTGCACCATTTGACCTTGTTCATTCTGATGTGTGGGGGCCTGCTCCTATTGCTACAAAAGGAGGGTCTAGATATTATGTCTCGTTTATTGATGATTATAGTCGTTATTGTTGGGTTTATCTTATGAAACGACGTTCTGAGTTTCTTTCTATTTATCTTTCTTTTAGAGCACTTGTTAAAACTCAACATTCTGCTGTTATTAAGTGCTTTAGATGTGACTTGGGTGGAGAGTATACCTCTACTGACTTTTCTACATTGCTTGCTTCTGATGGCACAATTCACCAATCCTCATGTACTGACACCCCACAACAAAATGGTATTGCTGAACGTAAGCATAGACATATTATTGAAACTGCCCGTTCTCTACTTTTATCTACCAAAGTTCCTAGTGAATTTTGGGGAGAAGCAGTTCTAACTGCTGTCCACTTAATTAATAAAATTCCGTCCTCTCACACTTCGGGTTTATCACCTTCTGAAACACTATTTGGACATCCTCCTGATTATTCTCTTCTCAGAGTTTTTGGGTGCACATGTTTTGTCCTTCGTCCTCAAGTAGAACGTAGTAAGTTGACTTCTCGTTCTGCTATTTGTGTCTTCTTAGGATATGGGGAGGGACAAAAGGGTTATCGCTGTTTTGATCCTATTAATAAAAAACTATATGTTTCCCGCCAAGTTGTGTTTCTTGAACATATTCCATTCTTTTCTATTCCTGATAATATTCATATCATGACTCAGGCTGATCTCATTCATATTGATCCCTTTTCTGATCATATTGATAGCTCACATTCCCTTACCCCACTTGTTGTTGATCCTTCTCCTACTACAGGTACGCATGCGCCGCCTCATAATGATCCTTCCCCTTCTATGGCCACCCAAGCACCATCTGAGATTGTTGATCAACCTCCTTCTTCTCGATATCCTCCACGTATTCGTAAGTCTACTCAGTTACCTGATTTTGCTTATTCTTGTTATTCAGAATCTTTCTGCTGTTTCTTAACATCTATTCACAAGCTTTCTGAGCCTTCTTCCTATAAAGAAGCTATTCTAGATCCTCTCTGGCAACAGGCTATGGCTGATGAACTCTCTGCTTTACATAAGACAGACACTTGGGATCTAGTTTCATTACCTCAGGGTAAACATGCTATTGGTTCACGTTGGATCTATAAAATCAAAACCAAATCTGATGGTTCGATTGAGCACTACAAGGCTAGGTTGGTTGCTAAGGGGTTTAGTCAGCAGTATGGTTTAGATTATGAAGAGACTTTTGCTCCTGTTGCAAAGATGACTACTGTTCGTACACTTATTGCAGTTGCTTCTGTTTTCCGGTGGAATCTCTCTCAGTTGGATGTTAAAAATGCATTCCTAAATGGAACCCTTCAGGAGGACGTCTACATGGTTCCTCCTCCTGGTGTTTCTCATCATCCTGGATATGTCTGCAAACTTAAGAAAGCACTTTATGGTCTCAAACAGGCACCTCGCGCTTGGTTTGAAAAATTTTCTACTGTTGTTGCCTCTCTTGGCTTTACATCCAGCCATCATGATTCTGCTTTGTTTTCTAGATGCACTTCCTCTGGTCGTATTTTACTCCTTTTATATGTTGATGACATGATTATCACTGGTGATGGTGTTAATGGTATTGCTGCCTTAAAATCTGATTTAGCTCGTCGTTTTGAAATGAAGGATTTAGGTCATTTATCTTATTTTTTGGGGATCGAGGTTTCTTCTTCTCCTAGAGGTTATCTTCTCACTCAGTCTAAGTATGCAACTGATGTCATTGAGCGTGCTCGTCTCACTGATACTAAGACTGCTGATACTCCTCTTGAAACCAATGTTCGTTATTCACCTTCTGACAGTATCCCTTTGCCTGATCCCAATCTGTACCGCACTATCGTTGGAAGTCTCGTCTATCTCACCATCACCCGTCCCGATATTGCTTATGCTGTTCACATTGTTAGTCAGTTTGTCTCTGCTCCGACTACCGTTCACTGGGGAGCTGTTGTTCGTATTCTGCGCTATCTTCGTGGTACTTGTTTTCAGAGTCTCTTATTCCCATCGACTTCTTCCTTGGAGCTCCGCGCATACTCTGATGCTGATTGGGCCAGTAACCCAACTGATCACAAGTCCACTACTGGTTTTTGTCTATTTTTGGGAGACTCACTTATCTCTTGGAAGAGTAAGAAGCAGAATGTAGTTTCTCGTTCTTCTACTGAAGCAGAGTATCGTGCTATGGCGTCTACCACTACTGAGATTGTGTGGTTGCGTTGGTTACTTGCTGACATGGGTGTTTCTCTTTCCTCTCCGACTCCTATGTATTGTGATAATAAGAGTGCTATTTCGATTTCTCACAACTCTGTGTTCCATGAGCGCACGAAGTATATTGAGATTGATTGTCACCTGATTCGCCACCATCTTCAGCATGGCACTATTTCTTTACCTTTTGTTTCTTCATCATTGCAGCTTGCTGACTTTTTCACAAAGTCACATCCGGTACATCGTTTTCGTTTCTTACTTGACAAACTCTCGCTGCTTATTGCTGTAGCATCGTGAGTTTGAGGCGGGATGTTAGAATATAATATATATGTTAGAATATAAATATATATATTAGAATATTTGTTTACCTAATATAGATTAGGGTTTTCATCACTATAAAAACTCCATTGTAATTGTATTTTGATTAAGCCGTTTTGCTTAATACAATTGATTCTGACAAGAAAGGAAGTGATGAACGAATTTAATCCTAAATCGGATCAAGGGAAGAGTATAGTGCCTAAAGGGCATCAATACCCATGTGTCAAAGTATCATACTCTTATAGTAGAGTATCGATATCCATATATCAGTCACATAGGCAGTCATTGAAACTTACCATTGTCAATGCAATCTATCAAGGGTGCCATAATTCCATGAGGCATGGATCTTGGTGATTGAGTGCTGAGTTGGCTACAATTGTATAACCGCAACTTTTGACGAATCCATCGCCGAGGACATACCCCAAAAATAATACCTTCTTGGTCATAAAGGCACATTTAGAAGTAGTCTCCCGACTAGGGACCGCTTAAACTTACACCACAAGTGTGGGCTTGGAATTAGCACTACATACCAATATATCTTCAAAATAGACTACGAAGAAATAGCCCATAAAGAGCCGAAGCATCTGATTCATTACTCCAATCAAAGTACTTGGGTCCTTCGACATTCCAAATGGCATAACCAACCACTCATAGAGGCTTCACGGGTTTTGAAAGTCATCTTCTACCCATCATTAGGACGAATTCGTATCTAATGATAATAGCTCTTCAAGTCAAGCAAAATAAACAATTCTGCAAGTATTAAACCAATATACAAAACCAAATTCTTCATCCAAGTGTCGAGAAGTTTGAGAAACATTGATGATATATTTTATAGGGAACAAATGGAACAAACTCGTGGGAGTTGGCCAGGTTAGAGGAGCGCCAATTCGTTACTATATTTGCTATATTTTTCTTATATTGAAGAGGATGAAATACATTGATGAGTTTTTTTTTTTTTTTTCTCCCAGATAGGGGATATGTTGTATTATGCATTCAATATGTTTATGATTTGTAACTGATATTGAATATTTAGAATGGCACAATTGTGAAACTTTTCGCGACAGAATTAGCGACTGGAGAACTTGTAGATACAGGGGGATAGAATAATAGACTGGCCTCCAGTTGAAGAAGACATATTACTGCCAAATATCGTATCAAATACACGAAACTGCTTTTGAACATTAGTTTTAACTGTGATAACAAGCATAATAATTATTTGATAGGTGCAAAGTCATCAGGACACATTGCCATATATACTCTGCTTTGGTTTGGTTGTGTAGTTCTCTTTTTCAACCATTTATTTTTCATTAAGACCATATAAATAATGCATAGTTTGCACATTTGATCATGTGTTTTAGGGCATGTTTGGGGTGCTCGACTAGTAGTAGAGTCAACAAGATTTGAACTTCTCTTTTTTGAAATGGTCTAGTCTTGTTCAATCTACTTTACCAAAGATGTCCTCAGTGGGCATATTTTACATTATTATCTTTAGAAATATAGCAACCAAGATGGCAGTAATGAACATGTTGACAAGCCCCTTAGTGCTTGCTTCCCCTCGAATATTTTCAAGATTCCGAAGAATAGACTCCAATGATGTCATTAGCATTTCATATGGTGTGCTAGTTGCCGATGACACTCCAAATGTCGTTGTGCTTTCGTATCCCTTTGGAGTCCCAAATTTCTCCTCTTCCTTGTCAGACTTCTCCTCATCATTTTTTGGATTCTAGAGAGAAAAAGAAGCAATTAATTAATGTAATACACGAAAAAAATTGGTAGATATTCAATGAAATAAATATTGATTTACTTTGTGTTTATATTAAAATGATAGATTCTCAATAGTTAGCAAAGAAAAATTGATCACAGTAAGAAATTACCTTAGATTCTCGTAACAGCTTAAGCATGGAAAGGCTATCCACAAAGTCGGCAGACGTGTGATGGTGATCGAATTCTCCTCCACGATAACAAGCACAGCAAAGGGAAAATAGATCGTCGCCCTCTTTTTGACACCGCAGGCAGGAAAAGTGCAAGCCAGGTAACAGCTTTCCACACAAATCGCAAAAGGGAATACCAACTTCATTTGCATAGCACATTGCCACAAGATGGTTAAAATCAAGAGTTCCATTATTGTTGGATGCAAATTGTTCAAAGAATTTGATGTCACGATCTAAGAACTCAGGTTCAAACTCATATTCAGAGTTGGAGACTCGTTGAGTACAGAACTCGTAAAACTCCATGAAACTCACTTTTCCATCCTTGTCTGCATCCACGGCTCTAAACAGCTTTCTTAACTCATACTTGTCCTTTTCAGATGCTCTTTCAAAGTGTGATTTTGCAACTTCTATCATCTCATCCATCTCTCTGAGGCAGCTAGGGTTTGCAGGATAATTGAAAGACTAGTATTTATGGAGAAAAATCAAGAAAAAGAAATAGATTAGTCATTAGTCTAGTCAATGGCTCTCCCAACTGTGGACATTATCAGTGATGCTGCCAAGAGATGATTTTTAAGCACGTTTTAAGCTTAGCCAAATATGCTCAATAGTATATGATTTTTTCAGCAGAAGTACTGCAGATTTCTAATTCTTGTTCAAGTTTCAGGGCATGCCAAGTCCAGTCTGATTAATGGAGGACACGCCGAACCTGATTTTCACCAATGTTAATGGGCTCTGGAGTGCCCATCCAAGGGGGTGTCTAAGAATGCTTTCACATAACGTTCAGGAAGAGCCTTGGTTTAGTTTTGCTTTATAGTGATAGTATAACAGCACACCTCAATACTACATAAAACCATATTTTTAAAATATATAATCTTCTTGTAAATTGAATCCTGAAAATTTTCTAGTATTAAAGTTCGTGATGAAAAATTTCAGCAAATTGTCATAAATGTAACACATGTAATGCAAGCTCATAGAGATTCCTAAGTCATCCCAAGTCAAAGTCACAAAGTTCGAGCCTAAATAGTGAAAGACATGGGAACACCTTGGCATGGAAAGAAGCTCGGCGTCTCAAGCATGCCGAGCTGCAATTTAATCGTCTCAAGCATATGTTGTTAATGATTTCGATAATTAATTATAGATGTGAAATTTTAACTCAACATGCCTCTAGAAGCCAATCATAGAATCCAATTGCTCGAATGAGCTTAATGAGTTTTGATCTCAACTCAATTCAGATTGCTTTTAAATTTGAAATATTACACCAAGATAACAACGCTGACAGAAAGATCAAGTAGTTCCTAAATTGACTGAATTTGAATTCAAATGAGTTTCTGTTGTATATTATCAACAAGCTTATCCTGATTTGACGAAGAATTATAATCCTTAACACCTTCTATCCATATCCTAGTAGCCAACTAGACTTATTAAATGCTTTATAGTTCGACGAATTTTAGGTGCTCAAACGCTGAAAAACTTTAACATGGAAAAGAGAAATTTAAATCCATCCATGTTTCAATGAATGATCAGACCTCAACCAAAAATGACACCATGTGGGTTCCTTCCAAAACCTTCTGACTTATCTTATTTTATCATGTATCTATCTGTATCCACCAACTTCAATTCTCCAGCAATCGTCATTGACTTAAACTAAGTCAGATGATATCTAATTTATAATGTATTCCAATCTCTTCAATTTGGATCAATCACCACTTGCAAAAAAAAATTCATGTAAATGGATGTAGTTGAATTTGGTCCCGGGTTAAAAAACTTTTAGATGTGTTAAGTACTCGAGAGAGACGAAACTCTAAGGAAAGTAGAAGTTCAATAACTATATATTTAACTGTGTTTTTAATCCATTTGTTGTAAGAACTGATAGCAAATTACCTTCCTGTGAGTTTCTTGTTCCTCCGTCAGGCGATCTCTAAACATCATAAGAAGAGAATGATGATCCAAGAAGTTGCTTGACGAGTGCTCGTGTTGGAATTTACCCTCACGGTAACAATTACAACAGAGGTCAAATGTTTTGGGGACTTTCCCAAGACAAAGAAAGCAAGAGAAGTATGGACCAACCAGTAAATCACGGCAACAATTGCACCTACAGATTCTGATCTTCTTCATGTAGTAAATAGCCAAAACTTCATAAAAATTCAAAGTTCCATCACCATTTGTGTCAAGTTGTTTGAAGACTTTGTCATTTGAAAACCAGGAACTCACAGACTCCTTGAACTCCCACAAGCTTACTTTACCATCCCCATCTTGATCCAGACTTTCAAAGAATTCGCGTGCCGAATATTTTTCCTCTTTACTTGCTCTGTCATAATAAGCCCTTGCAATTTTTCTCATTCCTTCCATCTCTCTCTCTCTCTCTAGTATGAAATGGTCGATAACGAGCAAGCATTGATTTTACAAAGAAGTCCTACCTAAAAAATTTGATAAAGAAAACTTCTAGTTGTAAAGAAATAAATTATTATAAAAGAGACTTTGATTTATTCAAATCGGTGGCTCCTACTTGGTGCATACAATGAGAGAGAAACAAATTTGCGGAATAATTAACGGAGTTGCTGCTACCAAAATTTGTACCTAGCAATATTGTATGAATTGGACTACGAGAGGGTAGAGCAAAACCTAGAACGGATGGACTTAAACAAGCGGGCTCGACCTTGGTAGGCTTCCGGATACTTGAAACAAAGGTGATGAAGGGGGTCCTCGTTGCCCCTCCAATACTTAAATCAGCATGGGAGGAGAGAGAGTTTAAGATGTACATGTTAAACTCTATAAGAAAAGCGTACTTCAACAATGAATAGAGATGACTATTTACAGTTGTTGACCAAAAAATGTTGATCCAATTTTGACAAAAAATTGAAGAAGAAGAAGGATGTGTTTTTACAAGAGAACTCATGATTAAATATTTTCTCATCCTTCGAGTACCGCGGCGGCAGTAGTGGTGGAGACCTACTAAGGGTAGTGGGGCTTCTTTACCCCGTTTTCACTCTGACGTGATAATCAGTATGTGAAATTTGTTGGGATATTTTCTCAAAACTTGCCAAAATCAGACAACTGTTGAAAGGGAAGACTTCTAGGTTGACTAAAATTACAAGTTTCCTAATCTTGGACACTTAGGTAGTCGAAACTTGGAAGATATCCAAGTCAACTAAAATTGAACAAGTTTCCAAATCTTGGACTCCTTGGTAGTTTAAACTTGTATGAAAATTAGGTCATTCGTTAACTATAAATTAACGTGGTTTATTCTCTTTTGTGGTGGTGACCTGAGAGTTTTCTGAGAGAAAAATTGTAAGCCTGCTATCCTAATTGTTTTTCTTGTTGTCTTTGTGGGTTGTACAAAGAGTAAAAATTGGTGGGTGCGGTAAAGCTTAGGATATTATTTTTCTTGAGATACTTGGGATTTGGGTGGGTGAAATCTATATGATTGTAACAATTTTTCATATAGTGAAAGCTTTGACAGTCCGTAAATCTTTCTATATCTTTATATTTTTCTGTTTCGTTATATTTCTCTAAACAAGGATCTTGTGGGCAATAAAGGAATTGGTATCAATTCCCAACAAAATTAACCCAAATATGTAGAATAACAATAATGAGTACGTGTATTGTGTTTTTACCTGGAGGGTTGGCCTCTATTTATACTCTATTTATAGGGATGACCTGCAGTTATGATCTTCAATGGTCATTGATGACGGGCGTCCTTTCATCTCTCTCATTATTAGGAGTTAATGAAGGATATTTTGTCTTTCCAACTACTGGTATTTCATCTTTCCAATTGCCGATAGTAACTGTCATTTTATGGGTTGGCTATTTGGCTAACCTAGAGCTTGTTTGACAAAGCTTAAAAACTAGTTTATAAACCAATTTTTGGTTTATTTGACCAATATTGGTTTATTTGAGTTGAAATTGTTGACTTTTCATGTTAAAATTGAGTTGAAAAGTCAAAAATTACGGCTGAAAAAAAAAATCAAAATGGGTTTTTAAGCTTTGTCAAACAAGCTCCTAATGGCAGTTGAATTATTGCTGTCTATCTGTAAGAAGCGAGCTTATGAGACCAATGAGGCGTACGGACGGACGAGACGATTGAACACTTGAAGTAGGCATCCCAAGGAGTGCAGCCATGCACCAAAGTGTAATCATATTTATCATCATAAACTCCTCCACTTTTCATGGACCACTGTCAATGAAAAGTAAAAATATTGTCTTTCAAATAACTATTCTTGACCAAATAGTCAAAAAATAACATATGTAATAAATAAATAATTATTTATTATTATTATTTTTTTTTTTCATTTGTAACAAAAATCACATGGAAATGTGTTATTTGGCGAGGCGTGGTCAAGTAATAATTTACAGTGTGGTCGGCCAAATATAGACTAAATATTTTGGACCTAATTTAAATCTAATATGGGTTTAAATCCCAGCCCCATTTAGAGGGAATTTTTTTTCTATATAAGAGAGGTAGAGGGGGATATTATTTGTAGTATTCTCATATCTCCTTGCTTGGTTGGAATTCTTTTCAGACTGATCTCTCTTTTCCTATCTGAGTTATAGAGGTTTTTTCTTCTTTCATCATCTAAGGTAATCTTTTCACCCTTGTTTTTCTTTAAATTCTTCGGTCTTTTTTTTTTTTCTTAAATGTATAAAATGGTAATTACTTCTAGTAGTAGCTTTTCAACCAATAAATCTAATACCAGTATTAGAGACCCGTCTTATCGCACCTTATCTATAGGCGTGATTAGGCGCACATAGGCGTAAGTTTTTTAGTTAAAAATATAGTTGACAAAAAAAGCGCGTGCCTAAGAATTAAGCGAGGCATGAAGGTCACGCTTCGCGTCTAGGTGCGCTTTTTAGAACATTGATTTGAATGCATTTAATTATGGATAGTTAGTTTGACCCATTCTCTATTTCAATAAGTTAAATGTATACAATATGATCTCTTATTATATTTCTTAATTAACTTTTTTTAATATAATTAAAATTATTTATTCATATTGATATTTACTAGTATACCGCTTTTCTCCACAATGAGATCCGACCGTAGAGTGAAGAATATGTTGAAGATTGAGAGAGAATTTTATTTGAGTGGGGGTTAGTTTTTGAAGAAATTAAGAAGAATATGGAGAAAGAAATTGAGAGTGAAAGTAAGATAGAGATGATTTTGTTTGAGAGATATGAAGACGTAGTGACATACATTTTATAACGCCCAGGATTTTTTCCACCCAGGGGGTCACTAAAATAATTTCTAAAATATATTGAACGACTCTAAATAATATTTATCGTGTCCTTGAATGATTTTAAAAATATAACTTTTGCGGAAAATAGCAAGCGCGCAAGGGAAAAAGAATTTTGCTTAAAATTTTCATAGTTTTACCTATATCGTGATAGGTGTCGCCACAAATTATTTAACCATTCAAATGAATTCTAAAAATTTCAAAAATTGAACCGTAGATATTTGGGACTACAGACTACAACATGTTAAAATTTCAAAACTTAGCTACTTCGTTTGGTAAGTGAAAATATTATTCGAAGTTGATTGAAAAACTGTCTCGGGTGCCTTGAAACAACCCACTAAAATATTCATAATAAATTCATGTGATGGAATTTTAGAGTGATTCAAATTCCTATTATTAGACCACATATAGGGCTTTTTATAGCCACTATTTTCACTCAAAAAATCCAACCATAGAAAAAGTTATGATTTTCCAAAGCAGGTGCAATAAGCTGAAAAATTCAGAAAATAGAACTAGACATTTAAAACTAGATAATTTTAACAACAAATGAACCAACATCTCTTTTTTCATAAATATTACATAATTAAATACTGAATCAAATACTTAAAAATATCGTATTCACATCATAATTGACTCGATCATCTCGACATCAAAACTTAAACTAAATAAAAAAATTCTACGTCATGCTCGCTAGCCTACGCCATCGTATCAATGCTAACCAATTCAATCTGAAATTTATTCATTTTGGGGTGAGTATTTCATAAGAAACACTCAGTAGCCATACATACTAACATGTGGAAAAAATTATACGTAAACATAAATGATCATGCCATCATTTTTAAACGTACAAAAAAACACATAAATTGGTAACCGGTACCACATAAAATCATAAATGATTACCTTCAATCACTAATATATTAAAGTGATTACTTTCAATTACTATCATAATGTTCCTTCATAATAAATTTTCATGGCATTTATATCACATAATAATTTCACAAACATTATTTAAAAATCATAGTAAAATTAGTAAGTAAAACTACCTCAAAATAGAGTTTTCGGTTGAAGTTGTGATAGAGAATGAATCGTTACTGTACTTTTTTTAAAATCAAACCCACACGCTCTCTTTCTTTATTACAAAATATGTATATGCTGGATATTATAGGGAACTGCTGTAAAGTTTAGAAAAGAGGAAGTAGGGCCGAATTTGGAGGAGAATTAAGGAAGAAATCTGGAATATTTTTTGGCCTGATTATGGTGTAATTAATGGACCGAAATTGGGGAGGATTGAGAAAAGTTTTGGGACTTCTTGTTGCACTAAATTGGAGGGGGATGGAAGGGGTTTTTCTGGAGTTTTGGGGCCAAAAATGAGGAGAGAAAAAGTGAACAAAGGAAGCTAACAACTTCCTACTGGAAAGGGGCTGAACTTCTAAGAAACGGGTAGATTGCTGGATTGTTTTAGCACTTGAAGTGGAGAGAAATATCAAGGATTTAAGGGGCTGAAATTTGGATAGAAAAGTGTAACAAACTAGAGTGTGAGATGGCAAAAAAAAATAAACAAAGGGAAGGCTTAAGAAGGGGACGAATTTCAGTAACTGCTGGGCAGATTTTTGGAAGCATTTTTGAGGTTGAATTAGTGAGGGAAAATGAGGTCTTGGAGGGGCCGAATTCTTTGGAAAATATGGAAGTAAAAACACTTAATTTTGTTGGAAATTGGTTTAAAATGTTGATAAATTAACTAAGTGACTTCGTGTCAACTTAGCCAAATATACAAGTCCCGACCCAATCCGTTTAGGCAAATTTGTTTGCCACTTTGACGTACGCTTCGGGGGCAACGCCCCCGGAACGGGGATCGACCTGTCCGGTCAGGTCGCGGGGGTCGAGGGGGCAGCGCCTCTCGTGGGGGCTCGGGGGCAACGCCCCCGGACAAAAATTCAGATTTATCTGTATGTTTAAAGGGTATATTTGACATCTCGAAACCAATATCGAATGAATGAGAAATTACGAAAAATGACAAAATCGGGTCAAATGTTTGACCATGCAAACGCACAGGTATGTAAACCTGCGATCGCAATATGGCTAAAATTTTAGCAGAACGTATTTTGGTCCTTCCATGCGATCGCATTGGTTATTCTGGATGAAGATCTGTTCTATTTTTTGTACCTTGCGATCGCAGCTTGGATAAACCATGCGATCGCATGGGTTTGCGTGAACAGACATGTTCTTTTGAAGTGTTGCACGATTTGGTTTAATACCTTTTCGTTTCCAACTGATCTTCAACGTTAAAAAGGGACTCTGGACGTCCATTTTACAGAGTTGTTGATACAAAAACGATTTGCATATCATCCTTCATAATTCCTTACTTCTTGAATCAAAAATTTTTGCATTTTGTTGCTTGAATTTCTGGTTTTCATATTCATTTCATCTTTTGGAGTACAAAACCGATTTCCGGTTTGTTGTGCTTGTGGTTTGTAGTGCTTCAACCACAAGTAGGAAGCCGTTGTATCTTGGGAGTCATTTGCCATATACCGTAGGCACCGTTGCGGGACAAAATAGACTTAAGGACAAAGAGTTCAACTCTTGCCTCGGTGTATTTTCATCCTTTCCATTTTCAGTTTGATTGCTTTGAGTCACTTCCACAGAATTCCGCCAACAAATTTGTGGACTGAAAAGTGATGGAAAATGGGGAAGAAATGGTAGGAATGGAGAGCAGTTTTTCAGTTTACATGGGGGTAGTTTTGAGAGGAAGGGAGCAGTTTGGCTGGAGTTTATGGACGTTTTTTTCAAGGCTGGAAGAGGGCTTGTGGGACGATTTTTCAGCTGGGTTTAGGGACCAATTAGGGGCTGATTTCTGGAAGAAAATAACCTGAAAATCTGAGGCTAAAAATGGAGAAGAAAATGGCAGTTTTGGAAGATCATGGTGGACAGTTTTCTTTACTGCATGGGGACTGTTTGGCTGGTTGAAAATGTAGAGTTGGGGACGGTTTTTCAGATTATGGGAGGGGCTATTTGGTTGGATGAAAAGTGAGGAAAAGTGGGGGGAGAAAATTGAAGGATAATGGATCATGGGTTGGGCGGTTTTTCTTCACTGCATGGGACTGTTTGGTTGATGAAAATATGGCAAAATGGTGGGTAGTTTTCTTGTTGAAAAGGGATCAGTTATTTTGTAGCAAGGAGGGTCGGTTATTGGCTAAATTTTGGAGTTGAAATGAACCGGGTTTTGAGTTAATTATATGTGAACTTTTGGGTCGAAAAATAAGTCGGGCTTTGGCTAAGAAATTTGAAAATAAAGGGCTGAGATTTTTAATTAAACAAAATGAACCAAAATAATAATTCACGCTAGCCGAAATTTATTTTTCATACAACTTCAAATTTAAAAGCTTTCCAAAACTCAAAATAGGACAATGTTCATTTTCGAATTAATATTCCAAATTCGTCAACTTAAAATTTAAAACAAACATGCACAACATTTAACGTGACAAAAATATTTAAAATGTACTAAGGGGTTCGTAGCGACGTCGAAAGTAAAAAAAAAATTATTTATTTGAAATTAAAAGTTGAAAATTTTTCGATCGTTACACATTCACTTTTTTTGCCCATTGTGGAGAAAACATCCCTACAGTCGGTGATTATATATGACTTTATTATTTGACTAACTCAATATAATTTTAACATGCATGTTATAATATAAGCATTTAAGAAAATTCATAAATTGCAAAATCATGAACAATGACATAGATAATCAAAACCAATAAGAAAATGAAATATTGATTTAAAATTAATGATAATCTTTTACTTCACTTAAAATAATAAATCGCCGCATGAAATTCAGTTTTTAATTACAAGACATCTTAATTATTATATTTATTGTTTATATTTTAATTTATTTTAAGAATATATTTAAGTAGATTTTCGATTCGATATTGGTCCACCACAACCAGTGGCCTTTCAGTTGAAATAGTAACCCACTGACTTGGAGCTAGAGTCAATGTCTGGATTGATTTTGTAACTATGTTATATATAATGAGAAGTAGTCCTACTTGGCGGGTAAGACTCATATTGACGAATTTGGATTTTGTTAGATGTAATATAATAGAGAATTATTCTTAATGAAATTAGTTTAGCATCTTCAATGCAACCGTAAATTGTTTAAAAAAATTATCCATATAAATAAAATAAATATATTTAAAAAATTCATCTCCCATGCAAGCTGTCAATGATTTTATCAAGGTAACGTGGCAAAAGAAATAACATACATGGCCTAAAACTGTCTAAATTCAGAAGTTCTGTTAAACATGCGGACTAAACAAAATTTATATTTCTTATGTAAATTTATATGTGAGTTTGTTTTTATTTTAAAAAAATAAAAGTTAATTAGACAGTATTATTGAATTGTAAAAAGAATCACCCCAACCCCACCAAACCCACCCCACCCTCTTCATTTTCATTCCCCGACGCTTTGCTATTTTCAGTCCCACCCTACATACACATACATCACCATATCTCTATTTCATATTTCTCTCTCTCTCTCTCTCACACACACACACACACACACACAGTTGGGGTTTCAGTTTTTGTCCTTGACCTTTTTTACTCAGCTTATATGTTCAAATGACTTTATCATACCACCATTCTCTCTCTCCCTATCCTCAATTCCTCATCTACCCATACCCCACACTTCTTCCCCACCACCACCACCACCACCACCACCACCACCACTGTTGCATCCTCCACCTCCGCCCCAGTGTAGTTTCCAAGGCCAAGACCAAAAAACTCATTTTGGGCACCCCAAGTGTGACAGTGGAAAAGAGCAAGTACAGTTATGATGTCGAGACACTAATTAACAAGCTTTTTAGCCTCCCACCCTGCGGAAGCATTGCCATGTGTCTTGATAAGTTTGTTGCAACATCAGTATTTGTTGTAGCTGTCCTCCAAGCCCTCGGTTGCATCACAGTAATTGTCACTTATAGATAAATTGTTGTTGCTTAAGCAGCAACAAAAATAGGAGGAGAGAACACTTGGTGCACCAATAGCAACATTGCTTTCACATATGCGCTGAGAGCATCATCCCTACCAAAGGCTTGGCGAGTCACCATTTGTGCAATTGCAAGCGTCTGGTCTGTCAGCTGGAAATGCTTCTAGGGATCATGCTCAGTTTCAGCATGTGAATTGTTTCGAATTGGTTCACAGATAGCTCATGCTCCCAATTTGCAAGATGAAGTTCTTCTAATATTATTTTACATTCTAGTGTTCCCTATGATAATAGCTCGATTATTGCTTATGAAGTTCTTTCTATGCATCTGCCTCATCAAATTTTTGGGAATACTGTCCATCATAGGAACTAGGATGCCTCTGTGTGAGAGAGAAAGAGATATGTGAAATAGAGATATAGTGGTGTATGTATATATTGGGTGGGACTGAAAATGGCAAAGCGTCGGGAGATGAAAACGAAGGGGGTGGGAGGGAAAAAATGATTCATTTTTAATTGAGAACACTTATCTGAATAAAATACAATAGTTTATGATTTATTTGTATTTTTGAAAATGTTAAGGGCCTAATTGCAATACTTTCATTGTATTTTATTTTTCTATCATTTTAATTTATTTAGTCAATAGACAAAATTGTCAAAGAATTGTCAGAATAGTGAAAAATAGTAATTTGGGGACCTGAGAATAAATGAAAAAATGAGGATAATATCTGCTAAAAAAAAGAATAAGGATGAAATTGTTACAAACCTAAAAGAATGTGGACAATTAGTATAATTAACTATTTTTCTTAAGGTTAAATAAACTAATTAAATAAAAAAATTATTAATGATTTTAGAATAATTAAAATATTATCAAAATAATAAAATGCAATAAGGCCAGGTTTTGCCTAAGCACGCTTAGAGCATTTCTATTGCTATCTACTATTTTGAATGTTAAGCTAATATGACGATGAAGTAGAGGGAACAAAACTCATGTGGCATCATTTATGGTAAAAGATCGTCCAAGAACCGTCTAATTTTAGACACCCTGTTATACGGTCTTCTACTTATTTTTTCATTAAACCGTGTTTATCACTCTCATCTATTTTTCCTTTCTCTTTCTTCATTCTACTATCTCTCTTCTCATTTATTTTTATCTTTCTTGTTACATAGAATTTTTAGACAGTATCTAACATTAAAGATGTTCTTTGACAGCTTTGATTTTGTCGTCTTGCTACGTATAATCTAATAATAATCTCGATTAATATAAGAGAAAATTGTAATATTAGTCTTCAACCTATTAATTTAGTAGCAATCAGGTCCCCATTATATTCTATTTGGCATTCAAATCCCAACTTATCGTTTTTGTAGCATCATAAATCCCCAACTCACAAAATCTGTCTAATTGAACTCTAAAATGTCAACGTTTTAATAAAAAGACTACTATACGCCTCGTTTTTTGGCATTTTTTGAATTTAGTGCATATGCATCCAAACTCTCCATAAGTTAATGGAATTTCTAATCAATCTCGAGCTTAGGATGCCAATGAATTCGGAAGATGAGATTTTTTTCCAATTATTTTGAAATAGAAGGAAAATACGTAATTGTATTTTGACAATTTTGTCCCTCAATAAAAAATGACGTGATTCTTTGCGTGATTGACCATTTCTTTTGGACGGATTCTATGAGTTCGGACCATGGTGCTATGAAAATGATAGGTTGGTAATCCAATTGCCATAACAAATAGATTGGTGACCCGTTTGCTACTATGTCAATGGGTTGTGGACTAAGGCTGCAATTGTCCTTTGAATAACTAGCCGCCACACTCTCCGCCCGTGGGAATGGTGGCAAATGGCCGGGTGACCCGGCCATTTTTCCAAAAAGGCCGTTGACCACTTATACTAAAAAAAAAAACATTAAAATAAGTTATTTTGAAAGGTCCAAAATATCCCTGAGCACTGTAAAACATATGAAACGTATAAACTTCCAAAGAAATGAAAAAAAATCAAAAAATTGGTGAACTGTGAAATTGATAACCGCTCTGCACAGTTGAAATTTTGGGATTCTTCCTCAGTAGAATTCACAATCAAGAACTCTGCATTTTTCGAACTCCGCAGGATATAACTTTTCATTTTTCGAGTAAGAGTTCAGCAAACTTCAAATTTTTTGTATTTACTTCAACTTAATTTGATATTATTGTATGAAAATCTTGTAATAATGTTCAAAATATGTTGGGACATGTTGAAACTACATAAGAAGGGCATAACTGATTGTAAATGAAGCAATGTATTGATTAAAAGGAAGATTGAAATTCTTAGAGAACTATAACCGAACTATCACCTGTTAGGATTTCATTTGATGTTTAAAGGTAGATGTTCTATTAACAGTCAAATCGTAGGTTAACAGAAGAAAGTGTCATGTTAACAGGTAAAATTGTTAGTTTAACCTACCACCATTCTGTTAATAGCAAACAATAGGTTAACCTAAGAAAGTCACCTGTTAACCTAAGAAAAGTCACCTGTTAACCTAAGACAATGATCGGTTAACCTACCAAAATGTAACATGTTAACCGAACATATGTAACCTTTTAACCGAACATATGTAACATGTTAACAGAACAATTTGTTAGGTTAACAGATCATTGGTGTATGTTAACAGAAGAATTTATTAACCTACCAATATTCTGTTAATGGCAACCAATGGGTTAACCTAAGAAAGTCACCTGTTAACCTAAGAAAAGTCACATGTTAACCTAAGACAGTGTTCTGTTAACAGACACCATTGTTCTGTTAACCTACCAAAATGTTCTGTTAACCTACCAAAATGGAACTTATTAACCGAACATATGCAACTTGTTAACCGAACAATTTGTTAGGTTAACAGAACATTAGTGTCTATTAACAGAAGAATTTATTAACCTACATAAATATTTCTATTAACAGACAAAAGGTAGGTTAAATTAAGGAAGTCACCTGTTAACATGCACAAATGTTAGGTTAACAGACTATTTTTTTCCTGTTAACAGAAATTTGTGTTAGGTTAACAGAATATATCAACCTGTTAACAGAAGATTATGTCAGTTACCTGTTTCATTGACCTGCTTTAATATGTTTATTTTATTTCATTTATTAAGTTATTAAATGTTAATTTTTATTACAAGATGGAGTATGCACTTGACCGTAGATTATGTGAATTTCCTGGAAAGGTTACTGCTAATTGTAATATTACAAACATCAAGAAGGTTGAGAATGCTCTTGATGACCACCACAAAGCAGAGTTGCGCCGATCATGCTTTTGGAAATTCCATCAGGTTAGGCGCATGCAATTCTCGGGCCAAATAATTGACAATTTATTGCTTCGGCTGGTAAAATCAGAAAATGCAGACGAACTGTGGTTTGTATTAGGGGATGAGAAGGTTGTCCGGTTCAGCTTGATTGAGTTTGTTATTGTCACTGGTCTAAATGCCGGCAATGAAGAAGAAGTAAGACCAAATATTCAACGGTCCAACAGACTTTTGAATAAATATTTCCTTGGCAAGACAACAGTCACACCTGTTGAGCTGGAGTCTGCGTTTGATGCATGCACGGTGATGGATGATAAATATAAGCTTGGATTGGTGTACATCTTGGAGACCGTGTTGAGATGCAAACACCACAAGACCAGCATCGATGTATTTTGCTTGGACGTAGTCGACGATGTGGAGGTCTTTAATGCATATCCATGGGGTCGGAGGTGTTTTATGGACACAGTGCATGCATTTAAGAGAATGCATACGATCAAGGGTTCTAAGACCGATCGGAAGTATGATGTATACGGATTTCCATTGGCTATACAGGTAACTAGTGAAACTTATAATTTGTAGCATTCTAGTATTACAGTATATGTAATGATACTTAATTTGTAGGTATGGGCTTATGAGGCTATAGTAGGGTTGGCCGAGAAATGGGCTATAAAAAAGGAGTCGACGAGGATTCCAAGGATGTTAAATTGGCAGGCGACGGACATTCCTACTGCAAAGGATGTCGCAGCTATACTTGACGATCCTCAGGTGATAACTCTTTATTTATATTGAAAGTGATGTTATTGATAGCGTGTCGAATTAATGTTAAAGTTCAATATGTCAGATTGAGGTACATACTGTTCTGACTCCTACACCCGAAGAGATGGATAATGCGTGCATTCAGGGATTATACATTCCTGCTAGGGTACCAGATCCTATTATCGACGCATATCTTGTTGGAGAAGAGGTATGCATATATATATATATATATATATATATATATATATTTTTTATGTTATTATAGTTGGTGTGAAAAATTTCTAACATTGTCTATTCTGATTTATATGTAGGGACATTCTCCTACTGCACAGCGGTCACCTACATCGCATCGACCTTCTCCTTCCCATCTATCGACCCATCGTCGTGTGACATCGCCTCACCATTCTCGTACTCCGTCCCCAGTTGTACGTCGGTCATCTACAGCACATCCGGGTTCAAATGTATCCGATGATTTATTTGAACGTTTGAACAGGCAATTGACTTCGATGGAGCATCGAATGACTTCTCAGCTGATGGCCGAGGTCAGACGTGTAAACAAGAAAGTTGGACAGTTGAGCAAAAAAATCGATGAAGTCATTGAGTGGGTGAGACCATATCACCACACAGATTTGGCACCGGAGATGGCATCGGATGGGGTTCCAGTTGAGTCTGACAGGGTGAGGAACGAGGAGGTGGAGACGGAGATGGAGATTAGGGATCAGCTCGAGGTTGATACGGGGGTTCGGATGGATATAGAGACAGAGATAGAGACTGGACAGCCAGATATAGGGACCGATGGGGTGACAGATGGAGAGCCGGTGGTGGAGACCGATGGTGTGACGGTTGGGGTGGAGACCGATGGTGTGACGGTTGGGGTGGTGACGGAGCTGGAGACGAGTGGTCAGCAGTCAGTGGTGGAGACAGAGCAGGTGGAGGCAGAGATGGAGACGGGTGGGTAGCCGAATGTGGAGACCGAGGGGGTAACAGATGGGCAGCCGGAGATGGAGACAGATAGGGTGACGGATGAAATGGTGACGGAGCTAGAGACTGGTGGTCAGCAGCCAGAGGTAGATATAGAGAGAGTGATGGGGGGAGTGGTGACAGAGCTGGAGAGAGTGGCAGAGGGGATGGTGATGGAGATAGAGACGGGTATTCAACAGCCGGAGGAAAATTTAGATGGAGCGACGGAGAAGGTGGTGACAACAAATGTGCCGGCTGTCTTCTTCACACGTAGAAAGAGGAAGGACAATCGGATGATTGAGAATACGGAGGTGGTGGGTAAGAGGATGAGAGTACCCTCAGCCTACTTGAGTTCTCCATACACGGCTGGGATGAAGAGAAGAACCTTCATTGACGGGTCGAATATCGATCTATTCCAAAAGGTTGATCCGTCAAAAGAGACAGAGTTCCTTAAGTGGTACTCTAAACTTGGGACTGGGTAAGTTATTTATACATTCATTGCTAACATATTATTTACTAGACATCAGTTGATGACACTATTTTTTCAGCGTAACATACCAATTGGGGAGTGTTCGAATCACAGACGCCAAAGAATGGTTTAACGACTTATTGACGGACGGCCAGTGGCTCTTAGATGAAGTAAGCCAAATTTTATTTCAGTACTATGATATAGTGACTATATGTTATTATAATTGTTTCATTTTTTATGTTGTAGCATGTTGACATGGCGATGTACCTGCTGCGACAACGGGCAGCCATGTACCCAAAATCATTCGGAAATCGAAGAGTCATCATGGATTTCGCATTCAAGAACATGCTGGATGTTGCACAAATGATGAAAGACACATGTCCAGACAATTTTGTGTGCCCAGATTACCTATTCGACTACGTACACGGGAAGTCGCAGTCGAACGGTCAACCATGGAATGATTGTACACATCTTTACATTCCGGTGCTCGCCAATTCACACTGGTTTGCAGTGGAGGTTAACTTTTCCGAAGGTACGGTAGATGTTTATGACCCGGACAAGAGTTGCCTTACACAAGGTCAGCTTGAGAAATTTTTAGAGCCGGTGTGTTATTTCGTCCCTGTTCTTGCGAAGTCAGTCAATATTCCAGTACGAGACACAGTACGAGTACAGAGGGTTGACGGCACGGTTAAACAAAAAATTTCGTAAGTTTCTTTGTATTGGATTATTACTATTTGCAACTTATAAAAAATTGACATTTGCGCGAATGACTTAATTATTTAATTGCAGGGGTGATTGCGGTGTATTCACAATTAAATTCATTGAATTTTTAAGTGTTGGAGAGTCGGCGTTGCTCGTAAAAAACGAACACATATCCATATGGCGGAAGAAGCTAGCAGCTGACTTGTACACACAAAACTATGATCCATAGTATAGGATTATTCTTTGAAAAAATGTACGTTTTGTAAATTTGAAACATTTTTTTAAATTTGTATTATTTCTGATGTATATTTGTAAATAGGATCACATTAATGTAGTATTTCTGTTGATGATCATATTTAATAGAACAAAGTTAGGTGTGAGGTTCTGATAACCTAACACAAGAAGGTTAATTGTGTCTGTTAACAGGTCTGTTGAAGTAGGTTATTTGATTCATTGACATAGGTTAACCTACTCTGTTAACAGGTGGGTTGTAGTAGGTTATTTGATTCATTGAAATAGGTTAACATTTTGCTTGTTAGGTTAACCTACCTGGGGTAGGTTACATTTTTTTAAATTTGTATTATTTCTGATGTATATTTGTAAATAGGATCACATTAATGTAGTATTTCTGTTGATGATCATATTTAATAGAACAAAGTTAGGTGTGAGGTTCTGATAACCTAACACAGGAAGGTTAATTGTGTCTGTTAACAGGTTTGTTGAAGTAGGTTATTTGATTCATTGACATAGGTTAACCTACTCTGTTAACAGGTGGGTTGTAGTAGGTTATTTGATTCATGCAAATAGGTTAACCTTTTGCTTGTTAGGTTAACCTACCTGGGGGGTAGGTTAACCTACTCTGTTAACAGGTTGGTTGTAGTAGGTTAACAGATTCATTGAAATAGGTTAAACAACTATCGGATGGAATAGGTTAACCTTTTGCTTGTTAGGTTAACCTACCTAGGGGGTAGGTTAACCTACTCTGTTAACAGGTGGGTTGTAGTAGGTTATTTGATTCATGCAAATAGGTTAACCTTTTGCTTGTTAGGTTAACCTACCTGGGGGGTAGGTTAACCTACTCTGTTAACAGGTTGGTTGTAGTAGGTTAACAGATTCATTGAAATAGGTTAAACAACTATCGGATGGAATAGGTTAACCTTTTGCTTGTTAGGTTAACCTACCTGGGGGGTAGGTTAACCTACTCTGTTAACAGGTGGGTTGTAGTAGGTTATTTGATTCATGCAAATAGGTTAACATTTTGCTTGTTAGGTTAACCTACCTGGGGGGTAGGTTAACCTACTCTGTTAACAGGTTGGTTGTAGTAGGTTATTTGATTCATGCAAATAGGTTAACCTTTTGCTTGTTAGGTTAACCTACTCTGTTAATAGGTGGGAAAAAAAATAAGAATGTGTAGTAGGTTATGATTGTATACATATGGGTATGTTAACAGGCATTGGAGTCTGTTAAGGCCAAAATTAAGGCCTATTTTGGCCTTAACAGACCCCAAGGCCTGTTAACAGTCAAAATGCATGTTACAAGATCTGGGGGATCTGTTAATAATCTGTTAACAGAACGTCTTTTAACCGAAGTAATGTATATATGTTAGGTTAACCTGTCCCAGGTAGGTTAACTGGGCAATGTTAACAGGAGGATTGAAGTAGGTTAACATATTTTGTGAAATAAGTTTACCAACTTTCTTAAGTAATGTATAGGTTAGGTTAACAGATCCCAGGTAAGTTAACCTACTCTGTTATAGGGTGGATAAACATAGGTTAACTGATTAGATTAACTAAGTAACTAATTTTGCTAAGATATATATGTTACTCTATGCCAGGTAGGTTAACCTACCCTGTTTTAACAGGTGGATTGAACTATGTTTTTAAATTAATTGAAATAGGTTAACCTAACCAATGTTGGTTAACCTACCTGTAAACAGAAAGATTCAAGGAGGTTAACCTACCACAATCGAGTTTGGTTAACAGGTAACTCAACACAATGAAAATAAGCCAGACAATGCATGATAAAATAAAATATTGTTTCCAAAAGTGCAATAAAATATTGTTTCCAAAATATTGTTTCCAAAACCTCCTTAAATTACATTACACTATTAAAACATTGTTTCCAAAAGTGCAATAAAATAAAAATTGTTCAATTTTAGAGCAGTTGTCTTCCTCCGGCCGCGACTGTGTACACGTTGAAAGCAGGTATGTCACTGTTTATGAGCTCGAACACACATGTGTCCCCGGGACTTATATTCTTTGTCGAATAAAATGCTGCCCAGCCTCTTGCGATGCGTCGCACAATCCCATTGCCCCTTCTATCCAATCCGATCTGCCATACTCGACCAGCAGCATCGTGAATTTGAACCTCGTTTACAAATCTTGGCAGGTGTGTTCTGACAAATGTTCCGGGAACGTACTGTACAATTATAAAAACAAACGGTTTGTGAAAGTATACAAGTCAACGAGTGCAAAAATTGATTAGAAAATACGATATACACTCACAATACAACGGTGGCAGAAACTCCTTGCTGACATAGTAATCTGGAAGGATGGTAGAGGTTGACTGGATGATGATGAAGCAATCGGGGCATCCATATGTACTTCACAGGCAGAATGGTCAAGTACTGAAGTAAAAAAAGTAGAATTTCCACGGTACTCGAATACCACAAAATAACCGAAATTGAGTGAGTGGTGTGCGAAAAATTCAGACCATCCAGTATTGAAAATGATTCTTTCATCAGATCGGATAACTTCTATATTCCATACTCGGCCATCCATATCACGCAGTTGAACACTACTCCCAATTAGATGGCCATATAAGGTGGAAAATTGCCGGTTAATGGGCTGGGCAATGTAACAAAATTACATGTTTACGAACGTTTGGAACGATAATGCAACTATCTGAAATCTATGACTGAGTTCAAAAACATACCAATTGATTGCGATACCTATCTGGGTCGATTGCAGAAAAAAAACTCTTCACACGATCAACTGCCATATTCTACAATACGATAACCATAGAGTAGGTGAACATCACACAGTAGGACCAGTTTATGTTGTAAAATTAATTCTTAGTAGGTTAACATAACCATTGAATAGATTAACAAAACAAAACACAACAAAGTCCTTTAACAGACCACCTACGTATGTTAACAGGAGGATTGAAGTAGGTTAACAGAACTATATAATAGGGGTAAACCGAACAAAACACAACATAGGTTAACCTACTTGTTATAGGGTAGGTTAACAGAACAACTAAGTAGGTTAACCTAGGTAGGTTAACCTACTTCAAAGTTCTGTTAACCTACCCTATAACAAGTAGGTTAACCGTAGGTTAACCTACGTCAAAGTTAGGTTAACATACCCTATAACAAGTAGGTTAACCGAACAAAACACAACGTCTGTTAACCTACTTGTTATAGGGTAGGTTAACAGAACTTTGAAGTAGGTTAACCTACTTAAGGTAGGTTAACAGAAACAAAACTCAACAACAGTAGGTTAACAGAACTTTGAAGTAGGTTAACCTACTTCTTCAACTAGGTTAACCGAACATCTGATTTTGGTAACCAGTAAGTCATAGTAGGTTAACATAACTTTAATGTATTAGGTTAACAGAAAACATGACTAAACAGATTAACGCATTATCAATTTATCAATAGTCGGTTAACCGACACCAGGACATCAATTTTAACCGATACTAAATAGATGATTGTATTATCATATTGATGAATGAACCTAGTTTGTAAAAATCATAAGCAATAAAAAACTACACGTTCACAGAACACTACAAATCGTGGAAAAACAAGGAAAAAACAAAACAAAATGATCCGTGCACTTACCAGTTGTGGAAAAACTTGTTGGCAAAGTAGACAACCCTCTTTCTGAAAGTCCTCACACGCAGATTCGTCCACAGTCCTCGGTCGTACTTGTTATGGAATGCAATGAAGATTAAAGAAATGTTTGAATTCAAGGGATTGGGGAATAAGTGCGCGGTAAATAAACAGTCACACCGGATTTCAACAATTTCATAAAAGTTAAAATTTGAAATGTTTGGGTTTTTAAAACTTTAAATTAAAAATCTAATATGGAATAAATTACAAAATTTAATTTAATTTAACTGGAACCGAAAATTTGTAATTTATTTAAATGGGGATAATAAAATTGTACATTAATTAAGTCGATACGTTGAATAGGCAAATACGGACGATTAGGTACATTTGGACAATTAGGTACATTTCGACAATCGAGGTACCTGTATGTTGTTTCGAAGGTTACTGGATACGATCGGGATACACGATTAGGTACATTTGGACAATCGAGGTACCTTTTGGTTGTTTTGAAGGATACTGGATACGATCGGGATACACGAATAGGTATCTTTGGACAATCGGGGTACCTTTTGGTTGTTTTGAAGGATACTGGATACGATTGGGATACACGATTAGGTATCTTTGGACAATCGAGGTACCTTTTAGTTGTTTCGAAGGATACTGGAAACGATCGGGATACACGATTAGGTACATTTGGACAATCGGGGTACCTGTATGTTGTTTCGAAGGATACTGGATACGATCGGGATACACGATTAGGTACATTTGGACAATCGAGGTACCTTTTGGTTGTTTCGAAGGATACTGGATACGATCGGGATACATGATTAGGTACATTTGGACAATCGGGGTACCTTTTGGTTGTTTCGAAGGATACTGGAAACGATCGGGATACACGAATAGGTATCTTTGGACAATTGGGGTACCTTTTGGTTGTTTTGAAGGATACTGGATACGATCGGGATACACGAATAGGTATCTTTGGACAATCGGGGTACCTTTTGGTTGTTTCGAAGGATACTGGAAACGATCGGGATACACGATTAGGGACATTTGGACAATCGGGGTACCTGTATGTTGTTTCGAAGGATACTGGATACGATCGGGATACACGATTAGGTACATTTGGACAATCGAGGTACCTTTTGGTTGTTTCGAAGGATACTGGATACGATCGGGATACACGATTAGGTATCTTTGGACAATCGGGGTACCTTTTGGTTGTTTCGAAGGATACTGGATACGATCGGGATACACGATTAGGTATATTTGGACAATCGGGGTACCTTTTGGTTGTTTCGAAGGATACTGGATACGATCGGGATACACGATTAGGTATCTTTGGACAATCGGGGTACCTTTTGGTTGTTTCGAAGGATACTGGATACGATCGGGATACACGATTAGGTACATTTGGACAATCGAGGTACCTGTATGTTGTTTCGAAGGATACTGGATACGATCGGGATACACGATTAGGTATCTACTGACAATCGGGGTACCTTTAGGTTGTTTCGATGGATACTGGAAACGATCGGAATACACGATTAGGTATCTACTGACAATCGGGGTACCTTTAGGTTGTTTCGATGGAGACTGGAAACGATCGGAATACACGATTAGGTATGTACTGACAATCGGGGTACCTTTTGGTTTGTTTCGATGGATACTGGACTCGATCGGGGTACACGATTAGGTAGATTTGGACAAACGGTAGGTTAACATATCAATTGATTATGTTCACCTACTATGCAATGTAGGTTAACAGAACATACTTGATAGTATGTTCACAGATATGTTAACCTACTATGCACAGTATCAATTGATTATTAACCTACTTGATAGTATGTTAACAGATAAATTGATTAGGTTAACCTACTTTTCATGATGACGGTTAACAGAACATTATAGTAGGTTAACCGAACATCTAAATTATTAACCTTTTCATAGTATGTTAACAGATCAATTGATTAGGTTAACCTACATTGCATAGTATGTTAACAGAACATTATAGTAGGTTAACCTACTCAAATTATTAGGTTAACCTACTATGCATAATAGGTTATTGATTATGTTAACCTACATTGCATAGTAGGTTAACAGATCAATTGATTGTAGGTTAACAGAACATCCAGATTATTAACCTACTTGATAGTATGTTAACAGATAAATTGATTAGGTTAACCTACTTTTCATGATGACGGTTAACAGAACATTATAGTAGGTTAACCGAACATCTAGATTATTAACCTTTTCATAGTATGTTAACAGATCAATTGATTAGGTTAACCTACATTGCATAGTATGTTAACAGAACATTATAGTAGGTTAACCTACTCAAATTATTAGGTTAACCTACTATGCATAATAGGTTATTGATTATGTTAACCTACATTGCATAGTAGGTTAACAGATCAATTGATGTCGGTTAACAGAACATTATAGTAGGTTAACCGAACATCTAGATTATTAACCTACTTCATAGTATGTTAACAGATCAATTGATCTGGTTAACCTACATTGCATAGTATGTTAACAGAACATTATAGTAGGTTAACCTACTATAATGTTTATGTTAACCTACTATGCATAATAGGTTATTGATTAGGTTAACCTACATTGCATAATAGGTTAACAGATCAATTGATTGTAGGTTAACAGAACATCCAGATTATTAACCTACTTGATAGTATGTTAACAGATTTATTGATTAGGTTAACCTACTTTTCATGATGTCGGTTAACAGAACATTATAGTAGGTTAACCGAACATCTAGATTATTAACCTACTTCATAGTATGTTAACAGATCAATTGATTAGGTTAACCTACATTGCATAGTAGGTGAACAGAAGTATGGATAGGTTAACCTAATCAATTGATCTGTTAACAGATCATTTGATTAGGTGAACCTACTAAATATAGTACGTTAACAGAAGCAACTTTATTCGTAACAGAAGCAACTTTATTTCATCTCAGTCATTTTTCACATTGTTTCCTCAACAGATTTAAAATAAATAATAAAATAAACATCCCACAATAAATCCAATAAAAATCATACAATAAATCATTTAAATGTGCATATACTATTCTCCGTCCATGCGGCTACTAGCAAGAGGAACCTGACTGCTACAATTAAGTCGAGTGTGTCCAGTTGCACGACATCTACTGCACTTACGACGGCGGGGGCACTCTCCAGCTGATGGTATTCTTGATGTAGATTTGCGGCCAGCCCGTCGTTTCACTAAAGGTGGCAAAATATTGAGTGTGCTAGCAATATGGTCGGGAACTTCCCATTCGACTTCATTTGGCACGGGGAATATTGTTTCAGCATATGCTGCTCTCCAAAAATCAACTGTGTAATACTGAGAGCACAACACGTGGGCTGAAATCCCTCTGTGCATTGCGACGGCGACAGCATGCGTGCAGGGAAAACTCTCTAACTGAAATTGTCTGCACGTGCAAGTGTTGTCATCCAAGTTCACAACGTACCGACTGTTTGGTCCACTCTTCACGTCAAACCGGAATTGGTCTAGAGGCTCTACATACAACGTCTTTGCCACCTCAAGACTATTGAAAAGTTTTTCTTCCATTGCCGGAATTAGAGTGCTTGTATGCATCTGCGACTCCTCGCGTCTACTATAAAACCATTCCTACAACTTGCTGCGTATGTTCTCTATTAGTGCAAGAATTGGTAACTCCCGATCTTTCTTAAACAATGAATTCAGCGACTCTGCATTATTTGATGTCATCATATTGTACCGAATTCCAGTAAAATGTGCCCTTGCCCAATGTTCAACCCCCATATCGATCAAATACTGCCATGCTTTGATCGATTTATTATGTATCTCGCCCATAATTTTATCAAATTCCTCGACACTGTATGCCTCTGCCGCTCTCTTAAACAATGACAAGAGAGCAGGAACCCGAAACTTCGTTTTCAAGTTGCCTTGTATATGGTACATGCAGTAGCCATGGTGTGCATCAGGATAAACATCTCTGATACCATTTTTTATACTATTACCCCGGTCGGACACAAAAGCAATGTCCCCAACGTCGCCTGTTACTTCCTTCAACTTTGTGAAGAACCAATTCAACGATTCATCATTCTCATTATCGACAATGCCGAATGCAAGAGGATAAATTTGAATGTTCGCATCTTGACATGTAGCAATAAGCATCGTACCTTCATATTTTGCTTTCAAAAATGTTCCATCGACACAAATTACGCGCCGCATTGAAGATATAAATCCTCTAATACACGGGCCAAGAGCCATGAAGAAGTATTTGAAACGGTTGTCG
Source organism: Forsythia viridissima (assembly GCA_030279155.1). NCBI lineage: Eukaryota > Viridiplantae > Streptophyta > Magnoliopsida > Lamiales > Oleaceae > Forsythia > Forsythia viridissima. The sequence continues at coordinate 51,036,671 of CM059037.1, read as the reverse complement.
ACATCAGTCTGAATAAAGAACACCGAGCCAGGATTTGTTTTCTCCAAGTTGTGGCAATAGGAGGCCAGTTTACTATAACTATCCTCAGGTGAACCCATTAAGTCCTCCATAGCGCATTCTTTAGACTTCCAGGCCTTCTGATAACTCATTACAACCCCGAACTCCCGACGGATGTCATGTATGATATCTGCAGGTCTGTACAAAGTTTTCGGGTCTCGAAACTTGTGCATTATATGTCTTCCAATAACCCATGATCGTGCTTGTCTGTGATCATTGCGATGAGTCCCATATTCGCAAGTATGTTCCCGTACATACTTGCGAATAACAAAGATATCAGATGTGTCAAACTTCGTTGCTCGCATTCGCCACTTGCAATTATCATCTACACAAACAAGTGTGTACACTGTTTTATTTGATTTTTTCACTTTAAATTCGAAGTTATGTTTCAACGCAATCGAGTGCAAAGCTTCCTGTAGATCTTTCTTCTTATCAAACAACTGGTCAACATGCAAATCTTCACCATCAGGAATCACTCGTGTCGTACGAGAAGATCGTGAACTAGGACCAGCCTGGTTGCTACGTGAAACTGAGGCTATTAGATCGTCGTTTGTAAATGGAAATTCCTCTTCATTGTCTTGAACTATCTCAGGAGGTCTTTGTGTAGCATTTGTCTCTGGAAAAACTACATCATCATCTCGAGCTATCTCTACTGTATTCCAAAAATCATCACGGTTATGGTACAATTCATCCCGAACTTCATCATCTGCTTCATTCGCTGCGTTGGGTCTGTTCATAGGTTGCTCTCTTCTTATAAGAGTTACACATAGAGGAGTATGGTGTCTTTTGTTCAGTTCAATCAGCCACTTCAACTGCATGTCTGAAGTTATCTTTACCGGCGGAACTGGAAAATTTGTATTATTAGGAAAAAGAAATCCAAACTCCATCTCGTATTCTGAAGAGTCAAAAATAAGGAGGTTTTCTATTTCATTATACAATTCCGTATACGATGTATTCTCAGATACAACAAGTGCAGCAACCGATTCTCCATTATCCCCATTCCATTTCCATGTCCACTGCCCTTGGTCATTCTTTTTAAACTCACCGAAGTAACAAATAGCAAGGAGTGCCATATCTGCATTTCAACAAAACAATTAAAATGGCGTTAGCTAAGTAACAACATCAATCCATATGGACTATTAACAGACTGCGTGGTTATGGTTTTTATATTCTATTTCATAAGGGTTCTTAAGTCCAGTTGTTATGTTAACAGACGTATGCTAAGTTCGGTCAACTAGTGGCTAATTAGAAAGTTTAACCGACCAAAATTGTAGGTTAACATAGTAACTATTTAGGAAAACAGACCAAAGTGTAGGTTAACAGACCTAAAAGGTAGGTTAACAGACCAAAAGTGTAGGTTAACATAGCAACTGTTTTGGGAAACAGACCAAAGTGTAGGTTAACAGACATCAAGTGTAGGTTAACAGACTTAAATGGTAGGTTAACATTCAAGGGTAGGTTAACCGACCAAAAGTGTAGGTTAACATAGCAACTGTTTAGGAAAACAGACCAAAGTGTAGGTTAACAGACCTAAATGGTAGGTTAACATTCAAGGGTAGGTTAACCGACCAAAAGTGTAGGTTAACATAGCAACTGTTTAGGAAAACAGACCAACATGTAGGTTAACAGACCTAAATGGTAGGTTAACAGACCAAAAGTGTAGGTTAACATAGCAACTGTTTCGGGAAACAGACCAAAGTGTAGGTTAACAGACATCAAGTGTAGGTTAACAGACTTAAATGGTAGGTTAACATTCAAGGGTAGGTTAACCGACCAAAACTGTAGGTTAAAATAGCAACTGTTTAGGAAAACAGACCAAAATGTAGGTTAACAGACCTAAATAGTAGGTTAACAGACCAAAAGTGTAGGTTAACATAGCAACTGTTTAGGGAAACAGACCAAAGTGTAGGTTAACAGACATCATGTCTAGGTTAACAGACCTAAATGGTAGGTTAACAGTCAAGGGTAGGTTAACCGACCAAACTTGTAGGTTAACAGTCCTCAAGTTTAGGTTAACATACCTAAATGGTAGGTTAACAGACCTCAAGGGTAGGTTAAATAAACAGCCAAGGGTAGGTTAACAGACCTCAAGGTAGGTTAACAGACTAAGAGCTTAAGTTAACATAATAATAAGGTAGGTTAACAGACTCAAGTGTGTAGGTTAACAGACCAATGTTTAGGAAAATGTTTAGGAAAACAGACCAAAGTGTAGGTTAACAAAATAAATAAATAGCCAATGTTTATGAAAACAGACCAAAGTGTAGGTTAACAGTCCTCAAGTTTAGGTTAACATACCTAAATGGTAGGTTAACAGACCTCAAGGGTAGGTTAAATAAACAGCCAAGGGTAGGTTAACAGACCTCAAGGTAGGTTAACAGACTAAGAGCGTAGGTTAACAGAATAATAAGGTAGGTTAACAGACTCAAGTGTGTAGGTTAACAGACCAATGTTTAGGAAAATGTTTAGGAAAACAGACCAAAGTGTAGGTTAACAGAATAAATAAATAGCCAATGTTTAGGAAAACAGACCAAAGTGTAGGTTAACAGTCCTCAAGTTTAGGTTAACATACCTAAATGGTAGGTTAACAGACCTCAAGGGTAGGTTAAATAAACAGCCAAGGGTAGGTTAACAGACCTCAAGGTAGGTTAACAGACTAAGAGCGTAGGTTAACAGAATAATAAGGTAGGTTAACAGACTCAAGTGTGTAGGTTAACAGACCAACATGGTCGGTTATCTGAACCTCAAGTGTAGGTTAACCTACTTACTTCTTACCTAGGTTACCTTCTTCAATTTAAACTCAGGAACAAAGATCTTTCCAATTAACACAATACAGGAACAAAGATTTTGCTAATTAATTCGTTCAATTCATGCCAATTAATCTAATCATTTCATAATTACGATACCCACCTACTTCAAAGTGAGAATGAACTTACTTACCAATTACAAAATGTCAACATGTTGGATTTTGTGTTGTTCACGCGATGCTTGCGATGCTTGATCTCTACTTTGAAGATAATTTTTACTGCAATTTGACGATGAATTAATGTTGGATGCGTTTCTGTTCTAACAATAACAGGAGCCGTTGTGTTCAATAAATGAATTGACCTTTTCATTTAATTCAATTTATATCATTAAAAGGGTATTTAGGTCTTTTACATTTTATCTATTTTTGTAGTTCTAATAATTTCATAAGGGTATTAATGTATTTTACAACAAAAGAGGCCTTCAAGACTTATTTGTTAAAAGTTAGGCTATTCTATTGTATTGGTTGTTTGACAAGGCTATTTAGCCAAATTCCCCCTCTCCGCCCCCATCCCTCGTCAATTCTGCCACGCCTCTTCAACACACAAAATATAACAAAACAGAACGTAAAATCCAATCTGTAATGGCGTCCTCGACCATAATTCCAAGCTCTTCAGCTTTCGTCAAGGTTTGGACATCAATGTCTATATCTATATATGAATTTTTGTACGCATTTCTTGTGTAAAATGCTAAAATAATCAATCTCTTCTCCATTTTTTAAGGAAAGCTAACTGATTCAATATTCATATTTTTTTAATCTTGCAGAAAGATGTGGGTCTCTCAACCTTCTCTTCACAGCATTCATTTTATATACGGAGTTCCAAGAAAAGGGCCTGCAAGAAAATTGCATCTGTGATGGCACCGCAACAATCAGAGCGCAAGCCATCCACGACTGGTTCAGTAAGAACAACTTTTGGGCTAAAGTTGAAAATTTTCTTCTGGGTTTGCTAATTGATTGGATTTTAATGGTGGGCTTTTGGTAAATTTGTGGGCTTTTTTCAGGTCAAAACGGGGTTGACCATGACTGAGAAGATACTAGCAAGGGCTTCAGAGAAAACCCAGTTGGTCCCTGGAGAGAATGTTTGGGTCAATGTTGATATTTTGATGACCCATGATGTTTGTGGCCCTGGTGCGATGGGAATTTTCAAGAAAGAGTTTGGAGAAAATGCAAAGGTATACACTAAAGAACATTTTTTTTGTTTGATTATCTAAAAGCCAGTGTGGAACTGTTAGGATTTATAGTGCATGGGGCGAAATGAGGCATTTTCAGTAGGTATACATTGTTGAGATTGAACATTATTATATGGACTATATATTTATTTGGGTATATGAATTTAAGAGACTTATTGAAGCATCTTTCTTATGCAACTTGATTGTCTATTTGAATCCAAATTTTGTATGTTGCAACTTTGTTTTAGATGAGTTAGAACCATTTCAGATTTCAGTGCAGTGAATGATGAGTTGAATGATCATATTCTGATAACAAATTATAACAATAAGTGCATGTTTGGTTGGGTTTAAAATATACCATTTTTTTCTTAAACTCATTTTCAACCACATAATTCATGGAACCACAACTTTTATCAACTTTTCAACCAAACATTTCACCAATTTTTTTCAAAATCTTCTAAAAACTACTTTTAAACTCCACCAAACATACACTAAATTTGTGATTTCGGGGGTATATTGGAGCTTGGGTATAGAATTAACTATTGTTGTAAATTAAGATTGTCATTTTTTATGCGCAAAGGCGGTAAAGCACACAATGTGATATATTATTTGAAGAAACATAATATTCTAGGATGGATACAGCCCTGCTGTGATACAGTCCATTCTATTAGAAGATTCTAAGATTTCCAAATTCCTAGCGCCAAACGTCAGAATGATGCAGTCAAAGCTGAGAACTCTTCCCTGGTTAGCTTTTTAGCAGCGGCCAAAGTAAATTCTCAGTTGATAGTTAGGATATTGAACATATAGTTTAGAGGTAGTTTTAAACAACAATAGTCAATATTGAAACATAGTCTCTTGTCCCATTGTAATCTTTCATTTAGTGGGTCAGCCATGTTATCCTCCTTATCTTTCCGGAATGGGAAGTTTCTGATTTCAGATGTAGGTTTTCTGGAATTTTTTACAATCAAAGGCACAGTAACATTTTCTTTTTTTGAGTTGGTGTCCCTTTCTTTGAGGTTTAGGTTGCCTCTTTGACTCATTGCTTATCTAAACAATGGAATGAGCCACTGAACTTTTGCTCTTCTTGATAACCTTATGGGACCTGTGCTTTTTACTTCGTTCTCATTCTGAAATTTGCTCTTAGTTCAACCTTCGCAGTCTGTTCAGCTAAATAAACCATCCATTGTCTTGTCCCATGACTACTTCTATTGAGATATTTGGTAGCACCGTAAGAATCTTCACATAATTTCTTTAGATGAGTGTATAAAGCAATAATAATATTATGACAGCTAAGGTCCTCTCTTTGCTGTTTTCAAGCTGTTTTCAATTTTCAGTTTTGTAAAATACCAAAAACTTGCTTAGCTTATTATGCTGTTTTTGAAAATGTATTTTCGAAAACAAAATTAAATTTAAAACATACCTCAAAACACATTTTTGACGTTTGAGTGTTTTCATTGAAAAAGCTGAAAACACTTAAAACAAGGGAAATTTTTATTTAAATAAAGATTCTAAAAAATGCGAAAATTCTAAAATACTAAAAAACAATTCAAGCCTTTATTGGTTACTTAAATAAAAAATTTTAAAAAAGTTATTTAAATGAAAATAGATTAAAATTCTTAGTCCACGTCATTAATTTTTATTTTTTATTTCCTATTTTTTCAATTTATTATTTATTTGTATTTTATTTTTGTTATAAAAAAAAAATTGTAAGATCCACTAACTTTAAAATATATATATTACTTGATAATAAATTAGCATATATTGTTCTATTTTATTGAATAATCAAATTCATTGAATAAAATGTTACAAAACAATTTTTCAAACAAAACGTGTTTTTTAGTCTTCTGAAAAAAGACCGTATTTAAAACTCAAAACTGAAAATTGAAATGTAAAGAAAACATGTCCTAAGTTTTCCAAGAAATCATTTTCCCCGTATTTCTAAAGGCTTGTTTGACAAAGCTTTTAATAAAAGTTTTAGTAGATTTTGATAAATGTTGATGAAATATGTGGATGAAAAGTTGTGGGTCCCATGTGTTTTGTGGTTAAAATTAATTATTGATCTTGATCTCAAATTTTTAGCAACTTTTTAGGCTAAACCAAACGGACACTAAATGCAATTTTACCAAATGCTATTGTTTAATATTTTACCCAAAATTACGGGTTTCATCATGTCTGCGAAGGCTACAATCCAGTGGCATCCTCTGTTAGATCATTTCTTGTTCATTTTGGCAATCTGTACATGTTTCTTTTTATTTCTATTTCCTTCTTCCTAATTATGCTTATACAATAATTGAAGGAATTCAAAAACTTTTTAAGCTGTGCAGACATAATGAGCTAATGTGTTTATGTTTTGCTTTTACTTCTTAGTTCAAAAAATAGTAAGAGTAAAAGTTCTGTCTTACTTGAAGAGTTTAGTAGTTTATATCTTTTTCCCGTGACTGGTGATAAATTTAGCTCGCTTGGTTTTCTAATTTACTTGTTGCTTCTCTCTCTCACAATGACAGGTCTGGGATCGTGAAAAGGTTGTTATCATACCGGATCATTATATATTCACTACTGATGAACGAGCAAATCGTAATGTGGATATCTTGAGGGATTTCTGTGCTGAGCAAAATATTAAATACTTCTATGATATTAAAGATCTCGGGAATTTCAAGGTACGGCTACACTGTCTTACTAGATGCTAAAGGAATCTTTCTTACATGGGTTTGTGTGTAATAGAGATTAAAATGTGATGTGCTCACGTAACAGGCAAATCCAGATTATAAAGGTGTATGCCATGTAGCTCTTGCCCAGGAAGGTCATTGCAGACCTGGAGAGGTACTTTTTGTTTACCAAAATTAGAGGAGTGTAATGTCATTCACGCATTATTACCCTGAATAATTCTTGAATTATTTATGCATGCCTTTAGGTCTTGCTGGGTACAGACTCACACACATGTACTGCTGGAGCATTTGGTCAGTTTGCAACTGGAATTGGCAATACTGATGCCGGTTTTGTGCTTGGTGCCGGAAAGCTCTTGCTTAAGGTTTGTCTGGTCTTTCTAGATTCATTATCGTATTGCTTGTATTCTTTCCTCATTGAGTTTTACATCTGATTGCAAAAACTCATATCCATCACAGTGATCTAGATATCATGCAGTTCTCCTGTAGAGTCTAAGACAAACAAACAACTTAAACTTTTTTTCAGTATATTTGGAGTCAGCTACATGCGTCATTTTTCACCATTGTGTTTTGTTTATCACTAACTCCACTGGAAGATCCAGTACAATCGGACCTTTTGCAACCACAACATGCCATTTGATTTTGGTCCATCTAGTCTTCTTCGAACATATTCTACAGAATTCACATCATTTTTTGTAAATTAGAGTTTCTTTAGGTCTACGCTCGATATGCCCCAACCACTTAAGTTGTCATTCCCTTCAATTTATGAAGTCACCTCTATTTGGTAGGATATAAATTCATTTTTTATCTTATGCATTCTAGTATAATCTCAGATTCGTCTTGATATCCTCATTTCCCCTTCCACCACGTTCCTCTTACTTACATATGTTCTTTAATAGCCCAACACTTAGTACCAGAAAGTTTAGCTGGTTTAATATCTGTTATATATATAACTTCTGTTTTAACCTTATCCAGATCTATCTATCACTTAGAATTTATGTGACACTTCCAAACCAGAGTAATCATATGCATTATATTCTTTTCTCTTCAAGTCCTTATTCCTTCTTAATAATCAAACCTAAATATCTAAACAATCATTCTTTGGGGGACAACACGATCCTCTGTGGTAACTAATTCCACTTCAATCCTTATTCTTACTATACTAGAAGGGCAATATATGTACTCCGCCTTTGTTCTAGTTAACCTCCAAAACAGTACTCTAGAAGTTTAACATACGATTTAGCCTCTTCCTAGTCTCATGTACTAGTACTTTATCAACAAATGACATATAACAAAGGAACCTCACCTTGGATACGTCTTGTAAGCTCATATATGGTTAAAACAAAAAGATAAGGACTAAAAGCAGAACATTGATGTGAACTTACAGAGATAAGAAATTCTCTACTACCGCCACTTTATCTCACACTTGAGACTACTCTGTTGTACATATCCTTAATAACATCGATATGTCTAATAAAAATTTCTTCCCTAGCAACCACCATAGCACTTTCTTGGGTGCTGTATCTTGGGTTTTTTTTCTTCTAAATCAATAAAACAAAATTTGCAAATCTTGTTTCTTTCAGTGTACTACTTCATCAGTGCCATAAGCGGGTAAATGACTTCCACTATTGATCTCCCTGGAATAATGCTGGTCTGATTCCACATCATGTTACTATCTCCGTCTATGTCCATTTTCCTTGAAAATTCTATCCTTCAAATTCATTTGTTATTGTGACCTACTGACCTTGAACCTCTTTGATAATTCTTGTTCATTTCTTGATAACCATGTCAAACACCACTGACTTATCATAATATTTACATTATTCTTTTCTTTAGTTTTCTTGCATTGCTTCTAAATTTCTATTTTCATTTTTTTTTCACAGTTAGGATTTTCTGACTCAACTAGTACATTTAATGTCTGGCATGTCTTTTAATCTTGTGTAATATGATGTTACTTCTTTAGATGGCATGCACTTGTTGGACAAACCTAATGAGCTAATTGTTTAAGCAATAATGCTTTCCGGTTCCATTTGGATAGATATCATGAATCTGAAACCATTTTAAGTTTATTAAAATAATTAATTTCTTTGGATTGGAGCATTTAAGTGGACACTTTCTTCATGCTATTCGATTTATCTGAAAATTAAGGTCCCAGGACCTGGTAAAATAGCCAAATGTAGTCGATGGTATGTCCTGCCACAAGAAGTATTGATGGCGAAATGGTTTTTGAAATTGGTTCATGCTAGAAAGTACACTCTCAGTGTTTTGGAGACTGCGAAACTTTATTGACTGTATTGACTGTACTTGATATGATGTACTTATCTTGATTGCTTGAATTTATCATTCTATGGAGGGACTTGCTCCTTTGTTGGGGTTTAGGGTTTGGCTTAAAGTTAGCCCCACTCTTTCTTTTGGGGTTTTCAGCTTCATTTAGTCTAGAAGACTATTAGCCGATGTCTCTTAAAAAAGGTACAAGAACTGTCAACTTTTTTTGGGGATGGATTAATGAGCACAAACTTGGAACACTGATGAGCTTTTGTTATAAAATTCGCGAACTTACTTGAATTCTTCTTTGTTCTACCTAAGGAAGTATTTCATCTTAACTTCAATTTTGCATATTTACTCCATGGCATAATCCTATGTACACTTAAATTTTCATTATAGGCCTCTGTGACTCTTACAAGTCTTTATATCAATGTATTGCAGGTGCCTCCAACTTTGAGATTTGTGATGGATGGTGAAATGCCTGATTATTTGCTTGCAAAGGATTTGATTTTGCAAGTAAGTTGAAACACAATTGCTTTCTAAGGATCTTCGATATTTCTAAGTGTTTTTTTATGGATTCAGGGAGCCTCTAATTTATCGTTACTTGATTGCTTTACTTGTAGATCATTGGTGAAATATCGGTTGCTGGTGCTACATATAAAGCTATGGAATTTGTTGGTACTACTGTTGAAAGTTTAACAGTAAGTATAATTAAACTTTTACTGGGTGCAAGTAGATTATCCATACAAGTATTTGAGTCATTAAATTGTTCTCTTTAGGTTCATTAACTAATATCTCTGCTCTTCATTGAAAAGATGGAAGAAAGAATGACATTGTGCAACATGGTTGTTGAGGCTGGGGGCAAGAATGGTGTTGTCCCAGCTGATAATACCACATATAAGTATCTCGAGGTAAATGTGCCGAGTCACTGATTCCATCAATTGCACAAGTATGAGTGCGTTCGTACACTAGCGCAAAGACATACTTATGCCTAGGAAAATAATTTTTTGGCTAACCATATGTTCATTTTGTGTATCAGGACAAGACAACCTTGCCGTATGAGCCAGTTTATAGTGATGGACAAGCAAGGTAGTTTAGAATCTGAGTTTCTCGTCCTAGTAATTGCTTACTGTTACTTTTTAGGAGGTTTTTCCATATCTCATGATGATACCTTCCAATTCAGTTCTCTCTTTCTTTTAAAATCTAGTGACAAATTTGTTCAATTTGTTTATGGGTGAAACTTTCTACTAGAAGCAAACTATGATGAGATAAGATATACCTGATTTATCACGAGTCATTATACAATTACAACTAAATTCTCATTACTGATGTTGGTCTCAGTTTCATTTCTTAAATTTTTTGCTTTTGTATCCTTTCCAGAATTGTTTTCTTATTTTATGGGTAAGGCTTCTTTTTATTTCTTAAAATTGATCTTTTTCCAAGTTCAGCTGCCTCCCCTCTTCCCCAACTGCCTGGCCTCATGTGATATTCTCGATGTGTTAAAGTGATGAATGTGTGTTAAGTGGAAACCAATCATCACTATGTCGATAAAAACTTATGAAAGTTGAAGTTCACTGGCTTGGTTGGGTAGGTAGATTACAAATCAATTCAAGCGACCATTGGCAGCTTCAGTCATGCTAAAATGTCTGCTCTACATCTGAATGATGTACCTATAGTAAATCTTTTGGACCATTGATGTTATTTAACTTGCCACAACTTTTTTGATCCAAAGTACTGGATGGCTTCATTCACATTATTTTATGTAAATATGTATTTGATGCTGTCGTTGGTAGTGATTATAGTGCATTTTGGGGTATCAAAAGGTTGATTGGTTAGAGTCGTATTTACGCTTTACTTTGAGAAAAATATCCTTGTTTCTTCCTGCATTAGTTGTAAGCTTTAGATTCAGTTATAAATTTTATGCAGTTTGAAAACTTCTATTCTCTTTGGGAATATTGATTTCTTTTATTTCAAGGTTTATATCGAATATTATAATTTGCAGTCAATTCCGATAATATCTGCCATCATTCATTGTTTGTCACTAACACGAGATCCTTGCTCATTAAATTTTATTTCATTTCATGTTAGATTTCTTTCAGAGTACAGATTCGATATCTCAAAGTTGGAGCCTTTGGTGGCTAAGGTGAGTGTTGCTGTTACCAAAATTTTATGTAATCTTGTGTATAAAACAAAGTTTCAGTCAGTAGAATTTTGTATGGAAGTGTGAAAGAAAGATGAAATTCTTTAATCTTGTTGAGTTACAGATGTGGTCTCATTCTCATGTAGGCTATGTACTTGACAGTATGCTAATAATGTATTGTATTGACCATTGTTTTTTATTGATGATGGGTATTTAAGTGCTCTGTATAAATGATTGAAATCTGTTGTCTGATTTATCAGCCTCATTCTCCCGATAACCGTGCTTTGGCTAGAGAATGCAAAGATGTGAAAATTGACAGAGTATACATTGGATCTTGCACTGGTGGAAAAACAGAAGATTTCATGGCTGCTGCCAAAGTTTTCCTTGCTTCAGTAAGAAATGTTTTTATTCTTAGTATATTTTCATGTGCTTCGCTATGATTAGTAAGCGAAATTTTATTTTCTTATTTCAAATTGGATGGGATTGTCTTCTGTGCTCAATCACAAGTGACTGTTAATAAGCCCTTTTTTTCCCAACCACAAGGTTAACATGTCATTCGTGTATGCAAATGCTCATTCTTTATTTTCCCCCTTTCTAGTCAGACTCTCTTTCTGTGTATTTTAATTTGACAGATTAAACGCCAACTCATCTCTTTGTGGATATAAACTCATGTTATTGTTCATAACATAATGTTACAGGCACTGGGGTTTGTCTTTCTTTAAATAGTAGATAAATGCATCAAGTACGCAAGTCATTTATGTCTACTAAATCTAATAATACTTTGGTCTGTAACATCCTATGTCACATGGACTTGCCTCAAAGCAGCAGGTACAGGTTTGTGCCCAAATCCCAAATTTATCAAATCTCTATATATAGGAATATGGGCTAATTTGCACAAATGGTCCCTAATGGCTAATGTATGACCCTCGTGTGGAATTAGGACCTATTGTTTCAATCTTGGCACTGACTTCCCCATACGAACGTTTGAGTGCAAAATTGGTCCTTTCCGTCAATTTCCATCCATTGGACCGTTAAGAAGTCAATTCTATTAAAAAGACCACTATACCCTTAGTTTTAGTTACAATAAAAAAGAGAAAAAGAAAGAGAGGAAGATAAAAGAAAATGATAAAAAGACATAAAAAAGAAAGGAAAAAATCATCTATCGTCCTCCACGTTCTTCATCGCCTCCAGTTGTACCCTAACCTCCGCCGGTGGTGTCTTCACCTCCACATGCTCCTCCTCCACCAGCATCTCCTCCCCCAAATTGCCACCACCACCCCTCGTTCGCTCTCCATAATTTTCCATTTCCTTTTTGTTTGCGAGTCAAGCGGCATATCTTTACAGAGGAAGGGGCCTGGGGTGGTTAATGGTAGGGACTGGGTAGTGGGGGCTGGGTTGGGTTGTCAGAGGAGATGAAGAATATTTTATTTATTTATTTATTTGGTTTTATTTTATTTTCTATTTATTGTAACTAAAAATTAGGGTATAATGGTCATTTCAACAGAAAAATTGACTTTTTATAGGTCAAATGGATGGAAAGTGACGGAAAGACCAATTTGGCACTCAAACATTTGGGGACGTCACCGTTAAGATTGAAACGATAGGTCCTGATTCCACACAAGGGTCATATGTTAGGGACCATTTGTGCAAATAAACCTAGGAATATGCACAACCTTTGGAAAAAGTAGTTCCTTTTTCTCCATGTTTTATGGTAAGTGGTGATGGTGTTCTATGATATCTAGTGCTTCAAATTGTCAGTTCCATTTGAGTAATTCTACCAAAAAACAAAATAATCTCGATGTGGGAATGTAGTATATGCTCAATGCAAAATGTTGAACCTTTATTCCACTCGCTTGTCTGAGACTTTTGAGTGTTGTGTTCCACAGTGCATACTTCACTGTTTTAGAAGAGTCGTAGTAACACGAGACATTTCCTTTCCCTCTTGACAAAATATGCTGTACCAACTTGGTATGAACTTTCTTTCTATTTTATTTTGATTTTTTATCTAAAGCATAATTGCAAAATATGCAGGGGAAAAAGGTCAAAGTTCCAACATTCCTTGTTCCTGCTACGCAAAAGGTATGGCCTAGTCCCTGTTCTACTAGATTTATGTTCTGCTCTTTGTTAAAATTTGTAAGTCAAATCTAAGAACGCATTCCTGTAATATGACCTAGTATAATAACTATTTCTTAGGTCTGGATGGACGTATATAGCCTCCCAGTCCCAGGTTCCGGTGGTAAAACTTGTTCGCAGATATTTGAAGAAGCTGGATGCGACACACCTGCAAGTCCAAGTTGTGGTGCTTGTTTGGGTGGACCTCGAGACACTTACGCACGCATGAACGAACCTCAGGTAAGTTATTTGTATTTTTGTTGGGTGAGGGTTTTATTTGGTCCTTAAACAATCATAAGCTAATATGAGTATATCTCTAAATGTCATCGCTTCTATACTCGTGTGTTGCTTTTATATGTAGTTTATGATGTATGGAAGTATGTATGTTACATTTGACTGTTTCTACACCCTTTTGTTTTTACACTGCAGTATACGGGATGATGGTGATCTTGTTTCTTTACTTTGTTGTGGTTATCCTAATTTGTGTGACTGGAGATAAATGATCATGGTTCTACACGAGTATCATTGTTCTCTTCATGTAGTAAGACATCACTCTGACTAATGTGCTGTTTGATAATCTGCAGGTCTGTGTCTCAACGACAAATAGGAACTTCCCTGGGCGTATGGGCCATAAAGAAGGACAAATTTATCTGGCTTCTCCATATACAGCCGCGGCATCAGCATTGACTGGTTTTGTGACTGATCCGAGAGAGTTTTTGCAGTAAGGTCCTTAATTAATGCAAGTTGTGATTATGTACGTTTTTGAAATAATGATGTCTGGAACGGGAAGCACCTCCGATCTCTTAGCTGAATCATAGACATGTTGTGATCTGTTAGAAATTTATTACTTTTACTGTGAGTTTGCTCAACTGGTATTGTTTGAGTAATTTAGAAAGAAACAAGTTGGGGTCATCTACTACTATGTTGTAACGTGTAATACTGGCATTGAAAATGAACGAGTCTTGAGGACATGAATGTTAATTTCTAGATAACGAGCATTCAAAAATCTTCTGTCGTGCTGTAAACAAAAAGGGGCTGTGCCTCAAAAAAGAGGTTGATGAAGCTGATATATCATCAACCAAATTATCATAAATTTATAGTCTCGACTCCTGAATATGATGTAAACATTTACTTGAGATAATAGTACTCAACCTTCTTCTAAGAAGTTCTGGAGGGTCATTTTCAGATTAGAAGAGCCTTTCTGTGTACATACCCTGATGTTATTCCCACTAAGTTGTGTCTCATCAAAAATTGTCTTGAGATTTTGGTCTCCCAATTGTGGGAAAAAATTGGGATGATGTTGAGTCATATTGCAAATTCTGTGGTTAAATTAAGCTCTGGCATCATAAATCTCGTGTTATATATACTCTCATATCCACTTCTACTACAGTTAACGATGTATGAATCGATTTGTAGGTGATTTTAGATTCGAGTTGTTTTTTGATGGGGTATAGTTTTAGTTAGAGGTAATGGTTAGAGCTTAGGATGCATTGTTCTCGAGCTTATTCACTTATTTTGATCTTGGAAGCTTCGAGGCCTTGGGTTAGAAAGACTCATTCTCCGGGTTAGGTCGAGGGTATTCTATCGTAGTTACATTCTTTTTGGTCGAGGGTCTTCCTAAGCCTAGAATGATGAGTAAAGTTAGCCTTGAGCACAGTTTCTTTTGTAGAGTAATTAGTTTATTTATATTATATTATCTAAATAAAAATTGAAAAAAATGTTTTTTCTTTTGTAATACTACAAAGCTCAACCTAATTGTCTTAAACAACATAATAATATTGGGTTTAATATCACAATTGTTATCGAACTTTTTCAAATATTTTTTTTTTTTAAATTTTTTCAAGTTGGCAATAAACATTTTTAAAATGCTTCTTAATTGTCATTGAATTTAAAAAGTTTTTAGAGTTGGCATTAAATGTATTAAAAATATTTATGAGTTTTTATTGAATTTTAAAAGTTATTTGATGTGTTATTGAACTTACAACGATTTTATTTTTGTCACTCGTCGTTTTAAAAGTTAACGAACTTGATGACATGGCGATAGAATTTTCACACTGCATGCTTTCGACGTTAGTGTATGTCACGTCATAGAATTGAGAGTGAAGTATGTTTTCAAAACAGCGAGTGATGAATAATGGATAGATAACATTTTAATAAGTTTAGTGATGAATCGATTTTTTTTTTTTTTAAAGTTCAATGGCAATTAAAAAACAAGTATTTGAAATGTGACACACTTCGAGTTGTTCATAGCTTGTAGATAGATTTTAGTTTGGCACCAAATGCCTCTATTTTATTTGATATTGTAGCATTATTTAATGATTCATGTATGTTAAGTAAAAGATTTTTATAGTTTATAAGTAGTGGGTTATACGGAATGTGTGGATAAAATGTAGGTAAAAATTGTAAATCATACGAAATATAAAAATAAAAATAATATTAAACTAGCTTATAAATATTTATAAACACACACAAATGTAAGCATGTTGAGGCTCTTGCCGATTTGTTCTCTAACAGAAATAAAGTTGTTCAAAAGACTTGCATAATTTGCTAGGACACATCAAATTGAGTTAATTATATTCTTGAATTTAATTATATTCTTGAGTTAATTATATGTAGTATCCCTCTATTCTATAAAGATATGCTTATTTCAATTATTTATTTGTCTTAAATTATAGTTCACTTTCTGAGAATATATTTGATTTTTTAGTTTTTTAATATACCTATATTTAATATGTTTTTGTTATCAACATATATGAACTATTACTATTATTTAATGTAGGAATATATTAAAAAAAATATAAGTAAAATTTATGTTTCTAATTACATTAATTACATTTTTTTTATATGTGTAAATTTATTTTTGTGGGACAAATGATGTAATATCTTTGGTTGGATAAAAAAAAAACACATAGAAGAAATGACCTCTCTCCCTTGGGAATAGGGGCGGATTTAGGATAAGAACAAACTATATCTCGTTCAGTCCTACTCTTGAAAAAATTATTTTTTATAGTATAAAAAAATTTACTATAATTTTGTTTAATAATAGTCTGTTTTTAAAGTGCAAACTTTATTTTTTCAACAACAATTCGAACTCGAAACTTTTTTGAATCCGCCTGCCTGGGAACAAAAGTTCGAACCCATTAGAAAAGGAGATTGTAGTTCAACTTTCCAGCTGTTGCAATTAAGAAAATATATTTAAATATTGATGCAATGATGAATAATTCTTTTAAGCCTGCAAAAACAACATAATAAAGGAAAAAGACAGGTAAAATCAGGCCAAATCTTTCATTTTGCAGCCACTATTTTAAGGAAAATGTCATATAATATGATGTTTTTTATCCATCGTTTATGTTCATCCTGATCAAACATAAGAAAATATACACATCAGAATTAGTGATCCTAATTTTATATCACCGGGAGTAATAATATCGCAAAAAAAAAAGTTAAATACACAAGAATACGTAATTTTATAAAGATTCGTCTCAATATGAAATTACGTCATTTTTTTTTTGTTGCGACAGTGATTTGCTATAATGAAAGAAAAGTTTACAAAAGACTCAGTGTTTTATTTTTCTTTAGTCTCTCTCTTCTTTTCTCTCGATCGTAGAATAAATCCTAATGACAACTTTTTATTTATAAGAAAAATTATGGCAATTGAAATTACAAGTATGAAATTTTTAAACTATTCATAATAAAATTTTGAACTTGCGTACGAGACAATAATTAAGCTCCACGTCTTAATAGTATTTACTCATATGCATAGAACCAATTAAGAAAGGGAAGAGAAGAGTGATTTGATTTTGAAAAAGTAGATAAGAAAAAGGAAGGAAAGATGTTGTAAGAATGTTGCAAGCAGAGGAAGCAAAAATGGGAGGAAGAAATGATTGAGAAACAGATTAATGTTGAAAGAAAATAGAGCATGATTATTCTTAACTCTCATATTGCTATACAGTTGTCACATTAATCAATTAAAAGGTGATCATAATTGTAAATGTGACTATCCAAATTATTATCAATATCACTGCATAGTCTTATCTTATGTAGCACTTTTGAGCAATATGATCCTATTTGGTGTAAAGTTTTTGGCATTAAGTTTCGATATATAATTCATTTGTAAGTTAGTTCGCTAAACAAATAAAAAAATGTGATAGTGTATGTTGATGTGTTGTGTTGATTTGTATTTGTATATTCTACAAAACGTCTATGTCATCCGTGCATCTACAAAGTTTTGATTGATAACCTCAATGGACGTTGAAGATTGTTTGCAAAAATTGCGGGTTCAACTTTGCCATTAATGTCTAGTTATAGAAATTAACGTATCAATCTTTATAGGATTGTACGGATGAAAATGTCCATCTACAAAGTTTTTGATTGATAAGCATATGTTTGGCTCTACTTAAATTATAATTTCAGCTGGTCAAACTGGTCAAACATAATTTTCATTCACACATTTTATGGGACCCACAACTTACAACTATTTTTTATCCACACATTCACCAACAACTTATAATATAAGCACTTAAATTATAATTTCAGCAATTTCCATGAAAAAGGACCAATACCGCACATAACCCCTTAAGTTGAAGATCTCGTTGCCAAGATTTAATGGCACTATTTTCCCTAAATACTTTGTGAACCCGTGAAAAATATAAATATAAGTAAAAGTCCGTTTGTTATGAATTATAAACTAGTTTATTTGACTAAAATAGTTTATTTGACAAAAAACGATTTATTTGACCAAATTTTTTACCTTGTAACATGACATTTTTTATCATTATTAGTCAAATAAATCATTTTGGTCAAATAAATCAGTTTATAATCCACGCCAAACGGGCACTAAATAACTATCTCACTTTAATAATATGGATTTCAATGACATTCTATAGTCAAAACAATTGGCTTAATCCCATAAAACCATCTATAAAAATTTATTGATATCTTCTTCTTATGAAACAAATCATCTTCGACTTTTACTTATAACACAAGATCCTCTTTCTTGTGGAAAATCTCCGTATCATTAACTATAATTCCACTTACAAACAATTCATAAATATCTTAAACAAAATATTTTCTTTCAATATGGATAATCCATTAACTGTCTTTTAAAAGTTCCACAAACTCAAATTTCAGCACTAATATGATGAGTCTTCTGAGCCACTTAAAACACAAGTATGTTTTGAAAGAGACATAATTAGATACCTAAAATTAGTTTACGTAACTAAGAATCTTAAAACATATAATATCAATATCAATAACAACGTGGCATAACAAAACTATCTAATAGAAATTCATTAATATCTTCTTTTTTATAAAACAAAACGTCAACTTCTATTATAACACAATATCCTCTTTCTTGTGGAAAATGTCCGTATCAATAATTATAATTTTAGATACGAACATTTCCTCAATATCTTGTTCATTAGTACGAAATAATTTCTTTCAACATGAATAACTCAGCAACTGTGTCTTAAAAGTCCCACAAACTCGAGTTCTAGCACTAATTTGATATGATGAGTCTTTTGAACCACTTAAGACACAAGTATCTTGTGAAAGAGACATAATTAGATACCTAAAATTAGTTTAACTAAGAATCCTAAAACATCTCAATATCAATAACAATAACAAGATACTTAATAAATTTTGAGTAGAGTCGACTACAAGAATTCCTTTTCAATCTCATTATCATTAACATTTTGCAAAAACAACACAAGCTTCCCTTTGACAGTAATAGAAGAATAGAAGAATAAAATCCATTGAGTTGATGAAAAATTAAACACAGACAGATATGATGCATTCTCATATTTACATTATGAGAAGGAAGCATTCAAAAAAAAAGCATGTGATACCATAGAACATCTTAACATCTAATTTGAATATGGCTTACAAGGTAAAAGTGGTATTAGGCCAGAATATGGGTGCACACTAAAAATGCAACCATAAAAAACCCGAAAAATAAAACTGATGTAGCAAAATACTTGACTCAAACGTCTCTAATGCTTTGGTTTTCCTTTTCAAACAGTGTGTTTCAATCCTCTTGCGATACTTTAGTAGACGAAGCAGCAGTGTTGCTATATTGCTCTGGCCCTTTGTTTCTCATTCCTTTCTTGGAACTTTGGAGCTGTGAATGAAGATTGACTAGATTTAGAGACGAACGAAAGAAAGAGAGAAGAAAAGTGAAGCCATATATTGTAACATGCATACCAAGCCCATTAGCCTCAGAAGTTTTCATGATTCTGAGCCTTTTCACAGTGCTGAGAAACATCCTGAACCAGGGAAGAAAATCAACATGTTAGTATTGGATGATGTGAAAGTCTTTATATATTTTTGTTAAGAGTTATTCAATAAAATCATTCACGGGGCTACAATGTCAGCATTCTCTCAATTATTCAAAGAGCTAGCAGTAAATGCATACTTGCTAGCAGAACCTTGTTGTGTGAGTCCTGACGACTAAGTCTATATTGATCCCCACACCAAATTATGTGCATATCATCTCCGACTCATGGTCCTAACCTCTAGAGGAACTCGTGTTCGTATAGTGAGTGTGGATAATTAATATGTGTGATTTATTGATTAGAAATTAAATACTATACCAGAAAATTACTGACATTTTAGAATTTCAATCTCTGCGGTTATTCTAGGTACGTAGTTGAATTAAATCAAGTTAACTTCTTGGTATATTGAATCTAAAGGTAAAATATTGTCATATACCCCCATGGAACATCTCCAACTAGCATCCAGTCTCCTTCTTTATCCTCGTATGTGAGCACAAACTCGGACGACCCATCCAAAAGTTTAAAAGGTTGTGTTGATTGTTCCTTTCCACCACCTGATCCAAATAGCAGAATTACATTGGGGCTAATTAAGTCTTTTATGTACATGCGTATGAGTAATTCGAATAAAAATATTAACTTGTTTTCCTCATTAGGTAATTTATAATATTGATCACAAGAGAAGAAAACCTACGAATAGTCACTGATGGATGCTTGAAGAACATCTCTTCCAAAGTTTGCGCCAAAGTTTCATAGCTAGGGTGAGCCTTCAAGTCCACCTTTCTTCCAATTGGCAATCCGTCCATATTCACCTTCACGAACCCGAGATGATCTCTTTCTTTAACAATAGCATCATTCTTGTCACTTCCATAATTGATTTTCTTCTTCGAGTTCTCCTTCTTTTCGTTTCTGCCAACTCCCTCATCTTCGTCAGCATTTGAAGTTTTTGCTTGGTTAACTAAGGTGTTCATCCTGTATGCTCTTATAGGAGGCCATCCCACAACCTGACTGCTTTAAGCAAGCAAAAAGTAAAATTACATCCGTTAATTGAAATCGAATGAGGCATGAACATGGAGTCGTGATTCAATCCAAAAAATCAACAGACCCGTGATACAAACAGCATAGTATATTGTAGCCTAAAGATGGAAAAAAAGTTAAAATGTCGAGTCCTATTCAATACTATATATGCATCAAACATGTCCAAAAGCTCTTATAAAATCTTGCAAATTGGTTTTCAAAAAGAAAAAAAGAAGTTTCAAACATAATGATAGATCATCATTGGATCAAGACCATTAACTGCGATGTATTGGATATCCCATTTAGGAAGAAAGAAAAAGGAAGTGGTTGTCACAGTGATGCAAAAGAAAACACTCACAAAGAAGAGAACTTTTACAAAAAAATTATTGAAAATAACTACTTTTACATTATCAAACAGAATTAATTCAAATAAAAATCAGAGTCCAGGATTATCATAGAGTTAACACAAAAAAAAATTTAAAATCTCGCGCGATAATCAAGGGCTTTGGGCTACTTTTAACATACAACTCGAAACTATATTAGTGTACAAAAAGCTCAAACCTTGCAAATTAATTTGTCTAAAGCTCAATCAAGATTGATATTTTCAAACGAGTCACCATCTTGTACTCCACACAGCTTAAACATAGAAGGGATTAAGCAATTTCTCTTACCAATATTGACCATTTGAGATGGAATCCAGATACAATGAAGCAAACATGAAAGAATACACAGATTGGAAGAAAAAAACAGACACAGAGTTCATATAGGAATCCAAGTTCATCAAATTTCAAAAAGATATTTATAGCATTTAGAAAATCTAACCTGACAGCAGTAGAAGGAGAGCCACACTCAGCAGAACCTACAGAGTCAGCAGCAGCTCTCTTTGTGCCAGCAGCTGCCCTTCCACTCCCAGCTGAAAATCCATTAGGAAAGTCTTTAGCAGTCAATATTCTTCCATATTCACCCCATGCAGACCCCTTACCCTTCACCTCCACACAACCGCCGCCGCCGCCACCACCACTGCGGAGGCTCAGCCCCAATCCCAGTTCTAGCTCCGCCTCTTTAGAAATGCCCATGTAGTCTTTCTCAGATTTTGGTGCATTTAAACCAGTCTGATCACAAGACAAGGCTGTTCCACCAGCTGCGCGGCAACCACCACCACCACCACCACCAATCCCACCTAGTAGGCCTAAAGTTGGTTCCATAACATCAAGAAAAGTACAAGAAACGGGAAGTTTTTAAGGAATTTTTGTAGAGCTTATAAGGAAAAGTAAGGGAAGAAAGACGAGAATGTAATGCAGTTTTTGGGAGCAAAAAGAGATGGAGGAAGGAAGAGAGAGAGAGAGAGAGAGAGGTGGGATAATGGGGTGGCAAGATGGTGGAGATAGTGATGAAGTTGGGACCCACATGTCTCCTATTGCGCATAGCACTCTCTGAAAACACTTTTTTTTGTCAAACTTTTGATTATAAGTAATAATTCCGTGCTCAATTAGGGCCGCGCTCATCCACTTTTAGATAGTGTCATTTTGAGTTTTTAACCATAAAAAATGAGATTTTGGAATTTCTTAACTTATCTAAGAGTCGTTTGGTATAGTTTATAAACTAATTTATTTGATTAAAATAGTTTATTTGATTAAAAATAATCAAAAATATCAATCTATCAAAATAAAAATTTTGATCAAATAAACCATTTTGATCAAACAAACTAATTTATAAACTATATCA
This sequence comes from Forsythia viridissima, assembly GCA_030279155.1. Classification (NCBI taxonomy): domain Eukaryota; kingdom Viridiplantae; phylum Streptophyta; class Magnoliopsida; order Lamiales; family Oleaceae; genus Forsythia; species Forsythia viridissima. The sequence goes on along the minus strand of CM059037.1, from coordinate 51,014,451 downwards.
AACAGGCTCTACATTTATAAATTTAGGTTTTAACGTTATAGAAATCGTTAACATGAACGTTAAAATTGAAAACAATTTTTACGTGACTTAAAGCTGGACATAAGTGATTTGACGATTTTGTTCTCTAAGTTGAAGTTGTCAGCATTCACATATTTTGTTTTACGAAAAACTAAATTCATATATTTAAATAAGTTGAGGATCGAAACTCACACTAATTGAAAGATTAAGGAGTCTAACCTTAACTTTTCCTAGTATATATGTAAAACCAAATTAATAAGTGAAATACAAAAAATAATAAAAGAATTTTGAAGAAAAACATCTTGATTAACCCTTATTTTAGAGCACATGATGTTTGGCTAAGCTCAAGAAAATTATTTATGAGCAAGTTTTAACTTATAATTAAATAAAATAAGTCAAATACAATCGTACTAAAAAAAAAAAAAGATAATAATGAAGTGAACACACCATAATTTCCGTAAATCTCATAAGTATTAACTACTAAAATAAATACTTAAGAAATGGATTAAAATTAATTATATATTTTAATTATGATCCAAATAAAGATTATTGACCACAAATGGGTAAAAATTCCACCTTTATGTTTCACTTTCTCCACCCGTAATCCAAATATGGATTTTTACGGTGAAATTGTCTACAAATGAGGAAGAAAGCTTGCCCTAACACTATTTTCCTTTGTCTCCCATATTCTCTGTCCTTTTATCATTAAAGACACTTCGAGAAAGCAACTCTAAGGTAGGATACAAATTTTTAAAAATGTTTTAAAGATGAGACTTTATTTGAAAAAGCAAATTCCGGTTAAAAACTTTTGTAATTACTTAGTTGGTTTCATTTTAAGTATTCGATTTTTTGGCTTTGATATGATCACTATGTCATATAGTGTTTCTCGTTAGTCACCCGTCTAGTTCTATTTGTCTAAATTAATCGATCTATCTAGTGAACTCTAGTTCATGGGCAAACTTGGTCAACATAATTACCAACTTTGATCAAATTATAAGGTTAGTGACTGTTTTAAGACAAAAAAAAAAAAGAAAGACAAGTTGAACGACTAAATTGAAACAATGCTCTAGATTTAGAGACTACATTTTTTCACGAGCCGCCTGTATTGTGCCAAAGGTACCCCGCACCTATGCCCGCCAGGCTAGCTGTCCACCCACATGGCTAGTAAGTTCGTTTTAAGCGTACACATACGACTTTGAGTAAAATACCACGATAAGGGCATCATTAGCAACATTGGGTAATAAATATGAACCATACATAGCTTATGACAATCCTATATCAGACCACCTAGATTTGATAGGGGAGAATAGGTGACGCGTTATTTACTCCCCACCCAAATCCGCTAACGCTCTAAATTGAAACAATACCCTAAATTTAGAGATTTTAAGAGTAGCGGAAGTTTTGATTAAGAAAAATGATTTTCCAAAATAGTAGACTATTCAATTTAACAATAACCCAAAGAGTATCTTGAGGCAAAAAAAAAAAAAAAACACCTATTTCGTTCCAAATTCAATTATTAAATTTCTCATGCTTCCCACAAAAGCACCCAAAGGAAATAAAAGGCAAATGAACTTTAGAGAATTTTGTCCTTTCAAGACAATATAGTAATGGATTTTCCGACAACAATTATTAATGATGCTTAAAAATATACAACTTAGTTGTATTATTTTATTTAATGCACTCATGGACGGACAGCAATTAATCGTTTTCGAGGCCTACAAATATATGGAGATCTTTTTTTATAGTTTATTTAATCGTACTCTTTCCATATGAATTGATGTGCTGGATAAATACAGACATTTGATAGTCACACTCTTTATTTTTCGAGTATAAAGCACTTTCGTTAAAAGAATATTTTGAAACATACACACATACCATGTCATGTTTAGCACAAGATAAGTATCGGTACTTAGGAAATCATTTATGAAATGACTCTAATAGTCAAACCAATTTTACTATCATAAAATAATTCTGATTAAATAATAGTGATAATAACATTTTAGATAAAGATTTGACTTGACGTTCATGTCTTATACTATTTTACTTTGTATTTACTCGCAATTTTTTACACAACTTGTGCATTCTTGAGCTACGCCTCTTATATCAAGCCATTTTGAGACATTTGAACCCTAGTGATGACTTGGCTTGCGATTTATCTCATGAATCCCTTGTTTTGCGACTCAATCATTTAGGGTGTAACATATATATTTGAAGGTATAAATATAAATAAATAAGTTTATCTTCTTTTTGAAAATATAAAATTTTAAATGAAATGATTCAACTTAATATTATATAATAGACAAATGTTTTAAACCCAATTCGTAACATTACTCATTTATAAAAATTTCACTTGTCGAATATTTAACAAAAAATAAATTTAGTCTACACGAGAGATGCCCTATTAAAGAGAAGAATATAATAAATAAGTCTCTTTTCTCTCTAGTAATTTAATATAGTTAGTCACTTCGACTCGCAAATCATATTGAATTCTATTGTTAAATATCCTACAAATAAAAAAGAAAATCGATATTGTCAATGAATTGTCATTAATTACTCATAAACAAGATCGACAAAATCTTAATCAAGATTAGTTGTCTCAACTTTGGCATTAAAACCATGGTTAAAGACTGTAATTTTGAGTCTTTTTACAATACAAAAGCATATATTATTGTAAATATATATTTTTGCTGCTCCATGCTTTTGTTTTTCTATGTTCTGTCTACTATTCAGAAGACAAGAAGCACAAAACCTTATATTGGAAAGAAGAAACCTTGGACACATGCCAAACTGTATCTGGTGGGGATGTCAAAAGAGAGAAAAAGAAAAATAGAATAAAGTAAATAAAAGAATGGAATAGGATAGTATTTAATTTAGCACCTCAAAAAGTATATTGTCAACTCTCAAGCAACTACTAGCTAGGGGACCATCTTATTTCAATAATAACTCAAGACGGAATGTTTAGTTCGTTAAATTAGAATAGACTCGACTGAATTTGATAGAAAACTGTTAGTTATGATTGTATACAACTTATGTATGGGGTATTTTATGTACAAGTGAATTGAACTGAATTTAATTAGAATAGATATGTAACAAAAATAACTAGTTGACATGTCAAGTATAGCGTATCGAACATAGATTTCAAGAAGAAGTTATACACATCTCATTCATTTCCGACTTCGATTGTCAATTTTGAGCCAAAATGAAGAGGACCGCCACCATTGTCCTTAGATGGGAATATTGCCAATTGTTATAGGAGCACCAAAATTACATATTTGGAGGTGGTGCACAAGGCGTACCAAATTTCGAGGCTTTTTCATTAGCAATAAAGCTTTTGATCGCAAACAGGTCGAAAACAATATAGTTGCAAAAGGGGGTGGTAGTAATGTGATTTGGGATAGATGGTAATTTGGAGAAAAGAGTTTTCTTTTTCCTTCTCTTTTTCTTTTTCTTTTTACTTTTCTTTTCTCTAATCTTTATTTTCATTCAGACTAAGGGTACCATGGATATTGTACACAAACTTGATCTTTTAACGGTTAAATAAACGTTTTCTGTCCAAAAAGAATGGCGGTCACACATTTTTAATAGGTTATGGACCCAGGGTTCTAAAAGTGAAATTTTTAGGACCTTAAAGTCAAAATGTTCAAAGGTTAGGGACCTCAGTTGAAATTTTCCTATTATTTATCAAGTAAATATAAATTATTTAAAGAATATTTGAGCTAATGAAAACAGTTTTACGGTTGCCGGCTCACAAAACAAAAGCACAAGCCGACAATGTGGGGCGCCAAGTCACGTGATTTATACCACGTGGGCCGACAGCTTCCCGGCTGGATCGGGAGCTTCATGGGACCGGCTTCAGTTCGAGACAGCTTAGCAGGTTTATACTTTTTCAGTTCGAGACAGTAGTCGGGGATCTTAGCCTAATTTTCCTGTTTCAATTTTTTTTTCTTTGCCAATTTTAATACTTTTTTTTTGGCTATGAAAATTTCAAACTTGTAGAAAATAATTAATGATAAATTACATTGAACTTAACTATTATTTTTTGGGAAAAAACACGATCTTTTGAGAACTAAGGTAGGTTTTGGATATTTTGAAAAATCATGTATTTTCAAATGGATAATTTTTCTTGAATGTAGTCGTTATATAAATAGAAGTGGTTGCTACGGTGATGGAGTCAATGGCGGAGGCAACAGGAGCATAAGTGTAACCCAGTATGTTACATGTTTTACAAAAAAAGTGTAACATGATATGTTACAAATACAACACATTATTTTTATAATTATAATTATGGAACTATATTTTTGGAAATAGTTTATTTTTCTATTCTATTTATGAAAATTGCTCTATTATTTTTGGGTAAATAGCACCAGGGGTCCCTAATCTTTGAACATTGTAACGATGGGGTCCTTAACCTTTGTTCACTAGCAGTCGGAGTTCCTAACATTTTAAACGTATGCACCAGATATCCTTTTTAGACAAAAAACGTCAAAAATTTTGTTAACTCCTCATGCGCCCCACTTTTGAAGGGTAAAATTATCCAACACTGTTCAATTATCAAACCAAAGAGAAATTCATGAAGAAAGAGATTCTACAACCCATATATCATACGTATATGGTCGAATCTGGGATGGATCGTAGGCGTGTTGTGAATCATATGCTTGAAATTGATACTGTTGTTCTTGAGAATGAGATTGTGGGAGAGGAGGAATCCATTATTTGTCTGTTTGTTCAAGAATTGAATGGAAATGGTTTTGGAATATTAAAACCGATTCACCCTCCCAGAATTAGTTGCGACCATATGGGTTGAGTCGGTAGCCAACTCTAAGCCGCTGATAAGCTGTTTCTCCTCGACGACTCAGTGTCTGGTGGTGCAACGCCTGACCAAGTTGCCAGCAAGAGTAGAATGGTATCTGCCTCCTCTGCCGTGTCTACCTCCTCAATCTCTAATCAAGTTCAGCCTTTCCATCTCTTGAAAATCAGCGTGATATCTGCCCAAAATCTCAAACTCCATAGCCGTCTCTCTCTAGTATTTTTCGGATTTATTTGGGATTTTTGGTGAATTTTATTATTTATACCTACACCTACTGTTTCTTCATGTCTTTTTGCACACAGTAATAAAATGACCAACTCAAAATCAGCAGCCCAGTTACCATTACCAGCGACGGTGGACGGTTGAGTTGCCAACGGTGTTGGACAGAGGGGAATTTGCCGATGGAATTAATTTTGTTATTTAATATGCGAATTGATTCTCGGGAATTCCAAAGAACTGGAAAATTGCAATCCTCGCCGTCTTGTCATCTTCATTTCATTGCAGTCCTCTACCGCCTCCAAGACAAAGACAATTGCAGTCCTCGCCGTCTAGCCGTCTTCATAGTCAAAATTTTCTTGAAAAAATTGCACTCCCTTCATTTGTAGAATCTCCTTCTTCATGAATTTCTCTTTGGTTTGATAATTGAGCAGTGTTGGACAATTTTACCCTTCAAAAGTGAGGTGCGTGAGGAGTTAACAGAATTTTTGACGTTTTCTGTCTAAAAAGGATCTCTGGTGCGTACGTTTGAAAGGTTAGTGATTCCAGATGCTAGTGAACAAAGGTTAAGGACCCCATCGTTACAATGTTCAAAAGTTAGGGACCCCTGGTGCTATTTACCCTTTTTTTTCTTCTAAGAAAAATAGAGAGATTTGTTCAAGTCGGTCTTGACTCTAAAGTTGACCTTAAACGATCACATATTGTTTATAGCTATCATATGATCCAATTGGAGAACCATGTACTTCTAAATAGATAAATTCAATAGGCAAAGTTCTTAAAAATGGTTTGATGTACAAAAACAAACCTTATGACTAATTGAGTAATGCTCATTCAACATTAACTTCAACCAAAACTTAGACCAATATTGAAAAAATGTCAAATACGCCATTTGCAAAGACATAATCCAAATTCTTAATTATGTCTCTGCAAAGGGCGTATTTGATATTTTTTCAATAGTAGTCTAAGTGTCGATTGAAGTTAATGTCCAAGGAGCATTACACTAACTTGTATTGCATTTGCATGAATGGAATGAAAAAACTAGGAAAGAGCAAGAGATTGAAGGACATGTAACGTCCCCAATGATAATAGCATCGAGTTTCATAGTTTGAGTGCAATGAGAAGTTTTGAAGGTCTATTGTTGTATGATGTAAAACACTCAGATCAAGCTGGAGCGAGTTAGATGTAGAAGAGGTGAGCTATGCAACAAAATCCGCGCTAGAATGCCTGTAATAGTATCGTGAAGAGGTCTAGTATGCTAGTGAGAATAGCACTGATCAAATACCTTTTGGCAGTGTAACCTTGTTGGCTACACAAATGACAACACTCTTTGTATGGTCTCCAATTAGGAACAATGATCTCCTACCTTTTGGAGGCAGGATAATTTCATCCACTTGCTGAGGTGTCAGCAGGTGGGTGGTTAATGTATATATAATATATACATTAACCACCCACCTGCTGACACCTCAGCAAGTGGATGAAATTATCCTGCCCCAATCACTTCCTCTCCAATTAGTATCTAGAGTTGAAGAAGAGTTGCGGAAAAATGAAGAGTTGAAGGTCAACCGGCCATGACTTTTAATTGGCTAGATATTTTTCGACCGGTTGATGATTTATTATTTATTTTCAACAGACTTGTTGGCATAATTGGTACTGGTCGACACATGTTCTTGGTTGCATATTGCAATCGAGCTACAAAGTTGATGGCCTTTTCATGTAAATATCAATTGAGATATTGTGTTGCGCTAAAAGCTAGAGAAACCTCACCCCTCTCTTTTCGACTACGAATATCTAGAATGGAAAGAATATGTAATAATTATGTAATAAAAATAACAGTTGCAAGTATTCACAACAAGAGTCAACATTTTGATATCAGATTATGACAGAAAAACGTAAAAAGATAAGAAATCAGAACTTATTGTGGATTGAGAAGAACTTTTTGGAACTTTTCTTCGATAGACAAAATTAAACAAATACATAATTACAAGAAAATGGTGAAAAAATAGATAACCAGTTGAGGGAAGAGTGATTAGCCTTATCATAAACTTCCCCTTGAATCTTGATTCTTCAATTACTGCCTCCAGTGGACAATCCTTTCCTGTACCTTTTGTACTTAGTGAATTGAACTCGAAACTCGAATAAACAAGATTTTAAATTTCTTTTTCATACTTAATACCTTTCAAGGACTGTACAATCCACCTCGCCAAACAATTCATCTTTGTCAATAAAAACGACTAAGATGATCTGCCTCAAAGGTATGGTCTGCCTGGAGTGCCAATTGATGGGCTGTAGAATCTGGTGTTGTGACTGCTTTTTTCTGGAGGCTGCCCACAAATGCATTGGCACTCGTATCCACATACGACTCCAAAGCAGGAGAATAAGCCGTTTCCACCTCTATCATTGCGACGTTGAACTCGTTGGCCAGTCGATGACAAGCTACTTGTGGAAAAGCCGCGGTCGTAAATCGGCGGCAGCTCCTTCCGCCACCTCTCAAGCTTCGACATTGGCCCTTCGACACTTTCATCCAAGCTCCAACCACTCAAAATGGAGCTTTCGCGATCGTCCAATGGATATTTCTTTTCCCGTGCCGCCATAGCTGCCGCCACCTCAGAAGGAGACGGCCCAACTTCAGAGTCAGACAAAATTGAACTAGCTTTGAATGGCACAACCTTGCTATTTGGCATTGAACCCTTTGTTGCACCATAGCCATATCCATTGGCTTTCGGTATTGGAGGTTTTTCAGCCAAATATTTCTTACCATCTCTAACAGGCATTTCATCAAACACCTTGTTTTCTTCACCTTGTTTGCTTTTAATCTTCTTAAATTCATCCTTATTTTTCTGGGTTTTTGTTTTCAAATCTTGATTCACATTCTTAGCATAAACAGAAGATTGTTTGCTAAAAATCGAATCACTCACAACAGAACTTGCCTTCCCTTTCTTCCCTTTCTGCTTACTTTTATCTCTTAATTCCGCACCACTGATAACCGAACTCGCTTTCCCCTTTATCTTCTTGCCTTCAAATGGATCCACAATTTCTGAAACACTCAAAATACAACTCCCATTTTCTCTCTGTCCCGGGATTGCAACTAATGAACTGTTGGCCACAGAAAAAGTATCAAAAGTCAAGCGGTCGCTGCGCTCACTTTTCGAGCGCTGCAAAACGGGCTTCAAATTGGGAGGTTGATTGTGAAGATTTGATTCCTCCATCAAATCTCGAATTCCAACTGCTGAAGCATCGAGTTGTTTGTACAGTGGCATGCTTCGCATAGAACTGTCGAGAAGTGCCACACCAATGTTCAATATCCCCTGTGGACGTCCTGATTTACGACGAACCTGAAGCATGCATGCATGCAATCTTGTTAGGTAGAGGTTAGGTTGTACGTCCTCTTTCCAAATTTGTATTTTAATATTATTTTTGTATTAATAAATATTCCATCAAAATAATAGTCTGTTTGGTGTGAATTATAAACTAGTTTATTTGACCAAAATAATTTATTTGACAAAAAACGGTTTATTTGATCAAATTTTTAACCTTTTTTGCATGATATTTTTGACCATTTTTGGTCAAATAAACCATTTTGGTCAAATAAACAAGTTTATGATCTACATCAAACAGGCACTAAACACTAAGTACGCACCTTTCATACAATATTGAAAACCGACCACCTAAATTATTTCCCTTACAAGGAATATTGAAACGACCTAATATGAAATACTCGACAACATGATTAGGCCAATGGCACGATAAATTTACGGCATGCTTAATAGTCAAATAATATACATGTATATGTATTGAAAATCGTGCATTTGAGGCCGAGATATTGCTATAAAATTTCAATCTTATAATATAGTTCAAATTTATGCCAAAATAAAATTGAAATGCAGGACAGATTGAAAGAAAAAATATATATTTTACAGATGGATTCATTAAATTTTAAATTAAGGTAATTGAGAAATCATAAGAGGAAATCAAAGGTAATGTACGTACCTGAAGTGCAACAAACCGCATTCCAAAATGGTGGCGGTTGTGGTGCTGTCGGGACGGTGGCGGAATGAGGTTTCCGACGAGAACACGGACGGTGCCAACAAAAGTATCCCGGAACCAATTGACCGCGTAAATTTCAATCACAACGGCAGATGCATCCCGTCGAAGAAATTCTTCATCGACTCGAAAAACAAATTTGTCATTCCATGTAGGGTTGCTATGGCCTTTGTTATCGACACATGAAGAAAGTTTTCGATCCGAATGCACCCATGCTTTTGCATAAGTTTTCATTTTCCTCGACACAGGCTCCAAATCTTGGGCAGAAATGATGTTTATTTCCAAAAGTTGGAAAGGTTTCAAGATTGCCATGTTCGCGGCCACCACCGTAGGCGTTATGGTGGCAGAGGACGGAAAAAGGACCGTTCGCTTGCCGCCCGAGACGACAAGGGAAAGGCTGGTATCAACCTGAGGGAGATACCGATCAGAATGGGTAAAGAGAGGATGCCTCTCTAGACCACATGAAACAAGGAAATATCTAGGGAACAAAATCTCTGTCTCGTTGACCCATTTGTAAACAATTAAGGGGTTGGAATGCCTTTCTTTCTTATATATGTGTGTGGTGCGTGGTGCGTCGCGTGTTTTATTAAAGACAAAAATAAAACACATATTATAATAAAAGTGAAACTTATATTGTTTAGAGACCGGTCATGTGTTAATTTTTTCTAGGAAGAATATGTTACAAAGAAAGAAAGAGGATTTATAAAAAAGATTCCTAAGAATAAAACATTTTCCTATATAATTGAATAAATCTAGTTGTTCGACTAATTAGAGACACGTACGATACGTTCAGTGTATTAAATGAGTAGAATTAAACATGTTTAAAAATATATACTATAAAATAAAGAGTGCCACTTATTCTATTTATTTTTATTTAATCCAAAATAATCTACATGCTAATATTGTTAAAAAAAGTTACTTAACTTTGAGGTAAATTTTAATCCTTATTTCTAAACTTCATCTTGTCACATACAATTTAATCACTTAGCTTTACTTTGTTTACAATTTATAAGGGTGAATCTTACTTATTTTGTAAGAGTTTCTATTGATTTGTGCATTGATCTTCATGTTTTAGGACGAGCTTCGGCTATAGACAATGTTGGTGAATTAAGTGTTGGAAAAGAGGTGAAAAGGTAATTAAAAACTTGCTTTGAAATCAATAGACAGACATGTCTTGATGAGGAGAGAGATGTCAGTCATAACTGAGGGTGAAATGAGGGCAAAAATAGGCTAAGAGCTCGCCCAAGCGAGCATTTAAGAGTCGAGCCACTAATTTCATTGTAGAGTTGCTCGTCCCAGCAAGCAAGAAGAAGAAGAAGAAGAAGAGGAAGAATACATTGTTTTTAATTTGGGTTTAAGCAAGAAGAAGAAGAGGAATTCGTGGGACGTGGAGTTTACATCTTCAAGCTTAGAATTTTTATGAGTTAGCTAAAACTCCGATTGTTAGGATGTAGTTTAAGTTTCGATAGTTTAATTTCAATTTTCATGTTTTGACGTTAATTACTTAATTTTTGTGGTGTGTTCATTATTGTTTTTCTCTACATTTCTACTATTTGTCCAATAATAGATTATTTTTTGAACTGTATTGAGACTGAGAGGTGAAGTGACCAAATAACAAATACCATATACTTGTGTAGGAGATATAAATATACTCTTATTTGTTTGTAGTCCGTTTATTGAATTTTCCTCGTTTGAATGCGTTTAGGTATAATTAAACTCACATACAGATAGATATAATATGTTTGTTTACCTAGAGAGAATCGATTTTGCTAGAGTTGGTTATTATAGAGAAGTTCGACCAACCATAAAGCCTGTGTATTTTAACAACATTGAATTGTAGAATTAAACCGGAGTGTGTGGTAGATGACATGTTTTTATCTCATCTCAAGACTTGGTCGTGTGCTTATATCAAAATTTTAAAAAACGTGAAGTGTGGTAAGCTTTACCAGCCTCGTTTTCCTATTTTAATATTATTTTAATTATTATAAGGTTGTTAATAATTAATTTAATAAGATCATAAATAATTATTCTTTTTATTTTATTATTTTATTAAACTTTTCTAAAAAAAAAAAAAAAAAATTGGACAAAAAATTAAAAAGATGTGCGCATTTTGGTGCCTAGGCCTGCTTTTTGCCACTCGGTCAGTCAAAAATAAAGTATATTGTCTTTCCACTTATCACTATATGCGAAGTTCTCTTCAAGCTTCACGTCTAAGCTCGTCTAAACTTCGCATTTTCTCACCTTTTAGAACACCTTTTAGAACACTGGCATAAATAAATTTTAAGACTAACATTTTCCTACATATAATTGAATAAATTTAGTTGTGTGACTAAAATAGACATACAATATGCCTAGTGTATTAAATTGAGTAGAACTGAGCATGATTAAAAGAAATTATATTGTATCAAATAAAAAGTTTCATTTAATCTATTTAATTTTATTCAATCCAGCATACTCAACGTGGTACTCTTATTTATATAATAAGTTACTTAATTTTTTTGTAAAATTCAATTTATTTGCTATTTCATCCTTATGACATACACATTACTTTCTTTACGTAGATTTAAATTGATTTGATCAAAGTAAAAATAAATTTGAGTAACTAAACTACATTTTACTAGTGTTTTAAAAAGCACTCCAAAGTCCAAAAAACTTGAAGTTCAGTTTTCACATAGTGCTACACTTTAACACTTTTTAGAATATTGATTTTACTCCAACTTTGTTGATAAACATTTTTGAGATAAAACGAGTCTCTTTATTTATGCTTTATTAGCACTAATACAAATTTTAGACCTCCCTAATTGAGTCCCTTCTTTGTTACATGAACATTATAAAAAGGATGGTTCTTTAATTACGCAATCCGAAGCATTGAGTTTAAAGCATTTGGGTGTGCATACGGCTTCACTTGCAGCTTTTGGAGTACCTTTCCTAAGGTAAAAATCCATACACTTCTTGTAGCATTCTTGTTCAATAGAGGTTGCATTGCCGATTTCGCTTAAAAATGGCAACAACAATATATAGCACCAAGATTAGTAAAGTCACCCGAATGTTACGTGCGCATCTCTCCATTCCTTCTAGCGTTAGTTGTGTCTCTCTATCGGCATGGCTAATTGGATATTTATAATCTCAAGTGAGAAGTATTAGATTACACGCGTTTTGGATATCAAATGCCATTAATCAGATTACGTTACATGTATGTTTGGTAAATATTTTTGTAGATCATAAGCAATGAGTTACGGAATGTGTGAATAAAAAGTAGTTAAAAATGTGGGTCATACGAAATATATGGATAAAAATGATGTTTAACCAACTTATAAGTGCTTGACAAACATACTAACATAAATCAGATTACATTAGTGTTAAGTGTTTTAAACGCTTATCATATCGTATAAACTTGATATATAATTGTAATTTGAGTGTATTTCTACTTAATTTAGTATAAATGTTTTTATTGTAGATAAAACTCAAAAATAATGGTAAAAAAAGCAAACAAAGAATATAGAGCTACATAGGAGTTGATCGGAAGCGTTTGAAGAATGAAAGAGTGATAAGAACCATTAAAAGAGCTATTAGAGGAATAACATAAAGTTTTGGGAGTGGATTTTAACTTATGAAAAGCTTGAGTACTGATTTGTACACTTCTGAAATTTGAGAAGGACCAAATTTAGATAACTAAGGAGGTTTGGAGACCAATGTGGAAGCTCTTAAAAGTTTTAGGATCAATGTTGAAGGACTTGGAGCAAAATAGACCAAATATGCACACAAAAACTTAAAGTATGGACCAAATCGTATAATTTTGAAAATTGAGGGATCAAACTGCAAATTTTCTATTTGTCACGGTCCGACAGCGGTTTGCAAATTGCGGCCAAACCATGGCAAACAACAACTTCAAATTTTCCGTGGTAAACCTTGGCCCATGTAAGGTATTTTTTGGTTTTTTTAAAGTTGAAATTTAAGGGTATTTGTGTCATTTTCAATTAAAACGAGTTGGAGGTACATAAACACTATATAAAAACTTAATCTAGGTCAAATTAGGAGTTGAAAAAGTAGAGAAACAATAGACAACGAAAAGAGAAAATGAAGAATGACGAAAACTTTGAAGATTGGGACGTGAAGATAGTGAATTCTTGGTGCAAGACATTCAATTTTTTCTTGTCCTTTATTTAAATCTAGTTATGTATTCTAAACTCAACATGTTTTCATTTTTCCGTATGATGAGTATCTAAACTTATAGTTTGGATGAACGATATAACATAGTTTAGATTATTTAATTTCAATTCTCAAATTTTGATAATATGTTGATTACGTATTGACTTTACTTCTTCTCGTAATGCTTGAAATAATTGACGCTTGAAATAATTGGTCATTATTTAATTGAATTATGGATTGTAAGATGTAAGTTATTACTCTAGACTACGTTGTAAAATTCTGCAATTGGATAAAAGGTAGAGATACATTTTTGTTATCGTTGCAGTCTGAAGTTGAATTTTTAAGAGATTTAATGCATATAGTTAATGATTATTCTGACTTCACACAGAGATACAGTGAGTTGAATTAATTAGATATGAGTAATTTGAACTCGAGAGAGATAAATTATGTTTAATTCTTGAATTTAACCGAATACAACATTAGGAAGAAATCTTGAGAATATAGATTAGAAATGACAACTACAGTGAGTTCATAAATTCAAACACTTTAATAATTATATTTGATAAATATATGAGTTACTATTATTCTTCCTCAATTTTTTGTACATAAAAAAATTTATAAAAAAAAAATTCAAAAATTAAATCCGTACATTTATCTTCTTCTGAAATCATCTCAACTGTGTAGGAAAGAAAAAAAAAAAAAAAAAAAAAAAAAAATAGAGCAAAAGACAAAAAATCGAAAATGTAGAGTGTTCAACCTTTAAACTAGAAGACTTGGTAACTAAAACTACTTTCAAACTGCATTGTTCACTAACCTATTGTCCAATATCAAAATCTCTTACGAAAACTTTGTCTTACAATGCCTGTTAAGAATAAGACTGAAACTGAAGATAATCATCCCATTTGCTGCTAAGCTTGGGTCACAGGTGTTGCAACAGCCAAAGATAAAGATCGTCTCCAAGAAATTCAATTGGGACTAACTTGAGTAGATTAACACTTTATAATCAATACATTATAATCTATTATTTTCGTATCTTATAACTTTAGCTATATTATAAAATAACATCTAACACAACTCAATTGACATGAATGAAATCATTATTCATATAATCTTTTCCTCAATAAAACTAATCAAATTTCACAAATAATGCTTATCAACCATAAATAAATTCGACAAAGACAAAGAAACCTTGAAAATCGGAATTGAAAAGCACCCAAAAGCTTGCACGTGTACAAACATATCCAACACGTTTCATGCTTAGGAGCTTGTTTGGTGTAGTTTATAAACCAGTTTTTTTAACAAAAAATGGTTTATTTGATCAATAATAGTAAAAAATGTCATGCTATGAAAACAAATTTTTTAGTCAAATAAATTATTTTGATCAAATAAGCTAGTTTACTAACTACACCAAACAAGCTCTAAAATTTTATACGAACAACTCACGCTAGGACATATCATGAATTCATAATCAAATATTTTTTGTAATATATAAGCTATCAGTGTATGTTTGTTAGTGTTTATTAGTGGTGTCAATCCGGGTCAGGCGGGCCGGGTCGGCCCGCCTCCTATGAGGCCCGGTAACGGCCCGCGTTCGAAAAAGCCCGCGCCACTACGGGTTGCGGGCCGGGTCGGCCCAGCCCACGAAATTTTTTCAAAAGCCCGGCCCACCCATTGGCCCATACGGGTCGAGCCCATATGGGCCGCGGTTCGATCCGGTTCGGCCCGTATGAATAAAAAATTAATTTTTTTTTGAAATTACTAAAAAAATTTAGTTACTTATTGTAATTCAAAAAAAAAATGTTTACATATATAACAAAAAATGTGTTAAATTACTAAATAAAAAATAAATAACAATAATAAATTTACATTTGTTAATTTTTTAATTCAATTTCTATTTTTTATTTATATATTTAAAGACTAAAACGTGATGCATCTGTCACATCTTTCACTTTAAATGACTCTCTGCCGTTTGTTTTTTTTTTTTTGTTTTTAAATATCATTTCAAATATAAAAGTTTAAATTTTCTGCCCAATTTTTTTTTTTTTTTAAAAAAAATCAAAGCGGTTCACGGGCCGGCCCGCGGGTTGGCCTCTTCGGCCCGTGAACGGCCCGCGGGTTGGCCTTCTCGGCCCGTGAACAGCCCGCCCGGTTCACGGGCCGGCCCACGGTTCCGGGTCGAGGCGGGTGGGCCGATGCCGGTTCGGTCGGCCCGCCCGTCTTGACACCTCTAGTGTTTATACACGTTTATAAATTGGTTAAGCACATTTTTTTCAAACATTTTATATGATCTATGATTTTTATTTATTTATTTTTCACATATTTTATACTACATATTAATATTATTTATAATGTACAGTTTTATTTTTATTTTTATACCAAATATACACATAAATAAGAATATCTCTCGACTGCTCCATAACAAGGTATGGGGACCCATCAACTCATCGTGCTTTTCTTAGTTCAATTCTTTTTTCTTTTTTTTTTTTTTGTTTGTTAACAGAAGTAGGAAATGAAGTTAATACTTTATCATTCACATCATATTTGATTGTGCTTAAATGTAAAAACAACTTTGTTTCCTTAATACAACGATTAGGGCTGTTCTTCTCTGATTAGTGGGATAAATTATTTTGTTTACTGAATACTTGTCTAGTAGATATTGGATAAACAAAAAGTATTTGACAAGTATCCAATGTTCAGTGGACAAAATAATTTCCCCTACTACATATTGAAAAATGTTAAAAGTTTGTACATTTTCCCATTTACATTATGGTAGTTGATCATACTTAAAAAATCATTTTTTAAAAAAAAAATGGTAGATCACTAAAATCACATTTAACTCGATATTTGATTATAAATCACATTTAACTCGATATTTGATTATGTTTAAACCAATTTTTTAGTTACTTTTTATTTTTTAATGATTTAAGTCCAAGTTTCACTTGACTAATCTTGATGAGTAGCAACCTTTCCTCTAGGTCGCCACCCAAGTAAATCTGAATGCGATCACGACTTATATACCCTTGGGTTGAGCCATTCGACGGTTCTCCTCGTGCACTACTAATTTCCAACATAGTTGTCGCCTTCCAACATTAAACAACAACAAATGTTGCCATCCAGATAACTTTTTAGTTACTTCTGACAAGGGAAAAGTCGCGCCGCATCCAAGTAACTTTTTAGTTACTTATTTTGATCGAATTTTATATTTTTGATCGAAAACTTTTTAGTTACTTCTGATTAGCCGAAAGCGAAGCCCCCCACCTGTATCAAAAGTCTCTTAACTAGACAAATTGTAAATTGAGGGATGTGCACGAGTGATAAAGATTTGAGGGAGAGAGCTAACAGGCCAATCCTCAAAATAAACCCCCACAATATTTCATTGAAAATCTGTCCCACACGAAAATTGAACCAGCGTCGTGGGAGGATTTTTCCCACAATAGTTACTTATCTTGACATACGTGATACGGTGGAGCATGGTCTATAAAATCAATTTTAGAAGTTCAGTGTGTTTAGGGTTACAAGCTCCGAGAAATGCTCTACCGGTACTCTGTTCATGCAATTTCGTATGCCAGAATTTGTTCAATTCTAATTACCTCAGATTTATCATAACTTGTTTGGGATTTCTGAGGGGAAATCGTTGTCATGGTCTTACCTAAATTCAATTTTCAATTAGGGATTAGAACTGAGAAGAACTCAAGATTATACTCGAAAAGTAAAGACATTGATTATTAAATCACGGGCATCTTGCAATTTGGTACTAGTTATTTTCTTCTTTGCATGTGAGTATTAAAGTACTGCCGATGCAAGTTGTATGGTAAGATCTTATGCCTTTTCATATCGTGAAGTTTAATCACATGGCCACGCTTCAAATGTAAGAAAATTTTAAATTATTGAGTTTTTAAGGAAATATGAACCCTAATTATGATTTGTTTCTCTTTCGAAAAAAAATATCTCTGATTTTAAAAAATTCATTTCAATCGTTATTGATAGAGACTCTTGTGGTAGATATTCTGTAATCAAAGTCAAATTTTGCTAACTTCCATGTGGAGTGTGTTAAATGTTTTTTCCCCCTTGTAATGTGAGTTCCTATTTTTTATTTACAGGTCAGAATCTTGTGCAATTTCAAGAAAGAAATAGATCCCAGTTCATAGATGCTACTTAGAAGCTCATCAACCCCAGTAGCTCATGCCCTTTTCTCAGATAGACCTAAATCTAATAGAGTTTTTGACAGCAACATCAACAACAATACATTGCATACAAATGACCTTTGCATAACCAAAATCTCAGTTCTTCATGATGTGCGTTGTTTGAGTTCATTTTCTTGCAATTCGTCGCCAGAATCAATTTCGAATTCTTGGTTTCCTGATTTTAGTCCAAAATCCAATAGCCTTGGACGTAAAAATTTTCGCAGAGCTCTGTCTGATAGCAATTTGGAAGAACTAGCTTCAACCCCGCTTGATATTAAAGAAGTTTGGAGTTCAAGAACATTGGTTAGTAAATCTTTGCATAAGCACCACCACAAGTCAATGCTGCACACAGAACCGTCTTTTTCGATATACAATACGGATGATAACTTTGAAGAGGAGGGGGAAAATGGAGATTCAGGTGAGGGGAAGTTGGAGAGGAGCGCGACAATTGGAGAAAGTATTGAGGGTGAATTTAGTTTCAGAAAGAATGTAATGTGTAAGATTGACGAAGGCGATAATGAACAGGATGAAGAAGAAAGAAAGGGAAATTTGGGCCGATTCAAAGATCTGAAAATTGAACTCGAAGGTGAGTCTATGAGTCATGTAATTTATCATGATACAGGGGCCGGGATTGAAGGTAATGGTATTGATGGAGGTATTGAACCATCAAATTTTAAAGATGGTGGTGATCTTGAGAATTATTACAAGAGGATGGTTAGGGAAGATGCTTCCAACCCTTTGTTTCTGAGGAATTATGCGCAACTTCTGCAGGTTGGTTTTTTTCTTGTTGCGTTCTTACAAAGTTTTGCTGGCTTGTTTCTGGATTTTATCCATATAAGCTGTTACCATTTCTATGATTTTTCATTTTAGTAAGTAGGTAGCAAATTTTCATGGAATTGTGTTCCAGAGTTTCACTTCAATTTTGTAACTCTGTATCTATGCACAACGATTCAACCATCATTTTCTTATTCTAAATAACATGTCAAAACATTATCGACAGTTGAAAGGGGATTTTTTGGGAGCTGAGGAATACTATTCCCGTGCTATTTTAGGAGATCCTAAAGACGGTCAAACGCTTCTGCAATATGCGAAATTGATGTGGGAGCTCTATCGTGACCAAGATAGAGCCTCGACTTATTTTGAAAGAGCAGCTCAGGCTTCTCCTGAAGATAGGTAAGTAGTCTATTGTGTATCTTATCTTGTTTTCGGAAATAATCCAATAATTCACGTTGAAGAGTTTAAATCTTGAATGTGGTGCCAGTTGATTGATTCTAGACTGAAAAACCCCCCTTTGAACCACTATAAACCAGTTTTTCTTTGTTTTTTTTCAAAATTAGATTTTCAGTGGCTGATTTATGTTTCTTTTTTTCAGCCATGTTCTTGCAGCACATGCTAGTTTCCTTTGGGAAATAGATAGCAACGAGGATGAAGATTACTTGCCTAATGACCCGAGTCAGGTGCTTATCTTACTACGAATAATTAGGTCAGAACTACTTTGAGGGTTTTACTTACATTCTTTATAAACATCAGATTGACGAAAACACCGTCCCGATTGACCTTCAGAGAACGGACTTTGAACAAGAAAATAGACCACCTAGCCCTACTTTACATCTAGCAATGGGACTGGGAATTGATGTGGCTAGTTTCCATAGAGGCACCGGTACTGATGTTGAAGAATATTATCGCAGGATGGTTGAGGAAAATCCTCGTAACAATTTATTTCTGAGGAATTATGCTAAGTTCTTACATCAGGTAAATGTGTATTTCTATATTTTTTTCAGGTTGAAGTTCAACATCTATGAGATCGCTATTTGAATCATTATTGATGGACATATTTACATATGAGCCTCAGTCATATTCCGTCTTTGTTAATACATTCAGAAGAAGATTCAACTGTAGTTTTTCGTCGTCATAATTTTAGTTAGCACTCTTCAATTGACCTTGTTACGTAGTTGAGCAATCCATGGTTACTCACAAGGTTTAATGAGGACGTCCTGGATTCCATAAGTTTTGAGGAGAATACTGAACTAGGAGATTATGATTTTCTATAATGGTGTATTAATTCTATTTGACTGCTACTGGAGGTCTGGTGGTTCACATGATTGATCAGTTCAAATCGTCAAAAATCCCAAAATGGACAATTGGTATGTTATTTCTCAATTACATAATTTTAGTTGACCTAGGAGAGGGGATACACCACAAGTTAGAGTATCACAGGAGTACTGGAAATCTAAATACTTTAGGTTAAGTAAAACTAGAATGCATACAATGTTATTTTATCAGAGAAGGAATAGTAGGATGGTGAAGTCACGATAGAGGATCATTTTACAACAGAGGAATAAGGATTTGTTGAAGATCTAATATATGCAATCAGAGGGGGTTGGACGTGATGGAGAAATGCTGCATGCAATTTATGAGGTTGGATATGCCTACCAAGTCCAAAATACAAATTCTACATAGTAGTTATTAAACTAGTTATACTTTAGGGTATTATGTGTGGACAAGTTAAATGACAAAATATCTATAAGATGAATGTAGCTGAAATGAAAATGTCAAGATGAACGCGTGGACGTAATATCAATACACAAGTAAAATAGTCGGAAGAGGGAGAAGTACACCAAAATTAGTATACATAGCATGGAAAAAATAGATTTCTTTGGACCTTATAGAAGATCTAGGTCAGATAGAAAGGAATGGTGCAAAAGGATTCGTGTAGCCATCCCATGTTTTATGCTGTCTAAACGTTGCACTGTCTTTCATGATGATATCTGAAGATTTATAACCTATGCTTTTCAATAATAATCATTCTCAATATTCAATCTAATCTCATAATTGCAATATGATGAACTATGTTTTCTTCTTTCCATCTCCTCCCCCTGGCAAATGGGATTAATAACCAGCAGAATTATCGAACTCTAGAATCTTGTTTGATTGTTCGTTTCATAATGTTCTGTATTTGCTATTTGGTTGACAGTCCAAGGGAGATCTTATAGGAGCTGCAGAACTCTATTCACGTGCAATACTGGCGGATCCATATGACGGTGAGATAATTTCGCAGTATGCTAACTTGGTGTGGCAGCTTCACCATGACAAAGATCTTGCTGTCTCCTACTTTGAGCGAGCGGTCCAAGCCACTCCAGAAGATAGGTAAAGATGAATCTGTTTCTTTCTATGACATCAAAGAGGTTAAATAATTTAAGAGTACTTTTGTTGCAAAAGGCTATTAATTATTGAGAATTTTTATCACCCATGCTCTTGAATTATGATAGACTCTGAACAAATTTCATTGTTAACCGACCAGTTTTTGTTCTATTTTCTTTTATTTTCAGTAATGTTCTTGCATCGTATGCTAAATTTCTCTGGGAAACGGAGGATGAGAGTGAAGATATTTTATGGGAAGCTCATAGCCAGTAGCCACTAAAAGGACCTACAACTGCAGCAGATGCATAGCAACTGATGAGTCTAGCCTGTCAATATTTCCAGTGACGGATTCGGAATATTACAGATCTTTTATCCATGTAGAGATACAATAAGGGAAAATAAATTTGATGTACTTCTCGGTACCCTACATTGTGTTGCTTGGGAACATCAATGGATTGGGGTTAGCATTTAGACTGGTTTTTATGAAGGTATTAAAGACGAAATATTTATAAATAGATGTATTTTCTTTCTTTCAACTCGAGATGAGTTGGTTCGACGTAGTATTTACTCTTTTCATTTGTCTTGTTTAAAACTCTATTTCTATTTGGAATTTATAGTTTGATTAAGTTATTGAAAATACCGAGATTCTAGCTTGTTGAATGACTTTTTTTAAAAGATTAAATTTTTATAAATGAGACAAAATTATTTATTTAAATTCTGTCTTGGATGCGCTCTATTTGAGTGGTGAGATGATTTAGAATTCAGAACTTCTAACTACTTTAATACTATGTTGGTTTAACATAGCTCTTATAGAACGTATTCTGCCTTTAATTTCCAAAAGCCATATTTTGAGGGGGAATCGAGCTAAAGTGGAGTGAAATGTATTGTTCGTGATATAGAAGTACTAGTGTGGCAACAAGTAATAAATTAAGGTTCTATTTCAACATAACTAAAAAAGGGATAATACATAATATAGAAAAAATATGCAATGATCCATTTTATACCCTCCTTCGTCCATTGCTGTTGGATTTTGTCCTGAGAAACATAGTGAAGTTCACCTTTGAAAGATCATTTTTCTTTAGATAAAACAATAAAGCTACATTTTCTTTCCCCAATTATAATGAATTCTTTTGAAATCAAACAATAAAGGGAAAAAGAATGCAAAGACAACAAAAGGAATTATTGAGTTGTGCTATATATACATCATTTTCTCAGAAGTTGCTCTATGCAAAGAGAGTATTCATCTTGAAACATTCTAATTTTTGACTATTCTCCAAGTAGTTTTTATTCAAAACTCCATTGGGATCATGGGTGCTACCACTTTCACTGATGAGCACACTTCTGCTGTCGCCCCGTCAAGGATTTTCAAAGCCTCCATTGTCGACTCTCATAACTTGATCCCAAAGCTCGTCCCACAAGCTATTAAAAGCATTGAATTTGTCCAAGGCAATGGAGGAGCGGGAAGTATCAAGCAAATCAACTTTGCTGAAGGTGGTGGTTTTGGCACGGTGAAGTATCAAATTGATGAGCTTAATGAAGATACTCTGACATACAAGTACTCATTGGTTGAAGGTGATGCCTTGATAGAAGGGCTCGAGAAAATAACTTACGAGGTCAAGTTTGAGCCATCATCCAATGGGGGATCTATCTCTAAGGTTACGAGTAAGTATTACACTAAAGATGATTTCAAGCTCAAAGAAGAGGATATCAAGGCAGGCAAAGAAAGAGTTCTCGGCATGTACAAGGTTGTGGAAGACTATCTCCTCCAGAACCCCGATGCTTATGCTTGATTCGAAGATCGTGTAGAGGGTTTTGGAGTCGATCGAGCTATCTTTCCTTTTTGTGTGTTTGTCAGCAATTCATCTTTGTTTTTAACAATAAAAAATGACACGGATTGTGGTTTCTTGGGTTGTAATCTATATTTCTATTGAATAAAACGTATTTCTCTACGTTTAAGGATCCATGACGCTAACATTTATATCGAACTCCAATAACCCAGGTTTTGCAAATATTTTTACGAAGCACTAGTAAAAGTTTACTAAGATGGTATAATTGTGCTTCTTAACCAGACACTAAATATTCTCAAAGAAAATATACATAATCAACTAGAAACCCAAAAGTAAAACTAATGACACTACTTCTAACTCGTCACTTTTAGATTACTCGACTACATGAAAATGGTGCGTAGTGAAGAGCTATAGCCAAGGATATTTGACACATACTACGTTAATCAGGATAGGATCCTAAAAGCATATTCTAAGCATATCCTAAATGTATTACTCACAAGGAAGTAGTACTCTTATCGACTTGGGTTTTCTTGTAACGGACTTTATTTGTTTGAGTTGGACTCAATTACTTTGGGCCGGTGGTGATCTTCAACAAAATTTCCGGAGGAAATAGAGGATGAGGTAGAAGATCTTGCACAGGAAACTCATGATCAGTTGCAACTTTAAGGAACGAAATCTGCACAAATGCTTAGAAATTGATAAATTGTAATTAGACTACCCAGAAGCCTGTCGATTTTTCTTAGCTCCCGTGACAATTTGAAATGTAGTGTTATCACGACATTAGAGAGTTTTCTCTGCTACTCGAAGAAAAAAAGAATATATATGCTCGTGTGTCTCTACGTCTTCAATTTTCCTCAAACGAAAATCTCCTTTCTCTACTCACTGCATCAATCCTAAAACTATAACTACCGCAACTCAGATCGTCGTCCTCGTCCTCGTCCATCAAGACTTCATCAGGAACAAAGCAGTGATTCATTCTCATAGATCCTACGGTCGAATCCCACCGCGATGAAGCGGTATACTAGTTTATACATTAAGTAGTGTACTCTTCTGTTATTCACATTATGTTGCTTGGGATCATTAAGTGAATGCTTGGCATGCTGTATTAGGCCATATTAGACAACACAGTTGACAAAATTTTAACTTCTTTTTATTATTTTACAATGTTCATTGTTGTCTAATCCACTTACCATAATGCATATGCTAGTCATAACATATGTTACAGATTACTGATGCAGATATTGCGATTCATTATCACCAAAAACAAACAGAGATTATACTTTCTTATGCCTTGTTATCAATGTGTTGTACATGGTGTTCAAAGTTTCTACCATTTTGTTAATTCTACACGAGAAATTTACTCAAATCTGAAGTCCGAGAATGAAAGATGTCTCGATAGGGGCTTACAGCACTTCCATGATGCAGTAATGTTGCTCTGTTATTGTCATTGTACCGGTCTAAATGTAAAAGCTTTGCAGCTGCAAACATTAAATTGTCCTTGAAGAACACTCTCGGGAGTCAAAATTAATAGAATGCGCACACAAAGCTCAGTGGCAGCTCTCAACTTGGGTACCAGGCCTAACCAGACGCTCATAAGAGAAAGGAGGACGCTCATAAGAGAAAGGAGGACGCTAGGCAATGATGAGCGGCAATGCCCATAAAATGCCCGAAAGAAGTCTGTTAAAGGGGTTTTTCGTGCAAATTCAATATGTCGTTTTCTGTTACGATTATTGTAGGTTGAATATCTGAATCATTAGGATCCTACACTTTGTCGAGACAACAACATAATACGAACAGCACAAAGTCAATTTCAATAATTTTATACCCTCCTCTGTCTGTCGTCGTCGTATTTTGTCCTAAAGAAGCATAGTGAAGTTGAAATCAGGCAAGGACAAAAAGCAGAATATATAGGTTGTCGACTTGATTTTTGTTATATATACACTATTATCCTCACAAGTGGCTCTATACAAAGAGGGTATTCATCTAGAAATAGTGTAATTTCCAACTATTCTTCAAGTAGTTTTTATACAAAACTCCTTAGGAAACATGGGTGCTACAACTTTCACTGATGAGCACACTTCTGCTGTTGCCCCGTCAAGGATTTTCAAAGCCTCCATTGTCGACTCTCATAACTTGATCCCAAAGCTCGTCCCACAAGCTATTAAAAGCATTGAATTTGTCCAAGGCAATGGAGGAGCAGGAAGTATCAAGCAAATCAACTTTGCTGAAGGTGGTGGTTTTGGCTCGGTGAAGTATCAAATTGATGAGCTTAATGAAGATACTCTGTCATACAAGTACTCATTGGTTGAAGGTGATGCCTTGATAGAAGGGCTCGAGAAAATAACTTACGAGGTCAAGCATTGAGCCATCACCCAATGGGGGATCTATCTCTAAGGTTACGAGCAAGTATTACACTAAAGATGATTTCAAGCTCAAAGAAGAGGATATCAAGGCAGGCAAAGAAAGAGTTCTCGGCATGTACAAGGTTGTGGAAGCCTATCTCCTCCAGAACCCCGATGCTTATGCTTGATTCGAAGCTCGTGTGGAGGGTTTTGGAGTCGATCAAGCTATCTTTCCCTTATGTGTGTTTGTCAGCAAGTCATCTTTGTTTAACAATAAAAAATGACATCGGATTGTGGTTTCAAGGTTGTAATCATATAGTTCTTTGAATGAAATGTATTTCTCTACGTTTTAAGGATCATGACCTTAAGATTTACATTGAACTCCAATAACCCGGGGTTTGCAAATATTTTTACAAAGCACTAGTAAAAGTTTACTAAGATGGTATAATTATGCTTCTTAACCTGACACTAAATATTCTCAGAGAAAATTACAAAATCAACTAGTTAGAAAATCAAGCTCTCTACACTCAATAGGAAAACTAAAAAGTAAAAACACTACTTCTAACTCCTCACTTTTAGATTACTCAACTTCATGAAAATGGTGCGGAGTGAAGAGCTATAGCCGAGGATATTTGACAGTCAGTGTACATCCACACATACTAGGCTAATCAGATTAAGATCCTAAAAGCGTCCTAAAAGCATATTCTAAGCATATCCTAAACGTATTACTCACAAGGAAGTAACATCTTTATGGACTTGGGTTTTCTTGTAATCGGGCTTTGTTCATTTGAGTTGGACTCAATTAGTTTGGACCGGTGGTGATCTACAACAAAATTTCCCGAGGAAATAAAGGATGAGTTAGAAGATCTTGCACAGGAAGCTCATGATCAGTTGCAACTTCAAGGAACGAAATCTGCAGCAAATGCTTAGAAATTGATAAATCGTAATTAGACTACCCAGAAGCGTGTCAATTTTGCTTAGCTCCTGTGACAATTTGAAACATAGTGTTATTTATACATTAAGTAGTGTACTCTTCTGCTGTTCACATTGCATTGCTTGGGAACATTAAGTGCATGCTTGGCATGCTGTATTAGACCGTACTAGATAGCACAATCGACAAAATTTCAACTTCTTTTTATTATTTTACAAAATAATGTTCAGTGTTGTCTAATCCACCTTACCATGAAGTTGGTCGTATATTGATGCATCTGCTAGTCATAATATATGTTACAGATTACTGATGCAGATATTGCGATTCATTAACACCTAAAACAAACAGAGATTATACCTTATCATGCCTTGTTATCAATGTGTTGTACATGGTTTTTAAAAGTTTCTACCATTTTGTTAATTCTACACGAGATATTTACTCAAATCTGTAGTCCGATAATGAAAGATGTTCCGATAGGGGAATACAACACTTCCATGATGCAGTAATGTTGCTCGGGTATGGTCATTGTACCGGTCTAAATGCAGAATCAGACGATGCATGTAATTTGGGGACTGCAAACATTAAATTGTCCTTGACACTATCGGTAGTCAAAATTAATTGAATGCGCAGACACAAAGCTTGGTGGTAGCTCTCAACTTGGGTACGAGGCCTAATCAGATGCTCATAATAGAAGTGAGGACGCTAGGCACTGATGAGCATGCAGCAATGCCCATAAAATGCCCGAAGGAAGTCTGTTAAAGGGATTATTCTTGCAAATTCAATATTTCGTCCTGTTAACGATTATTGTAGGTTGCATATCTGAATCATTGGGATCCTACACTTTGTCGAGCCAACAACATAAGACGACCAGCACAAAGTCAATTTCTGTAATTTTATACCGTCATTCGTCTGTTGTCGTCGGATTTTGTCCTAAAGAAGCATAGGAAGTTGAAATCAAGCAAGGACAATAAGCAGGATATATAGGCTGCCCACTTGATTTTTGCTATATATACACCATTATCCTCACAAGTGGCTATATGCAAAGAGAGTATTCATCTAGAAATATTGTAATTTCCAACTATTCTTCAAGTAATTTATATACAAAACTCCACGGGGAGCATGGGTGTTGCCACTTTCACCGATGAGCACACTTCTGCTGTCGCTCCGTCAAGGATTTTCAAAGCCTCCATTGTCGACTCTCATAACTTGATCCCAAAGCTCGTCCCACAAGCTATTAAAAGCATTGAATTCGTCCAAGGCAATGGAGGAGCAGGAAGTATCAAGCAAATCAACTTTGCTGAAGGTGGTGGTTTTGGCTCGGTGAAGTATCAAATTGATGAAGTCAATGAAGAGACATTGACATACAAGTACACGTTGGTTGATGGTGATGCCTTGATAGAAGGGCTTGAAAAAATAACTTATGAGGTCAAGTTTGAACCATCTCCCAATGGGGGCTCTACCTCTAAGGTTACAAGCAAGTATTACACCAAAGATGATTTCAAGCTCAAAGAAGAGGATATCAATGCAGGCAAAGAAAGAGTCCTCGGCATGTACAAGGTTGTGGAAGCCTATCTCCTCCAGAACCCTCTTGCTTATGCCTGATTTGTGCAGGTGTTGCAGTCGACGAAGCTATCTATCCCTTTTGCGTGTCAGTCGTCTTTGTTTTGACAATAAGCCATGCCCAATGGCGATTTCTTCAGTTGTAATCATATTTCTCTTGAATAAAATGCACTTCTCTACGTTTTAAGTTTTTACAATGCAGATTTCCATTGAACTCCAATAACCCAAGTTTTGCAAAGATTTGAACGAAGCACTAGAGAAGTCCAGATGGCTCAGGCACATTTTGGTTTGTCATTTCTATTAAAGAGTGATGCAATACGCTGGGCTTCCCTTCCTGTGGATGTCCTGTAAATCTACCGTTCTTCTGTCTGAGGTAAATGCAGATACCTTATCTTGCACACGGTCGAGCTTAAGGATATTGAGAACCTTATGACCAAGGATTTCGACTGTCTCAATGGAAGGCCTTCTTCCGTTTCACTATACTGTATTTGAATAGCTCTCGATTCTCATGGCAACAAAATGAAGTTGTCAACATGTAACACATAACTAAAAGAAGGACTAAAACAAAGCTTTCTTCTTTCCAGCAAGAGTAAAAAATGAGGAACTTTTAGGAACTTAATGAGAACATCAGAAGACTACAATCTAACAAAGCTAAATGCACAACCGTGCATAGAGACAACAGTTTGCATAAATTAGCAATATTAAATGTAACAAAAATTACTGGTAGATAACCCAAACAAAAATATTACAACGACTCTTCCCGGCACATCTGATTGATTTACTTGCATAATATTGGAAACAGAAAAATTACGAATATGAATGTGATATTTGAAAATTAAAAACTGACCCCAAGCATCATAATGATAATTTTGTTCATTCTGATGAGTATTGCCCGTTTCTTGATTCTTGATGGTTGCCAGAAAAAGATCTTTCTTGTCGAGGAGCCTGCCTATAGAAACCATTTCCTCTTGGTCTGTTGTAATCACGGTCATTTCCATCTTGATTGATTCCCTTGCTGAAACCCCGACCACTAAGGCGTCCTCTTATTCCTTCCATCTGGTAGCTAACCCTGCCTCTACCCCTTCCTCCTGTTCACAACAATTTAACCATGAAAAAGAATTAAAAACTGCCCGTTGATGGTCATAACAAGCAGATTCATCCAGATCTTTTACAATCAAGATTAAGTCTGACTAAATTCTTAGCACAATATTTTGATAGCTGAACGTAATCACAGGGCTCTCCCCTATTCCTGCTGTAGCATTTTTCAATATAGGGGTATTACCATTATATAGTACACAGGTAATATTAAAAACTTATTAACTTCAGCCTTTTTACATTTGTTTCTTTGCGGAGATCATCCAACCTTCGCACAGATCTTAATTGACACAAAAAGTAGGGTAGTACTAACCAGCGGCTTGGAAAAAATGTAATGCACTGAAAATCTGGAGTTCAAGAATTTTGAATCCAAACAATAAATACGTACTTCCTCCCCGAGTTAAGTTGATTCTACTTGGTCTCCGTCCTTCAATGTGGAGTTGGTGCCCACCAATCTGAACCATGGATGCCTAGAAGGAAACAAATGAAGCATGAGGGGCTACTTTGCGTGCAAATTCATAGCCAAGATAATTTATCTTGCAAGTTAGTAAAGAATACATGTGACTTATGAGTCAGATAGAACATAGGAGTTTATTGTTTCAATTTTGTACAATTTACAAATTCTTCTAAGGGATCACACCTTAACTGCATTCTGCACCCCAGAGATATCTTCAAACTCGACAAATGCATAGCACACATCGATATCCTGCATCACTTTTAAAGTGTAAGATCACAGAAGTTGATCTCAAATGAAGCAAAAGTGCAACTATATAAAAATGGGGCAAGCCAAAAAGAACAAACCTTCCGGGTTCTTATGGCCACACCATCAGGCTTGAGTTTACCAAATTTCTTGAATTCATCCGCAATTTCAGAAGCAGCCATTGTGGTTGGCACACTTCTCACATACACCGACTTTACTTCAACTATAGATGATAAAGGTTGAAGGAATTTAGAATTGTATCAGTAACTAATATTTCATCCTTAAAACAAACTTCTGTTACTATAATAAGGTTTTCTAAATATATAATACACCTATTGTTTTAGTTATCCATGGTACAATTGACTTGTCTTTTGATATTTCTGATCTCCGTGGGTATGGATATGGCATAGGGGAGACAATATTTTTGTTTTCTTTTTCAATGGATGTCCATATATCCATGATATCAGCTGAACATATCCATTTTCCCAATAAATTGCCAAATATCCACATTTTTGTGGATATCGTCTTGATAGAAATTCGATCATCCTTTACATTGATCATACTTCGGCATTGTTACAGAGAATATTTAAGACTCCAAGACATCCTCTGCAATTGAAAGTGCAAGATCATGAAAAAACTTGGAAGCGTAAGAATCCTATTATACCCATAGGACATAGGAAACTTGTCATGTCAAAAGATATTGTCAGTTTGCGCCCTCAGGAATTGTGAAAAAATTGAGAAGTCAAGGTGACGACAATATGAAAATTTATCAAAGTCAAATTCCATGCTAGAGTATTGTACTATACCAGTATGGTTTAATCTAGTATGAATTTTAATGCTCAAGAGGAGATTCTACTGGAGGTAATATGATTTTAGACTAAAACTCTGTATAATACTTCTGTAAGTAGACATTTGCCTATTAGTTTTTGTATTCGAGAACTACATCTTACATTATTGGTCGTTATACATATGTAGAGGCATTTATGCATAGGAATATATTAATTATACGTCATTTGAGTGCTTGACAAAGTCCCACAAAAAATCTCTAAAACCTGTCATCAATTCCACATTTTTGTGCAAGATCCCATAATTTTTTTCGAACTTGACATATTAGTCGATATTCCCTAATTTTGCAAAGCTTTATATGACAATCAATATAGCTATTTAATAAACAAGGCATTGAAACATGGATAACCCAAAAAAAAAAAAAAAAAAAAAAAAAAAAAAAAAAAAAAAAAAAAAAATTGGAGAAAATTACCTTCATCTTCCACGGCTGATGCTTCGTCCACTGTGTCCATCCCAGACCTTTCAACTGGGTTTGATGATGCAGCTGACGGCTGGGTAGAGGGTTCAGGTACATGCTGCCACTCGGAAGGAGGAATAGGCTTGTTAAAAGAAGAGTGAGATGGCACAGCTGGAGCAAATTGCCCTTTAGCTACCTGTAACTTCCAATCATAATGTAACCCGTAATTAGTTTGAAAACATATGGGCAACTATTGTCATGACAGTGCAAGGTTTCAATGCAATCACATACAATAGAGGCATAAGTATGCTTTTGGGGCTCCACAACAGGTTCCTCAATTGGGGAAGCCAAACGGTCAGGTACAGAATTCATAGTACCCTGAAGTGAACCATTTGACTGCACAGCAAAATTATCTTCGAGGATCTTTTCAGTTTCAGGGACTTGATGCAGCTGTTCCTCTGGATAGGTATAGCTATTGACTGGACCATTCTCTTCAATCTTAGCTGTAGCCATGAACTCCCTAGGTTGGATATCTCCACCCAGCATGTAATTGGGTACTGCAGAAACAGTTGTTGAAATCCAAAATTAGAGAAAGTGCCTTATGCAATACCTACATGTGAAATAAGTCGTGAGAAAAGATTCAGTGAACTAGACATAGATAGTAGCATTATTAAGTAGTTCTTTGAGAGACAGTTTGTTCTTTTGATGAAAAAATTGATATCAATTGTTGTGCTCCAGATCTTGATGTCATGTTAAAATTGAAGGACCCTAATGAATTGTCTTAGTTTTAAATTGTACTGCCTCCATCCTACAAAAACCTTGTTCAACTTTCTTTTGTATCATAGTATTTGGTGTAGTTTCTGAAAGCAAAAGAAATCTATTCTATATTGTTTTTATGAATTTATTACCACCATTCTAATTTTATTATTCTATAGACTAGGAACACTAATATTATTTTTACTTAAAACATTCTCATATTTAAGCGCCTCCCTATTTTATTAAGTCCACTAGGCAACTTAAACTAGGTTCTTCCTAAATACCAAATACGAGAATCAACAAGTATTGCTACCGAAACAATTCTCTTGCAAATTCTGGTAACAAAATAACCTTGGTCTCGAACTGCAGGATTGAGTTTGGGATCAAGATTGCTCTGAGGTAGATAGCCCAGTGGATGCTGGACAATCTGTTCTTCCTCAACATAGTGAAAGATATCATTGAGAACAAAGTAGCCTTTCTCCTGAGGTGCAAGAAAGAATGTTTGCACAAACTTCCTCCTCCCGTTGAAATCCTTTACATGCACAGAACCCGAAACCATCACTAGAACACCGCCATTCCAAGATTCTAAAGAATGTGCCGTCTTAATTTCGATACCCGTATAGTTGAGTGACATAATAAGTTGGTGGATTTGCTGCAAAGGAGAATTCAAAACATGCATCTTATCAAACTATACAGACAGAGAAAACAAAGATAAAAGGAAATCAATGAAATGAAACACGAACAGCACAAAAATAAGGTATAGGTGCCGTGACCCAGTATAAAGCATTTAATGAGAAGTGAGTAACTGAAAAGAGTACAAGTCCTGTAATACTTTCAATATTACGACTTCGACAAAGGAAACTACAAACTTCTAAGTTATATACAAAATAAGGGTAAGGTATGATTGCAACAAGTAGATCAAAGAACCAAAGATGACCATGTTCACAGCTTCGAACATCTAACCACTGGTTTCAAAGTTCATATTTCCATTCTAGTTGGTCAGTTCTAGCAGTTAAAAACCAAAACTGAACACACAAAGTGTGGTTAGAGGAGAAAGAGAGAAGCGTCATGCTCATACACATAATAAATGAATTTTTGTTCCCATCATTTTGATGACTGGATAAATACCATCAATCTACTCTCAAACTATGTCTGGTACAGCACACAACATAATCAGTAACAAATTTAAAATTTATCATTTTGTATGCAAAATTTGGAGGCTTAATAGCCTGTTGAAGCAAAGTTCTCACTCCTTTTTTTTTTTCTTTATTACAGTAATAGTAGGCTAGTAGATATCTCACACTTCAAGTTTTTATGTAAATGTGTTAGTACTAATTCTAAAGTTCAATTCACAAAGAACCCAACCCATCATAAACAAGTGATTTCATATAAATTACCAGCATAGCAGTTGCTGTCTCTCTGGTGTTGCTATCAATCCGAAGCATGGTGCTGGCATCACTGTAAAATTGGTGCACAAAATCTGGCTGGTTCTGTAGTAGCTGGTAGTACTGCCCGACAAAGTATGTCCCCACCTAAACAAAACAATGAAACTAAGAACAAAAAAATCCCCAATTGCACCACTTTATACATGCACACACCCAGAGAGTCTATAAATAGTTGTGTCAGTTTTGTCATTGTAGCAAGAGATGAAAAAATGTGGATGCAGAGAATGCATAAAACCATAGGAAGTAATAGATATAAATGTACCCATTCTGAGTATATAAAGAGAGTATCTAGACACAAAAGTACAAACATCCACATGTACATGAATATATGTTTAAAGTGCCAAAAATTTAGTCATATAAACAACATCGTCATATGAAATCGATTAAGGTGATGAGCTTGTGTACCACAGACCTCATAAGTTGTATGTTGCTTTAGCAATATCATTTAATCAAATGTATATAAAAACAGGCGCACACACAAAAAAGAAAAAAAGAATATAAACCGAGGCCTAAACTTTGTGTGTATATTCATCACGATATGTAATATATTGGTGAATTAAACTTAATTTAAGGGTAGAAATGAAAAAAATGGCCTCATTCAGGATTTTAGTTTAAAAGGGCTTATCCTTAATAAAGAATGAAATGTTACGCCCTTCCCAAAAATACCTTTTCCATAACAAATCTGTTTTACTTGAGTTTTCCATTTGAGATCATGATTACTCCCTTTTACAAGTTTTGAGACAAGATAATCACCCGATAGTGTTCCTCAACGATATCCATAATGAGAAAAATAAGAACAAAGAAAAAAAAGCCATCTGCAGATCCACGTTCTTCATAAATCAATTTATCGCATACACTCCTCTCTCAAAATCCTCATCACTAGTAAACAAGCACGTATGTTTTCTTTCATTTTCTCTCTTTCCGTCCTCAAATACTATTACAAAAATATAAGTTAGCTATCTCGTATCTTCAAACAATTTGTAGGGAACATGACAAACAATTACGAAAGCGGGTTGGGAAAGAGGATGATTCCAAATCCAAAGAGTAAAAAAATGTACGAACAACCTGTCATACAAAACGAGATTTATTCATGTAGTCATTCAGAGAATTAGATTGGATTTAGTCATTTAAAACTGCCCCATAAAAGTTATTAAAGAGTATGATGGTGGTTGAACACCTTTTTAAGAATTGTTCGATTAACGAAGGAACACCTTTTTTAGGAGAGTTTCCAAAGAATGCCTTTTTCATTTCCTCTCGCTATCTACTTTAGTCCATAGACAAATTCCTCCTATGACACTTGTGAGGTATATTCATCAATTTGTTTAATGTATATCTACATACATACACATACAAATAAAGTGTGTGCACATGTATATACACACGTGTATATACACTCGTGTGCGCACATGTGTACACTCATGTGCGCACATCTCTATGTACATACATTACTGCAATGCATTTCGTACTTGTGTCGTACAGGGCAATAAATAGTGAGGTATGCTCGGGCTGCCAAACTAACCATATACCAAATACACACATATACATTAACATGTATAAAAAAATACGTGTATATATATGTACACACACACAAACACACTGATATATACATCAACATAAAAATATAAACTTTAATTAAAGCCATCCACGTATCAACTATCACCACATACATCTGCACAAATAAAACACCGATACAGTTTCACACACACATACAAATACATGTACAAGACCCCAGAGGCAGCTGTACGTAAGAGTCTACTGGTCTAGAAAGAGAGAAAATTACCTGGGCAGCAGTGACAGGCAGAGGAAAAGAGGTAGCCATTGAAGAGTTAGCGTAAACCCCAAATGGGAAAAAACCCAAATTTAAAACAGAAATCCGAGATCTGGAAACGCAAAATTCAAGATCTATACAAGCAAATAAAAGAAATTAATCCAATCCCAGATTCAGTTTCACCATTTTCACATTCGTCCCCAGCAACCCACACTTTAATTACTACTTCTATTACCAATCGTAAATCAATATCAGAGTGAGAAAGTGAGATGGGATTGCGACGCGACTGTGTGTACACTATCACTGTGGTATTTTATATACCGGTTTTGTGTACAGATTAAAGACCACTGGTTTTGAGGTGTGTGTGAGTAGGTGATGACATTTTTCGGCGTTAAGTGTGACTATACATTATGTGAAGTGAAAATATATATATTTATATATTGAGGATTTTTTTTAGTTTTTTTAATATTTTGACCACTATACTGTACGATCGGTGGGATTCTACCGTATAATCTGTTTTCAAATAAAAAATTTGACAATAAAAATAATATTAACTAATATACCACTTTTTTTTTTTCAGTAGAATCTGACCGTAGATGATTTTAATGAATTGAAGAATTGAGAAGAATAAGAGAGATATTTTTGTTTGAATATAGTTTGATTTTGATAAATATGAAGAAGAATATGGAGAAATGGAGGGATTGAGAGAGATATATGTGTTTTGGTTTGCGAAGATAAAAACATAGTGACGGACAAAAAAATACTTTTTTTTGACTTATAGCAGAGTAAACCTCCATACGGTTGGTGATAAAAAACCGAAAAAAAAAAGAATGAAGAAAATTTTACTTTCATAACTAAAA
Organism: Forsythia viridissima; assembly: GCA_030279155.1. Lineage (NCBI taxonomy): Eukaryota > Viridiplantae > Streptophyta > Magnoliopsida > Lamiales > Oleaceae > Forsythia > Forsythia viridissima. Next base: position 50,979,408 of record CM059037.1, on the reverse strand, counting down.
CAAAAACAAAAAAGAAGAGAATCCATTTATTACTTTCATACATTTGACGTCATTAATAGTCGATCAAAAATTATCGCGAACTTGTACATTATGCATACTTTTACTTATTACTAAACTAATTAACTATAGATTTCGTAGAGTCGATAAACTTCTTTTATATGATAATCCGTCTATTAGTTTTTTCGAGTTGAAATACGTATTTAACTCCATTCAATTCTCAATTGAGATGGAGTTTTGTATAGTTAAAATATTAACTTTTAATTTTAAAAACATTGTTAATAAAATATAAAATTATAAATAAAATTTTGAACAAAAAATAAAAATAAAAAACACGCCCACACTTCAATTTTTAAACTACTAAAAAATCAATCTTAATTTTAACCAAATGATTGATCATTCTCATTCTCTTTTTGTTTGTTTGTTTTGATAAAGGGAATCAATTGTTTTCTCAAATAATTGTTTTGTGCTTGTTAGGTAAAGGTTTTGTTTTGTTTTTTTTTTTTTTTTTTTTTTTTAAGATTATAAGCCGTGAATTCTATAAAATATAAGTATAAAAAACAGGTAAAAGTTATGAATTCTTTGAAATGTGTAGATAAAATAATATTTGACCAGCTTACAAATATTTATAAATATTGACAAATATGTTAAAGAAGGAAATATTATTATTTATTAATTGAATGTGTCTATATTTGTAAGGTCAGCTAAATATTTTTTATTGGCGAATGCTTAGCCGAGAGCTGGCTGCTAGGCAAAGTGATCAAGTCATTGGCTGCTTTATCCTTATCAATGGACAATGGAGACGGGTTTTATTTTAAAAGATAAATCTTATCAAAAGGAGTAACTCAATATTTTATATATTGGTTAGTGTTTTCATATCTAATCGATGATGAATTATACTTTTAACGTGCGCCATAAAATGATGGTTTGATTGATAACACAAATCTTGAAATTCGACTCCATGTTGGAGCTTTAGATAGATTGTGCGGAGCTTGACAGTCGTCTACATCTAGTCACTATTTTCATTTTAGAAACTAGTTTTGATTATATCCTTTACATAATTTGATCACGGGAAGATCTAAACCAAGTTGATTCTTATCAACTATGACATGTGACCATGTTATATTTGGTCTGCTCCTCTCTCTTTTAACATGTTTTGTTAAAATAGCGTTCGTCTTATGAACAAGAACCGTTTTATAGAAAAAACAATAAACAATAAGTTGGCGTCGAACGCAAAATGGGATAACCTCTAGGCTCTAACAAAGGGAATACATGTAACTGAAATTTCCATACAAGGTGATTCTGCAGATAATGCAGTAAAAAGAAAAATCGAGTATAAGCAAAACAAGAAATGAAAGCATTCCTGTATCAGCTAGTTGCATTTGCAGCAGAGACAGATAAATGTAGTTTTACTTTTCTTCTAATTGATCAAATTCAAGGCCTTCACAAATGTGCACTAATCTTCTCTTCATCTTATTGTTTCTTCCCTTGTGCTAGGCTAACACGCATCGCACGCCCCTCTAATTCCTGAAGAAGAACCAAGAAATGCAGATATAAACATGTAGCATGACAAATTGGTGATTGGTGACATTCTTTTGGCAATGAATACGCGTATGATGAGTTTTAAGACGGATTTATACCACTCCGTTGAGAGCTTGGAGTGCAGTGTCCATCTCGGCTTTACTGTCATAGCATACGAATCCATAGCCACGAGATCTACCAGTTTCCCCATCATATAGTACTCTTGCTCCAACTACATTTCCATACTCTTGAAATGCCTGCGTCAAACTTTCTGATGTGACTGACCAGGATAGATTTCCCACAAAAAGTTTATACTCAGTTTCTGGATATAAGGGCTCTTTTGGTTTAGGCTTATCGGAGAAATTCACCCTTAAGGTTCGACCGGCATATTCCTGTAACGAAACAAGTAAACGAAGTTTCACATCAGAAATATGTGTTAGGATTTCAAAGAATGAACCTGATATGGACAGCTCCAATAAGATTTCGTTCTCTAACAAAAATCCATTATTTGATTTATTTCATCTATTCTATGATCGGAACAGGTGAGAGTATACACGTTACACTAGAAGTTAAATCCATAAAGATAGAGTTTCCACTGTCAAGGAGAGAAGAAATAGATTCTTACACTTCCATCTAGATTTTCAATGACTTTACGGCAATCGTCAATGCTGCTCATGGTCACAAATGCAAATCCTCTGCTTTTTCCGGTATCTCTATCGTAGAGAACCTAAATAACTTGCGCGTATTAGTGACCAATGACCTTAATTTGTCAAGAAATAAAACATTATCATAGACAACATAACAAGAGTACAACTTAATCAGGTTCATGCTATGTAAAATTACAAAAACAAAAGCATCAAATTTTTTTCTTGCAACTTTGCTGGGGTAGTTCATGATACTTGGTTTCTTGCAACTTCTTTTCGATAAGTTCTGCCTAGTAGTAAAATTGATAGGATTGAAGAGAATCACTAGATGCATATCGGGATCATGATTTCAAATTCAACCTCCCTCTCAAATTTTCATATAAACAAAAGGGTTCAACCCTACCGTCTATGGAAATAGCAAAATGGAAAGAATTCGTACTAAAATGAACTTTGCCCCTGAACATATTCGGAATTAAACTGAACGGTTGAGAGTATTTTACAGGCATGGAGTTTGGCAAAGTTATCTAACCTTCATTTCAAGGTTAGCCTCACAGTTAGGCTTAATTAACTCAGAAAACCTTACTGAACTTTGTTTGATGGCTTAATTATGCAAGCTAGAAGTACAACTAAACTAGGAAGTTTGGTGGCAGTTGTTCCCTTAGTCCAATACTTAAATCAAGGACTTCAAATGCAAGTATAACTACTACCCCGATATCAAATCTTGAAATTCCGAGGCCTATTTCATAATCGTATTGACTTATACTTTTATTTCTGTCCGAAATTCGTTCAAAATTGATATGCATCAGACAATTTGGGATAGAAGACACACTACTTCAATCCCTCCTGTCTACATGAAATTGACAATGAATCAGTAATCAAATTGCCGGCAACACTCATATTCAGTTTTCATGATCAAATATTATTAAGGAAACTTTTCTATATTGTGAATGCTTATTTTGCAACAAGAAAGTAAATTTACCAACCTCAACCAGCTCTGGACTACCATGATCTTGAATAATTCCAGCAAGATGAGCACTATCACAATGATAAGGCAAATTTCCAAAGTAAAGCTTAGTGTTCAAAGGAGCACTTTCTGCAGTCTTTCCTTCACTTGTCTCCTCCTTTCCACCCTTCTCCTCCTCCACTTCCTCCTCCACCGGAGCTGCCTCCACAGCCTCTTCTTGCACTACAGAAGCCGTTAACCGTGGCACCCTCGACTTGCCACATATAGCACCAATCGGATTCAACTCAATCCAAAGAGAATGAGATATTGATGCAGGTTGTAAAATTTTATGGGATGATACTTTTACAAGATGATCACAAGGCCAACCTTTTGAGGTTAAACATTTCACGCTTTGCATGGAGGTCGAGAAAGAGGAGGCTACTGCCGCAGCTGCGGTGGCAGCCATTGTTGTGGTGGAGGCAACGGTGGTGATTGGGGTGGGGGTGGGGTTCTGTGGGTGTGTTTAGAGTGTTAGATGATCAGATGCAAGAGTAGGCTAAAGAATGAAATATGGGGCTGTGGGATTGTTTGTGCTGATGTGGGGAGATTTTGTCCAATGAGATTGGAAGAGATACATGGGGGATAAGGTTTCACTTTTGGGGCTTTGGTGCATTATTGTCCACATTTGCTGTTTTTACTGTTTAACTTCAACTGGTTATATGGAGAGGCTGTACCTGTATCTTTAACAAATTTAGTATTTGGATTTCAATCAAACTTTTTGGGTATTTAGATCTTCGATTTTTCAAATTTGGTATACGGGGAACTTTACGAGACGTAACCGGCAGTTTTCGCGTCGAAGTCTTGTATGGAGAGGAAATGATGTATTAAGTTTGTAAATGTATCTTTAACAAATTAAGTATTTGGATTTCGAATAAAACTTTTTGAGCATATGTTTATGATTGCTTAAATTATAATTTCAACTAATCAAACATATTTTTTATTCACATATTTTATAGATCCACAACTTACAACTCACTTTTTATCTATACATTTATCAATAATTTATGATATAAATACTTAAAAAATAATTTCAGTATTATTAAACATATGCATACATCTTCGACTTTTCAAATTTGCTACACGGGAACTTTACAAGATAAAACCTGCAGTTTTTGCGTCAAAGTCTTGCACATTTTGACTTTTGATAGATTTTTTCGATCAACAAGTTGTAAATTCAAATTGAACAAAATATCCGGTGATTTAATTTATTAGGGTTTTGGCCCTTTTTTTTTTTTCTTTTTCTAATTAATAATGGGGAAAATTGTTTTTACTAATAAATTTGACAAATAATCAAGATCTTTAATTTAAGTTAATCAAACGGTCTAGATCTGGTAGAATTTTTAAAATCTATATATCCACGTCCAAACATATATCAATAAATATTTTAATATATCTAGACCGTTGAATTAGTTAAAATTATGGACAATGATTATTTATCAAATGTATTAAAAGGTGGAATGGTCTCCAATAATAATTACGATATACAACTAAAGTCTAGTCGAGTAGTGAGTTGAATGAGAATCGTTTTTACGCCATAATACATGTTTTAGAGTATGTTTGGTAAAGATTTTTGTAGATTATAAATAGTTGATTGTATGAAATGTGTGGATAAAATATAAGTAATAATTTTGAGTATTAAGAAATATATAAATAAAAATAATTTTTGACAAACTTATAAATAACAAAAATAATCTAATACATCAAGAATTTACAGTAAAACATTAACGAGAACACGGAAACAAAGAGTTTTGAAATAAAAAAGAAAATTGTCCTCTTTTGCATCAATCGATTATCCGATTGTCTTTGACATATGTAATGGTCCAATTGTTATTGTTTACTTCAAAAGCCTCCCACCAGCAGAAATGGAATATGTTCTTCAACACTCAGTTCATTCAAGCTTTCAAATTAGCTCAAAATATCTCTTTGAATCGTTTCTTGAAACCCCGCACACTTAAATCGTTGCCCAACTTAAAACCATTCAACTCAAAGCTTTCAATCTTAATGAAAGATGGCCTGGTATCTGACGCCCAGAAACTGTTTTGTGAAATGCCCCACAGAAATACAGTCACATATAATGCTATGATCAGAGGCTATTTCAAAAATGGGTTTTTCGAAAAAGCTATGGATTTGTATATTCAAATGCCGTTTCGTGATCTTTTCTCGTATAATACTATGATATGTGGGTTAATGCAATGTGGTGATGTTAAAGGGGCTGAAGAGATTTTTGACCGTATGGAGTACAGAGACGTTGTCACTTGGAATTCGATGGTTTCTGGATACATTGATAATGATATGGTGGACGACGCAGAGAGAATATTTGACAGAATGCCTATGAAAGACGTGGTTTCATGGAATTTGGTTATTGCAGGATTGATGAAAGTTAAGGAGTTTGGTAAGGCTGAGAGAATGTTTAGGGGAATGAGCATGCAGGATGTTGCATCTGGGACTATTATGATGAAGGGGTTTTTGGATGCAGGTCGAATTTTAGAAGCAAGGGAATGTTTTGATAATATGCCAATAAAGGATGTTCAAGCTTGGAATACAATGATCAATGGTTATGTGCAAACTGGACTTGTTGAGATTGCGGAAGTCTTGTTTCACAAGATGCCTGAAAGGGATTGGTACTCATGGAATGAAATGATAGAAGGGTTAGTAAGTGTTGGAAGGATAAATGATGCCATAAGGCTTTTCAATGAAATGCCTCAAAAATGCGAGAGATTATGGAATTTTATCTTGTTGGGATTAGTAAGGAACGCTTTGGTGAAAGAAGCTCATGCCTTGCTAGAGAAAAACTCATTTAGTAATATTGTGTCATTGACGAATGTGACGATTGGATACTTTAATATGGGAGATGTTGAGAATGCCTTGAAATTTTTTGAACTGATGCCTGTTCGTGACACAACTGTGTGGAATGCCACAATATTTGGATTGGGAGAAAATGATCACGGTGAGGATGGTATAAAATTGTTCATCAAAATGAAAGAAGATGGTATGTGCCAGGATGAAGCTACATTTACAAGTTTTCTTACCATATGTTCAAACCTCCCGTCCTTGAACCTTGGGAAAGAAGTTCATGCAGAAGCAATTAAGGTGGGGATCAATTGCTTTATTTCTGTTGCTAATGCATTGGTGACCATGTATTTTAGATGTGGAAATATGGACTCTGGATTACTTGAATTTTATTCCATGATCTGCCATGATGCTATTTCTTGGAATTCAGTAATATGTGGATTAGCTCACCATGGGCATGCTGAACAAGCTATAGAGATGTTCGAGAAAATGAGATTATCAAATGTGATGCCTAATCAAATAACTTTTGTAGGTGTCCTTTCTGCATGTGGCCATGCAGGACTTGTGGAGCATGGTAAATATTACTTTAGTCTTATGCAAAATGAGTATTTTCTTCACTCAACAGCTGAGCATTATACCTGTATTGTTGATCTGTTGGGTAGATTTGGACTTATAGATGAGGCAATGAATATTTTGGATCAGATGAGCATATTTGGACAAGAAGTTCCTGCAAGTGTTTGGGGAGCATTGTTTGGAGCATGTAGAATGCACAAGAACATCAGAATAGGTGAGATTGCTGGGAAGAAGATTCTGGAATTAGAGCCTTCTAACTCTGGTGTGTATATGATTCTAGCTGAAATATACCTGGCTAGTGGGAGGAAAGATGAGGCGGAAAGGATGTGGGTTCGCATGAAAGAGAATGGTGTTAAAAAGCAGCCTGGCTGCAGTTGGATTGAGTCAAATGATGGTGGGAAAGTATTTCTTGCAGGAGACAAAACACATTCTGAGTTTAAGTGCATCTCCTGTGCTCTAGACTTGATATACATGGAGATGGAGATTGAAAATTTGAAACCAACTTCTGCTTCGTTCTCTGAAGCTATAGAAGGGTAATATAGCTAATATTGCTGTTGCTTGGATTTATTTATTTTTTTTCTGTGCCATGTTTCCGAGAAAATAGTAAGTATACAAAGCAATGGAAATGATCTATTTTCTGGAATACATTAGAATGTGTATTGATGAGTACCTGAATATCTCAAGAGAAGTTATGCTCCAGCCGTAACGAGGAAGCGGGAGTGTTGATCCTGTTTGTGTTGTATGAAGAAGACTTTGGAGTGCAGAAGGCTATGAACCTCTCTTCGCCTAATGTAAATTATGTTGCTGACAGAGATGGTTGAATGACTCATCTCATGATCATATTGTGGCTGACTATTAAATTCAAATGACAATTTAATCTCTTAGCTGGCCTGTTGTGTCCAGCTCCACAGTCCACACGGGATCCAGCACATGGACTGCTGATCACACACTTATAGTGGGGTAAGTTATGTGCGTATAAGTGAGATTCACTAATGGGTATCAATACCCTCTTTCTCAGATATTCTATCCTGTCCATTCTAATGTAATGTCCATATTTCTATTACTGATCCCAAGGATGAGTTTTGTCCAATTTGACTTCATTTATGAGGACAGGGAGGAAGAATGAGGCCTCCTTGATGGCTCTCTCCAACATTATTTCCCTGGAAAATAACTCAAGTAACATAACGCTGGAACCTCATATGGTGATGGTGAAGGCATCATTAGGTTGGATCATTTTTTCAAGAACCTGCATAGATGCTATTTATGTTGTTAAAATAGCAAATTAAATAAACACTTTCAATCCAGCTGTTAAAACTGCAACTTTGCTAAAAGATTGAGTTCAGCTTAATATGTTACTTCTTTTAAATTTTTATTTCTCAGAATAATATTTCACGCCTTAGGGTAGAAACTAATTTCTTTGCCTATACCTTTTCTATCTTTTTAAGCTGAACACAAAAAATCTTTTACCACTATTTTTTTAAGTGGTAAATGACATCAGTAATTGACTTCAGCAATTCTTGTTTCTTGTCCGTTAATTTGCTATTGTTAGGCAGAGTTGAGAGCCATTTTACAGGGCATTGAGCTTGCCCGACGGATGGGTCTTGTGGACTTATGGATTGAGACTGACTCTACACTTGCTGTTCATTGCATTTCACGTGGTGGGGGGCCGTGGGTGATTCAGTCAATTCTCAGACGCATCCGACATCTTCTATCATTCGATCGAGACACAGTTTCCCATATTTTTCGAGAGGGAAACCAGGTCGCTGACTCTTTAGCTTCTGAGGGCTGGGACCAACGACATTATCAGGAGTATGGATCTTCAGACTTGCCTCGTCGTTCGCGTGGACTACTTCAGACTGACAGATATGGCCTTCCATCAGTTAGAGGTCTTTAGTTTTTTTGTTAGTTTGTTTTTCATTTGCTTTTGCTTTTGTTTTTCAGAATTATGCACCGGAGGTAGTATCTCTTTATTTGATGTAGTTTGAGGAATTTTTTTCATTCGTTGTATGCTTGGAGGTCAGGTTCATATCCCCCTTCTGTGTACTACCCTTTTTATATAAATACAGTGGTAGGGGCATCCAAATCCCCACCAACCTGTCCTGGTAGAGGCCTAAAAACCATACTGGAACTGTGCTGGTGCTTCGAATAAAAAAAAAAAAAAAAAAAAAAAAAAAAAAATTTGCTATTCTTCTTGCAACTGGAAACCGAGTGTATGTGTAACTTCATATTGAACATTGTGGAGTTTTACATGTTATTGCCTCAATTCTCTTCATTGGTATACTGTCAAGATTCTAATTCATCATATCAAGGTTCACAAGTCATAAACAGTTTGATTAGATGATCATGAAGATATTGGGCAGTCTGCATATATAGGATTAATGAAACTTGCTAAAGACATTATACAAATGGTGACAGGACATGCCTATTTCTTCCCCCCTCTTCCTCAAATTCCCCCTAGCTTCATTTTCTTTTTCCATATGCTAGTTTCCATGTTTTCATTAGGCTTGTGCCTTAGGCGAGTAGTCTAGTCTGCACGGTCAAATACATTAACTTGATATATGTTACAAAGTAACTACCACTGTTTTTCCGATTTCATGAGTGATTGTATCCTATTTTTCTCACTGCTATTCATGTTATTCCTAGTGGCTTTTGGTTTCACGGAACAGTTTCGTTTTATATTTGTAAGCAGAGAATTTCTATACCCTTTAAAATATTTACATTCAATTTTATAGGCTTTCTATAATTTTTTCATACATTTTCTTTTTCTTTATTCTGGGGTACACTTGTGATGTATGTACTTATTCATTTTTATCAATTTGAGTTTCAATACATCAGATATAACCAAATATTGTTGCCTTAAATGATGGCAGTTTCTTTGTCTTCTCTTTCCCAGATTTGAAAGATGAAATATAAGTATCAATTGGGTGCATCTTGGAATGAAGACTCGCTCTGTTTGGCGCGTTTGCAGTGAAGATGACTTCGCCAGATTAAGAATTAGGGCTGTCCATAAGCTGGAAGCAACAATTACATAGGTAAAATCAATAAATCCGTTTACATCGATAATTTAAATCTGAATTTAAACAAGAATACCGTGATTAAGCGATACAGTACTACAGTAAATCTTGTTCAGTGGAAAGTTCAAATGCAAAATTTCAAGGAAACATAAACCACACTACAATATTTTAGGCAAAGTGTAAATTTCAGCAACATGTTTAATTGTAGGCGTCAGGATTAGCTTGTAGATAATCCTCAATAGCCTTGAACATTCCCATGGCCTTTTCTTTGCCTTTCTTGATTTTCTCCTCGGTAATCTGGGTATCACCCTTGGTGTTGTAAATGCTCCTGTTCTTGCAGATAGATCCTCCATCAGCATTAGGTACAATTTTGATATGGTAAGTGATGGATTCAAGAACTCCCATCAAAGCATCCCCTTCAACAATGCTGTAACTATATGTCAAATTTTCTTTGTCAATATTGTCAACACGGTGCTTGACGCTCTTAAACTGGCTGCCTTCACCAAAAGTGATGAGCTTGACGCTTCCAACACCACCATCTCCTTCAAGGGTTTCGACGCTTTTGATAGCCTGTGGCATAATCTTGGGGATGAGGTTGTCAGAGTCGAGAACAAATGCCTTGAACAACTTTCCGGCAGGGATTGAGGAAGTGATCTCCATATCATAAGTGATGGCACCCATAATGATTTCAAGTATGGAATGATATGAAATTTGATGAGACAATGAAAAAAGATTGATGAAATTGGTGCTTGGAAATGTGGGAAGTTGGATTACTATTTATACTAGTACATAGAATGTTCTCCTTTATATATAGACCAAATTGTTGACCCAAATGTGAAGTCACAAAATGTTGTTGGGACACAAGTCAAATAATGAAATGAGAGTATTAATTTGTGTGTGGACATGGCCTGATTACACATTGAGCACTCCATGGTAGACCAGCCAGCTTTATTTCTACATATTTATGTACTTTCTTAACTTGTTTTTTCGAAGTTACCTAATATTTGAAGTCTACATCAAATAAACTACGACGCAGATTTGCTATTTGATTTGTTTACTATAATGAACACGTTGACTTGTTATTTACCTTTTACCTTTTTCTTTTTAGTAAATTTTAATAATTGACTAATCCCCTACATGCTCTTGCATCAATGATCTTTAGCTTCAGTTCTTGATAGTGAAAATAATTGTAAGTGCACAGTATCATAAACAAGTAATTGAGTTGATCTAATGAGTTCGAATTATCGTTCTCACGAAAACTATTTTATTTAGATATTAGTTCAATTAATCTCAATCCTAATCTATTGAAAATAATTTGGAATCGTTTATTTTAACTATTAATTTAAGAAAACAATATAATAACGTATGTGAACACAAATATCAAGAATTTATCAACAATGAAGGTTAAGATGTTGGGATTTATGATTTCATCATAGTTATAATCTCTAATTTCTCCTCTTAAGTTTTCTTCATAACGTTGTATTCGGTCGAATTCACGAATTTACCCTAATTTATCTTTCTAAAGTTCAAATTAATTATATCTAATTATGTCAACTTACTATATCTCTATGTGAAGTCAAAATAAATATTAACTAGATGCATTAAATTTTATAAGAATTCAATTTGAGACCGCAAACATAACAAAAGCGTATCTCTACATTTTATCTAATTATCAGATTTTACTACGTAGTCTAAATTAATAACTCGCCTATCAGTTTGTTACAATCCACAAATCAATAAAATAGTGGCAAATTATTCCAAGCATTAAGAGAAGAAGTTAATCAACATATAATCAACACATATTCAAAACTTGAGAATTGAAATTGAAGAATTTAAACTAAGTTACATCGTTGATCCCAACTATGGTTTAGTTATATGTCATAAGAGAATAAAAATAAAAGAAGATAATAGAATACATAACCGGGTTTAGAAGCGAAAACAAGAAATAGATTAAAATCTTGCACCAAGAATCTATTTATTCCTTGCAAAGTTTGAAATCCTAGCGTGATTCATGTAATTTGCCTCTATAATCACTTTTAATTATCGTATATGGTTCCTCCCTTTTGTTTAAATCATAATCTCTATTTATATATCCAAAAAAACCTAATTTCATATAGAAGTCGTGTCCCAAAGAAGTACCAAACTAGAATTTGACTAAAATAAAGAAATTAAAATTCCGCAATGTTATGTTTGATTCAATGCCGTTTTTCTCCCTTGAACCTTGCTATCGCAAGGTCGCAAGGGCCAAAACTCCTTCAATTTTGCAGCTTAAGTTTATGATTATTTGCATGATAAGTTTTTTATCTTTTTAATGTCTCCACTTTAGTCCTTAGATTTTCTCTTTCATTTCAATTTCATCATCTTTTATTTGCATTCCAAGTCCTTCAACTTTTGAATATTTGCAAGTTAGTCTCCATATTTATTTCAATTTAGTCCTTTTTTTTTTTTTTTTTTGTCAATTTGTTCAAGCCACCACCAAACTCGGATTTTGACCTATAGTAACAAAATCAACACATAATTAAATACAATTATACTCAAAAATACTTACAGTGGTCTATTTTTTACTGTCTAGATAAATGTTAAAATACACTTATCATTTATGATGTTCAAATCATCGATGAAGCTCCTTAAGTAAACGTTGTAACCAGATTGCTTCCTTCATGGCCTCTGATCCTGCTAGTGCTTTGAACTCTACTTCAGTGCTCGACAAGTTGCAGATGGCAAGAAGCGATAAGTTGTTGACCTCCTTTTATTTTTGTCCATGTGAAGTGGGAGGAAATGGTGTTCACAAATGTGGTATGACATTTGTGCGAAGACATAGGAAGTTGGTTTCGGAGATGGGCAAAGATAAAGAAAATGGGAAAGTCGAAGAAAATGAAATGGAATTAAATGTCTAAATAAAATAAAATAAATAATATTCTCTTTTAAAATTAAGAATCACCGTTATGCTCCATGCCACTTAGTAGCTTTTAAAATAACGGAAATTTAGAAAGTAAAACTACTCATAACAATCCACGACTAATTCAAACATAAATTAAACATAAAATTACGTCAGAAAATATTGAATAAATAAATAAAAATACAAATAATATAGATACATAACATCCCTTCCACCCCCCCCCCCCCCCCCCCCCCCCCAAACACAAAAGACGCCCCTCTCCTCGAGTCTGAATTATTTGAGAACCTCAATTTGCACTTTTTTTCATGGCTTCCAATTTGTGATTAAATGTAAAAAGGCACTGAAACTTTGTTGTAGATGCTGGATTGATTGAACCTTATTCTTCATCTTCAATTTTGGCTCCCAATTGATGAATGATATCTTGCAATTCTGGCTTGCTAAGTCTATGTTTAGCGTTGAACTTGAAACAAAGTCTTCTTTCTCCTATTACCCAAATTTTTTCAACACTCATCTTGCTTGTTGGCTTGAAAGATGAGATTTTTAGCTTAGAAGTTATTTAGTCCTGCCTGCATTGTCCTAGTAGGAAACTCTCATTGCAATGATCTTGAACATCTCGTGCCGACACCAGATTTATTTGCCTTCTCCTTCCAGGATTTGAAGGATGAAAGAAAAAGTATCAATCGGGTGCATCTTGATATGAAGATTCGTTCTGTCAGGAATGTTCGTAGCCATGATGCAACAGTTTCGCAGACTAAGAATTATGGAATGTCTAAAGCTGGAAACAGCAATCACACAAGTATAAATCAATCTAAATTCTTTTATATTGATAATTTATTATGAATTCAAACAAGAATAGAATACCACAAGATGATGCGATACATTACGACAGTACATCTTATTAAATGAAACACGCAAATGTTTAACAATCATAAATTACTCGACTATATTCTTTTAGGCAAACTGTCATTCAGCAACATGTTTAATTGTAGGCATCAGGATTGGCTTGGAGATAAGCCTCAACAGCCTTGAATATTCCCGTGGCCTTTTCTTTGCCTTCCTTGATTTTTTCCTCAGTAATCTGGACATCACCCTTGGTGTTGTAAATGCTTCTGTTCTTGCAGATAGATCCTCCATCAGCAGTTGGAACGATTTTGATATGGTAATTGATTGACTCCAGAACGTCCATCAGAGCATCCCCTTCAATGATGCTGTAACTATATGTCAAATTTTCTTTGTCAATATTATCAACACGGTGCTTGACGCTCTTAAACTGGCTGCCTTCACCGAAAGTGATGATCTTGATGGTTCCGACTCCACCATCTCCCTCAAGGATTTCGACGCCTTTGATAGCCTGTGGCACAATCTTGGGAATGAGGTTGTCAGAGTCGAGGACTTGTACAACTTTCCGGCTGGGATTGAGGAAGTGATCTCCATATCATAAGTGATGGCACCCATAATGATTCAAGTATGGAATGATACGAAATTTGATGAGAAAATGAAAAAAGATTGGTGATATTGTTTGCTTATGCAGTTTGGTGCTTGGAAATGTGGGAAGTTGGACTGCTATTTATATTGTTAAATAGAATGCTCTCTTTACATGAATTATTGACCCAAATGTGAAGTCATAAATGTGGTTGGGACATGATGAAATGAGAGGATTAATAAGTGTGTGGACATGGCTTGATTATCACACATTGAGCACTCCATTATAGACCAGTTAACTTAATTATTTCTTGACATTTATGTACTCTCTATACTTTTTTTCAAAGTTGTAGGACCTTATATTTGCAATGTAATGTCATAGAAAGTACATCGTAGACTTTCTATTTACCGTTTACTTTTGTGGTAATAGAATTAGAAGGTTTCATAGTTTGACAGTTCTGTTTAGTGAAACACTTGATCATTGAAGAATAACTTTAGGGATCTCGACTTCACTTTATCCTCAGTGAATGATCTAACGCACATCTTCAACAACGAAATCATGAAAACGAACTTATAAAAGTTAGTTTTCTAATCAATCACCAATTCTTATCCTATTAGGTACGGATTGACACCACTCGTAAAACTCTGCGTTTGTTAGTGTTAGGAAATCTACCTCATAGATGGGCTAAGATAATCTGGGCTTCACTATTTTATTGAAACGTCTGGCTCTGTTATTTTGTCAAGGCCCATTATGTATCTCATTCTATATCTAATCCAGCCTTCTCATGTTATTGGGCTACCTAAGTTCAGATGGTGACACGTGGCTTGGTAAGTATCTTTGGATCAAGGGTTAATGGCTGTTTCTTTTAAATACTCACTTATCTCCATTTCGGCCGAATAACTAAGAAAGAGAGTGTGTGATATATGGCTGCGTCCCCTCCTTGACTTCAAGATTCTTCTGTAGAATAGAACTTCATCATCATCTTCTTTTATTTTCCTTTATGTATGAGAATCTGAGTGGTTTCTTGTAAGAAATACGAATGGGAGATTGTTCACATGTGTGTGAACAGTAACGTGATAAACTTAGGGATTTGTATGATTTATGTAACTATAAAGAACCTTGAAAGTGTGGTATTTTTAGTGCTGGGGTTATATTTACTTTTGATAGATGTTCAACGGGTGACTAGCGTTTAGAATACGTGAATATACGGACCCTTAGTAGATGAAAAATCTCGTGTTCTTTACTATTTTTGCTATTTTTGTTTTTGCAATTACGTTGAGACCTTTCAGTAGTATCAGAGCCTTGATAAAACCACAAATCTTGAGAGTTTTCTTTTCAAAATCGAAAACGTTTTTATTTAAAGACTTATAGATCTGTTATGGTTTATCAAGATTCAGTGAAAAGAATCTTTGTGATCTAACCTTTTCTCGATCTTGACCTTGTAGTGATCTTGTGAAATCACTCCCTTTGGTGATTCTTAGTGACTCAACATCTTTTTTTGGTGATACTTGGTGCTTCTCCTGTCTATCTTTCATATTTTCTTCATACATAATCAACTATCAGAAACCTAAGGTTTTGATCTGGTGAACTCTAAACCTTGTTCTTATTGCATGCGTGTGTTTGGAAAGTTATTAAGGTAATAAAACCCTGTCAAAGTTTACCTTTGTACAAGATCTCCTGCGAGGATCTGGGAATCTGAGGGAACTTTGGCTCAACATGGGTTTTTCAGCCCTTAAACTTCATCTCTTCAATTTTGTGGTATTATCTGAAATTGATATGAAGTAAAACTGTCTTTCGTTCAGTTTGGGAACTGTATGTTTTGAAAAAGCTTCTCATAAGTTTTTTTTTGTAACTATTTACTTTTTTCTAAAAAGAAAAAGGAACTAATCAAGATCTTGTTGTAAAAGAAAAAAAAAACTTTTTCTTAAAAATGTCTACCTCTCATAAGTTTGAAGTTGAATTATGGAATGGAACTGGAGATTTTAGTCTCTGGCGCTAGAAAATGAGCACTTTTATTACAACAAAGATGTGATACTGCTCTTGATTGTTCTTGGGCAGCAGAAATCAGTCCTTATAGAAGAAAGAAACTTGATAAAATTGCTTGGAGTTCAATCTTTCTTCATTTATCAGATAGTGTTATTAGAAAGGTGGGTGAAACACTCACTGTCGATCCTCAATGGAAAAATTTGGAAGACTTATATCTGATAAAAACAATGCCAAACAAATGCTATTTGTTAAGACTGTTTTACAATTTCAGATTTGATACTTACCCATCCTTAGAGTAAAATATTGATAAATTTACTAAATTGATTCAATATTTGGCAAATTGTGATGAGATTTTATCTGATGATCAACAAATTGTTGACCTTCTTAATTCTCTAGGTGATAAATATGGAGACATTAGAAATGCTCTAGAATATGGGAGGAGAGACTTAATTGTGGATAGAACTGGCAAATGGGTTGGGTTGGACCAGCCCAGCCCACCAAAGCAAGGCCACACATGAAACTGGACTGGGCTAACCCAACCCAGTATTGTATAGGCCAGAAATATGCTAACCAGTTCAGCCCATTGGCTCAACTTTGTCTTAATTTTCTTTTTTTTTTCTTTTTTAAATAAATTTTTTATACAATCTAATATATTACATCAAATACAATCTTAGATAAATTTAGATTATATATTTTGAGATTTTTAAAGAGATTAATTTATAAAATTGAGGCTCTCATGTATTAGTCAATATATAAACGTCAATTTTCTTTCAAAATAATAATTATTTTTTTAATTGTAAACTATTTGTAGACGCTTTTTTAAAAAATATAAAAATATTAAAAGCATGCTAGTCTTATTGCTTTGAGATATAAACATGTTTGGCTTAAATTAAAAAGTTTACTTATAAGTAAATTTAAAATAAATAATTTACTTGTCACACCAAATATATTTTGGATTGAAACTTAAATTAAACTAAATTTTAATTAAATCTAAACAATTTTATGTTGGATCTTGAGATTTTTGGACTAATGTTTATTGGTGACTTAGGCTTAGATCATTTTAAATTGATATTATTTGGATTATGTATTAGGACTATTCACAAAATGAGTGATTAGTATTAAGGAGCAAAAGAAAAAAAAATCAAAATCGAGCCGGTCCAACTAGCCCCCGGGCTAGATGGGTTGGGCTATATTGTCCCAGTTTTATTTGGGCTAGGGTCAGTCCAACCCAAAAGACCGAGTTATATGGGTCGGCTTGCGGGCTGGGGCGATTTTACCACCTCTAACTGTGGATATAGTTACTTTTGCCTTAAGAAATAAAGATTTTGAATTGAGAGAAGATCTAAGAGAAAATAAGAGTGGTGATGGATTGTTTATGAGAGAAAAACCAGTAATTAAGAACCATAGCACTCATACTTATAATTTTCAGAAGAATGGTAGAAATTCTTCAGATAAACTAGAGATAGGAACAAGTCAAAGAATAAAAATAAAGGAAAAGGAAAGAAGTGTTACTACTGTGGAAAAACAGGTCATATAATCAAATACTATTTTAAAAAGATATCAGTTATGAAAGAAAAGCCCTCTCCAAATAGGCTTGCAGCTCTAGCCTGTGATAACAATGGAGAAATAAATGGGGTAGTTCTGATTGCCTCAACTAGTAAGGGTATGGATGATTGGATTCTTGATTCTGGATGCACCTTCCACATGTGTTCGGTTAAAGAATGATTTACTGATTTTATAGAAGTCAGTGAATGTCAGGTTCAAATGGGAAACAATATGAGTTGTAAGATCAAAAGAATTGGTAAAATTTCTCTGCTCCTAAACAACAATATGAGCTCTAAGATCAAAGGAATTGGTAAAATTTCTCTACTCCTAAACAACAACAGTTAAATTTTGAGTTTAAACAAAATTAGATTTGTCCCTGACCTAAAAAGAAATCTAATTTCTTTGGGAGAATTAGATGTTGATTATGATATTAGGATACACAATGGAGCTGTAAAGTTCTTCCTAAATACCATAGAAATCCTATCCATACCTAAAACTAATGGTATATATGTTATACAGGCTAAACCCCAAATAGCAACATCTGCATCTGCTATCAATTATGAAAAGGCAAAATCCTTAATGTGGCATAAAAGATTAGGACATATAGGTAATAAAGGTCTTCAAATTTTGAAGAATGAAGGGGCTTTTGGAAAAAGATAATATAGAAAAACTTAATTTCTGTGATGAATGTGTGTTAGGTAAACAATGTAAGCTGCCTTTCATAATTGGAACTCACAAGTCTACCTCTATTTTAGAATACCTGCATGCTGATTTTTGGAGACCATCTTCTGTAAATATTCTTAGTGGGTATAGATTTTATCTTTTAATAATAGATGATTTTTCAAGAAAACTTTGGAATTTTCTTTTAAAATCTAAATCTATTACTTTTCAAAATTTCAAAGTTTTCCAAACTTTAATTGAAAATCAGACAAATAAGAAGATTAAAGTTCTTAGAACTGATAATGGTTTGGAATTTTGCAATTATGACTTTGACCTTTTTTGTAAAGAATGTGGTATTCTCAGACACAGAACATTGACTTACAATCCTCAGCAAAATAGAGTAGCAGAAAGAATGAATAAAACCTTATTAAATAAGGTCAGATGCATTCTTTTAAGCTCAAGTTTGTCTAAATCCTTTTGGGGGGAAGCTTTAAAAACTGCTACCTATTTATCAAATAGAAGTCCCTCTAGTGCAATTGGTTTTAAAACTCGTGAAATGATGTGGTCTAATAATCCCACTGATTACTCTAGACTTAAAACCTTTGGGTGTGCTGCCTTTTCCCATTAGAATGAATGTAAATTAGAACCTAGATCCATTAAATGTGTTTTTTTGGGATATGGTAAAGAAACTAAAGGGTATAGATTGTGGATAAAAGATAGAGGGGTGATTTTTAATGAAAGTGATATGCCTTGTTTGAAAAGAGGAAATTCACATGTACCTGAAAAGAATAATTTTGTCAAACAAATAGATTTGAACTTACAAAGTAATGATGATATTGTGCAAGAAGCTCAAACTGAGGTGGAGACTATTCAGCCTGATTTAGATCAGACTGAGGAAGATATAAATGAAAACCAGGACCAAGAAGAAACAACTGTCTTAACTGACTATCAACTTGTAAGAAATAGAGAAAGAAGAATCATATTTCCTTCTTCAAGAATAAATAATGAAGATTTTGTAACCCTCTTTACTGCTTTAGATCTGATTAGTTCATAACGAAACTCTTATGAATAAGTTATGACTGGAAAACATTCAAAGTTTTGGCTTGATGCTATGCAAAATGAAATGAATTCTTTAATAAAAAATAAAACTTGGACCTTAGTTAATAAACCAAAGGACCAAAGAGTTATATATTGCAAATGGTCTATAAAATTAAAGAAGGAAGGCATACTTCAGGTAGAGTAAGGTATAAAGCAAGATTAGTGGCTAAGGGGTTCACTCAAAAGGAAGTGATTGATTTTAATGAAATTTTTTCTCCTGTTGCTAAATACACTTCTATTAGAATTCTTCTTGCCTTAACTGCTCAATTTAATTGGGAATTGGATCAGTTAGATGTTAAAACTGCTTTCTTGAATGGTGATCTAGATGAAATCATTTACATGTCTCAACCAAAAGGCTTTGAGTAGAAAAATAAAACTGAAAAAGTTTGCCTTTTAAAAAAAATTCTTGTATGGTCTTAAGCAAGCCCCTAGTCAATGGTACATAAAGTTTAATACTTATATTCAAACTTTAGGCTTTACCAAAAGTAATTTTGATCCTTGTTTCTTTTATAAACGCTTTGGTGACAGTAACTTTGTGTTTATGCTTTTATATGTTGATGATATGCTGTTAGCTTGTCATGAAAGGAGAAATTGATCTTATAAAAGAAAAACTAAAGGCTGAGTTTGAAATGAAAGACCTAGGGGAAGCTAAAAGGATGTTAGGAATGGAAATTAAAAGGGATAGAGTAAACAACATCCTCTACTTAAGTCAGACCTCTTATGTTTCAAAAATTTTGGAAAAAATTTCTATGAGTGGTGCTAAACCTGTTACTTTACCTTTAGCAAATTATTTTAAACTGTCTAATGAGCAATCACCTAAAACAGAAGAAGAAATTGATAGAATGAGCATGGTTCCCTATGCTAACACTGTTGGTTGTATCATGTATCTTATGGTTTGTACCAGACCTGATTTGGCTCATGCTATAAGTATTTTAAGCAAATTCATGGCAAACCCAGGTGAAACACGCCGGATTGCTATGAAATGGATGCTAAGATACTTAAAGGGTTCAGGTAAACTGAGTTTAAAATTTAGTAAGAATGATGAAGGGATAATTTTAAAGGGATATACTGATTTTGACTTTGCAGGTAATTTGGATAAAAGAAGATCTACTTCCTCTTATGTTTTTACTCTTTGTGATGGTTGTATAAGTTGAAAGTCCCAACTACAAAAGATTGTAGCACTTTCTTCTACAGAAGCAGAATACATTGCTGCTTGTGATGCTGTAAAAAAAAGATTTTGGCTGAGAGGCCTACTTAGTGAAATTGGTTTTAGAGATGAAACAATCAATCATGTTGTATACTGATAATCAAAATGCTATTCATTTGAGTAACAATCCAGTATACCATGATAGAACCAAGCATGTGGAAATAAAATACCATTTTGTAAGAGATATGGTTGAAAAGAATATGGTAGATTTGATTAAAATCCCTACTCAATTCAACCCCTCTCATATTGGTACGAAAGTTCTTCTTTTCAATAAATTCAAGAATTGCTTAAATATCTTGAATATTTTTGATGTTTGAGTTCTAAAGGTAATAAATTCTTTTCTTGTTTTTCTGTTTAACTTTTGTTTAAGTTTTGGAAACTAACTTCAATTTTACTTTTCAGGTACAATTGAGCAAATGAAATCAAAACATGATACAATTTCATGCACTAAGGAATTAGTCCATCTTCTTAACAAGGTGGAGTTTGTTAGGAAATCTGCCTCATAGATAGGCTAAGATAATCTGGGCTTCACTGTTCTATTGAAACGTCTGGCTCTATTATTTTGTCAAGGCCCATTCTGTATCCCATTTTGTATCTGATCCAACCTTCTCATGTTATTGGGCTACCTACGTTCAGATGGTGACACGTGGCTTGGTAAGTATCGTTGGATCAAGGGTTAATGGCTGTTTCTTTTAAATACTCCCTCATCTCAATTTCGGCCAAATAACTGAGAAAGAGAGTGTGTAATATATGGCTACTCCCCCTCCTTGACTTCAAGATTCTTATGTAGAATAGAACTTCATCTTCTTCTTCTTTTATTTTACTTTGTGTATGAGAATCTGAGTATTTTCTTGTAAGAAATACGAAGGGAAGATTGTTCACATGTGTGTGAACAGTAACGTGATAAACTCAGGGATTTGTGTGATTTATATAACTATAAAGAATCTTGAAAGTGTGGTATTTTTAGTGGTGGAGCTATATCTACTTTTGGTAGATGCTCAACGGGTAACTAGCGTTTAGAATACGTGAACATCCAAACTCTTAGTGGGTGAAAAATCTCGTGTTCTTTACTGTTTTTGCTATTTTCGTTTTTACAATTACGTTGGGACCTTTCAGTTAGGTCTCCAAGTCATGCTAGTTATTGAAATGGTGGAGTTGGAACTGTCAAGCTTGTCACTTTTGGTGAAGGCAGCCAGTTTAAGAGCGTGAAGCACCGCGTTGATGGTCTGGACAAAGAAAATTTCACCACAGCTATAGCATTGTTGAAGGGGATGCTCTAATGGGTGTTCTCGAGTCAATCACTTACCATATCAAAATTTTACCCACAGCCGATGGAGGATGCATTTGCAAGAATAGGAGCATTTACGACACCAAGGAAGATGTCGAGATTAGCGAGGACAAAATCAAGGCAGGCAAAGCCAAAGCAATGGCAATGTTCAAGGCTATTGAGGCCTACCTCCAAGCCAATCCCGACGCCTAAAAATTATCTGATAATCAAACTTATTAGTACTATTCATTGAGTAGTTATGGCTCTCTATAATTTCGTATTTCACTTTTCTTGCTCATACGTTTTACTACAATATATGTATCCTTTCACAATAGGTGTATTTTCAATTATCAAAGTGTTTCTCTCTATATCTTTGATGAAATTATACACAATTCAAATAAAGAGAATGCTCAGTTCATGGCAAAATTATGGGCATGAAAAGAAATTTTAAACAACAAATGCTGTCCAAGAAACATAATACCTAACATGCCTATATCCATATTTTGTATAGTCGAAAACCGGAAACAAACTTTTAAATGCTGAA
Organism: Forsythia viridissima; assembly: GCA_030279155.1. Classification (NCBI taxonomy): domain Eukaryota; kingdom Viridiplantae; phylum Streptophyta; class Magnoliopsida; order Lamiales; family Oleaceae; genus Forsythia; species Forsythia viridissima. The sequence goes on along the minus strand of CM059037.1, from coordinate 50,957,237 downwards.
ATTGCCAATTTTAGATGAAGACAATAGTGCAAAAGCAGATTCATTAATCAATTAAGGGTTTATTTATAATATTTGAAAAGTTATGTATCAAAAGATACAACTTCATAAAAAAGTACGTCCAAAAGACATGTTTATGGAAAAGCACATGTCCAAAAGTCATGTCTCTAAGATGAAAAGATATCACTTTTAAAGAAATGACATGTCCAAAAAGATACGACTTTTCATCCAAACAGATTTTAGAATATTCCGCAATATTCTAATTCTATTTTCGACAATATTCGTGTATTCACTTAGAGCCTTAATTTTTTATTCACCCGAAATTGATTCAAACAACTAAATATATTATGTTAATCTACTCGCGTAGTACAACATATATTGCCTTATAAGTCCTCTGTTCAACTAATGGATCCCACTTAAATAATTAATCAAAGTTGGTCAATACTAACATTACTAAACAAATTTGTTGAAGACGTTTTGAAAGATTTATTGCAGAAGGTAGTAGTGGGATTAGGGGCGTGGCTAGGGATACATGTGAGAAGACGAAGCATTTTCTTTTTAAACTTTTTTTTGTTTATCATTTTTTAATTCTTCTTTTATTTTTAAAATCTTTTTTAATTGTTTTACTTGTTTGAAAGGTTTGAGACCCAGATGCAATTTACCCTTGAATTATTTAGAAAGAAGGTTCACATTACATGTTTCAGTGAAGACCTTCAACTCAAGTTCCATGCACAAAACTCACACTTCATCAATGCAAAATGATACTACAGGTGATTATGCAAGCGAAATTCTACTCTCGGTTTACTGAAATTATTTCACTTAAGATGGATTCAGAGTTTTCCTTTCCCGAACTCTGGTGTCAGACTTGAATCAGTCGTTGCTGTCCTTTGCTCAAAAAATTCGTTTCTCAAAATCTCCAGTACTAGTAAGATTCATTAGTCATTTCATGTCAACTTATCGGCTTCATTTTAACTGGATACTGCGGTTTCCTTCTCAAAGGCCCCGATCTCAGGGTTGAATCAGCTGGAACGGCCCTTCTTTTTGCTGGATGATCATTTTTGCTCTCAGATGCATCCTTGTTGTTTACTAGTGTGCTTCCAAAAGTTTCAACAGTTGTAGATCTTGGAAAAACCTTATGTTGATTCATATTATGATTTTTTGTACTTGAATGTAGTTCTCTTCTAGTCTTTGTTTTGCTTCCAATGATCCCATCATTATCTATGGCAACATAGAGAAGAAGAAGAAGAAAAATCTTAAATATAGATTGAGTAATTTAAGCACTGGGAAACGACACACAAAATAAATCAACCATGTTGAAGGTAAATCAAAAACAATTCTATAAGAGAAGAATTACGAAGACATTATTGTTTCTAATAACCACTTTGCAAGTGCTAACAAACAAAAGAAAGATTTGAATTTCCATAAGTTAGAATTTTAAATGAGAGGTTCTTCAGCCTTTATCTACACGATAGGACAGCAGAAAATCTGTGCTTGAGAAAGGATGTCATTCAATGCACTACCTAATATGAATTCTTTTCCACAATCTAGTGAATCATAACAATTCATTATATTTGATATGGTTTTTCTCCCTATTTCTCCAGTAAATAAAAATTTTCTCTGACAAAATTCACTAGATCAAAGACTAGAACTTGTTACAGCGCAGCTTACAGGGAGAGAAAATATCGTGAAACGTAAAAACAATTGGCAGGTTGTCTATATTTATTATTGCATCATCACTAGGCTTTTTCTTCTACTGTTCTACAGAACCACTGGGCACCCTAATTTGTTCAAAAACAGAATAAGATTAAAGGAGAATAAATGTTCAAAAAAAACATCTTAACGCCCCAAAAACACAAGGACCTCAAAGAATCTCTAAGATGTCATTTCAACCATTATTCAACTCCTTAAACTGCTAGTGTTCGTTTTCAATTATCTCTTTGTAATTCTGGTGAGTTGGTCAGCCTAAAGCCCAGAAAAAGACCGTAGATATTAGCATATGAAGAGGTGTCCTCAAGGCTACAACTATCAATTGGCAGGTTATTTATATCTGTGTAGGATACAAATTTGTTATTTAGATACGGTAACACTAAAAACATGTACTGTAACCTAAAAGTCAATAACAGCGATATATATCAGACAAAAGAAATTGCATATAAAAAAGGCACTGTCAGATCTAAAGACTTCTCAGAAATAAGATTATTACTACCAGTGAGTAGCATTAACTTATAACTGGCATTTCGTTGTTAGCAATTACTAAGCTGGAAACATATTATAGAAACAAAATCTGTGTACACACACAGAGACCAAGAAGTTATGGAGGTACCTGGACTAGATAAGACAGCACGTGGACGTGGGACTGAACTAGCTCTTACATTTTTCCGGTTCTCCTCCAAAACAGTCTTTGTCTTGTTATTTGCTTCTCCTGCTCAAAAGAGTAGCAATTAGTTCAGTATAAATCCTTTTGATAATTTTGTAGGAAATAGGACTGGTGAATAACAAACCTTTGGATGCACTAATGGTTGATGTGGGTGATTTTGGGACATGAGAACCAGGAATTTTTACAATTGATGGTGGGGGCTCGTCTGCACATCCAAAAAGGGGAATCACATTATAAATTAACATAGATATAAATGAAATATTCCATATGAAGACTCATGTAGATAATCATAATTTTCCATCTTAGAGCTTACAAATGCAGAAAAACATTTGTGACACATGCCAAGTGACTTGTGTTTTAAGTCCTACACTAAAGTAGGTGTGGCAAATATAGTAAATTGAACATCTAATACGTTTGATGCTGATGGTTGTCAAAGAAAGCAACATCCGAGGCTATAGCATATGAAATTTGAGACAGCTAAAGAGTCAAATAGATCAATAGTTTATCTATTTGCTCTATATATGACCTCGGAGTAATGGTACACGGATATCTCATAAATGATTCTGGTGGTTCAACATAGAAAAGGAAGAATATCTAAAATGGAGCTGTTTATGCAAGATTTCTTATAGCTTCTCTTTATTCTATGCATCTCTAGAAGCTCTTTTATACATTTTAAGCATATTCAGTGTAGAATCTATTAAACTTGGCTAAAAAAGTATCTCCGTCCATATGACAATCCCCATAGCATTAACTCTTTTTCTTTTTACACTGTAATAGAGAATCCGACATTCAAAAGAACCTTTGAGTGCAAGGAGGTAGTATTATTAAATTCAGTTTCGATTTCCCTTTGGAATATATATATTTCTTCAAGACAAGCAATTTTAAGCATTAAAAAACATCGTCCCTTTTCTCATGCTAGTCAACACTGCTATGGAGCCTTAGTAGAGGTGTCAGCAAGACAGGTATTATAACTATGATAGTTATTACTGATTTCGTCAAAATTTGATGACAAGTTCGATACAGAATTAATCGGGAAATAACTTTATATCATGAGCAGTTATGAAGCATCACAATTTCATTAGAAACAGAGTGCAGAAAAACAGAAAACTTTCCATGGCAGCAGACTACTCGTTCTAAATCACATGATGTAAAATTAAACATGCCTGGGCGTTCGCCCAGGCCAAATCTTTCCTGCAGATTTTCTGATTATTTTGTTTCCTTTTTTGAGTCCCAATGCAATTAGGAAACGTGTAGTCCACGATTTTGAGGATTTTGGGGGATCTTTTAGGTCATCTTAAGAGACCTATAAATAGGACATATACTCTCATAACATGAGGGTCGTAAAATCTTGTAAAAATCATATTGAGAGGGAGAGATACCAAGAGACGAAGAACAAGGGCGGAATTGAAGATTGGAGCTTGAAGACAAAGAGTTCTTGGTGCAAGATATTCAGCGTTTCTTCATCTATTATCTTCAAGATCCGGTTATGTCTTTCCTTCTCTTCATCTTTTCTTTCTCCCGAGTCATGAATAGCTAGATTTAATGTTTGGATGAACGATGTAGCCTATGTTTAATTCTTTAATTTCGAATCTCAAGTTTTAATATATAAATTGTTTATGTATTTGATTTTACTTCTTCTCTTAATGCTTGAGATAATTGGCCATTATTTGTCATTGATTTGTGGATTGTAATGAATCGAGAGGTAAATTACTAATCTAGACCACGTAGAAAAATCTGGCAATTGGATAAAAGGTAGAGATACGCTTTTGTTATTGTCACGGTCTTGAATTGAATTCTTGAGAGATTTAATGCATCTAATTAAGGACCATTCTGACTGCCTAAGTTGACTTAATTAGATAGGACTAATTTGAACTCGAGAGAGGTAAATTAGGTTAAATTTGTGAATTCGACCGAATACAACTTTAGGGAGAAATCTTGAGAGGAGAAATTAGAGATGATAACTAGGTGAATTCGTTCGTCCAAACGCTTTAACCATCTTCTTTTATTAATTCTTGATTTTGTCTTTATTAGTACTTTCGAAAAATCCAAAGTTTTAGCTTAAATATTCCAATTCAATTGATTTTAAATTGTTTTCAATAGATTAGCACTTTGATTAATTTAACTAGTATCTAAATAAGATAGTTTTCGTGGGAACGATAATCCGGACTCAAAAAGTCCACTTTATTACTTGTTAACGATATTGTGCACTTGCAATCACATTATTTTCTCAACAAGTTTTTGGCGCCGTTGCCGGGGACTATTCTTATTTAATATTAGTTTAGATTAAATTTTTGTGTTAGTTTTATTTTTTTATTGTTGTTTTATTTATTATTATTATTATTAATTTCTTTTATTATTGTTATTATTACTATTTTCCTTTTTATCTGTTTATTTTCTTTCATGTTTATTTCTTATTTATTATAAGTCTTAAATTAATTTTTATAGTTAAATTGTTTTTAGCTTGATACTCTTTTCCTTTTGTTTCTTTTTTACTACAGAAAAGGGTGTTTGTTGCATGCCCCGTACGCAAGGCGGCAATCTTGAGATTTTCGATCCTGAGATTGAGCGTACTTTCAGACGAAGACGCAAGGAACACAACCAAAAACAGAAAGACCAGCAACAAAATCAGATGGCAGATGCACAAATAAGACGAGAGTTTGAACAAGAGGCTGCAAGAGCAGCCCGAATGGCAGCTCAGCAAATTCAACAAAATGAAGAACAAGAAGAAGACGACGATGGAAATATGCCAATGGCTCAGTTCCTAACTCCGGCAGCAGCTCCTGATCGTTCAAGCATAATTTATCCAGCTTTTGGTCGGAACGACTTCCAACTAAGAGCTGATATGATTAATCTTTTCAGCAACAACTTACAGTTCTATGGAAAGGCGACTGAAAACCCTAATACTCATCTCTCAAGATTCCTACGTATGCTCCATAATTTTCAATTTCAAGGAGTCAATGACGATGCCATTAGACTCCGGTTATTTCCCTACACTTTGAGGGATGGGGCTCTGGAATGGTTAGACTCAGAACCACATACTAGTATCACAACCTGGGATGACTTGGCTAGAAAATTCTGTAATAAATACTTTTCACCAGCTAAAGTAGCAAAGATGAAGTTGGAAATTTCTACTTTCCAACAAATGGAGGGCGAAAGGTATCATGAAGCTTGGGATAGATTCAAAGAATTGCTCAGAAAATGTCCAAATCATGGCATTAAAAAAGGGCAACAGGCTCAATATTTTTATTCTGGGCTATCTCCTCAATCTAAATCTACAGTGGACTCATCTGCAAACGGGTCCATTGCGAATAAAAATGTCAACGAAGCATGGGATCTCTATGAGTTGATTGCAAACACACAGACCATGTTTTCATCTGATCGCACCACTCCAAGAAAAGTAGCAGGCATACATGAGATTGATGGTCTATCAGCTACCAATGCACAACTTGCTATATTGACAAAGCAGGTGGAGCTCTTGGTCAGAACACAAATGCAAGGAGTGAATGCAATCCAAGCAACCATCATGTGTGAGAACTGTGGAGCTAACCATTCGACATCAGATTGTATGTTATTGGCCTCTCCAGAACAGGTCAATTTTGTGCAGAATAATACACATCAGCAGTACAACCCATATTCACAGACATACAATCCAGGTTGGAAGCAACACCCCAATTTTAGATGGTCTGAAAATCAACAAAGTGGTAATGCATATAATGCTCAACAGGAAAGAGGACTGAGCTTAGGAGAGATGTTCCAACAGTATATGCAGAAAACTGATAAAGCATTAGAGCGATTGGACATCAACAGTCAAAATCAACAAGCGTCTATCAGAAAAATAGAGACTCAGATTGGTCAGTTAGCCCTACAATTGTCAGATAGAAAACCAGGCACTTTACCCAGCACTACAGAAACAAATCCAAGAGAACAGGTAAATGCAATCATTACTAGGAGCGGGGTACAACTGCCAGAGATTCACGTGAAAAGACCAGAAAAAAATGATGAACGGTTGGTAATTGAGGAAGATGAATCTGAACAAAAACGTGCGAAATCAGAAGAAGAAGTTTCAAAAGAATCTGCTGAATCATCAAAAATGAGGGCGCCAGTTCCTGTCAAAGCTTATGTGCCACCAATTCCATTTCCTCAGAGGCTGCATAAGAACAAGCTCGACAAGCAGTTTGAAAAATTTCTTGAAGTTTTCAAGAAACTGCATATCAACATTCCTTTTGCTGACGCATTAGCTCAAATGCCATTGTATTTGAAATTTATGAAAGAAATGTTGTCCAAGAAGAGAAAACCAGATGAAAACGAGACAGTGGCTTTAACTGAGGAATGTAGTGCTATTCTGCTAAATAAGTTGCTTCCGAAGTTAAAAGATCCAGGGAGTTTTAAATTACCTTGCACAATTGGAGAATTTTACAATTTTAATGCTTTATGTGATTTAGGTGCAAGTGTAAATTTAATGCCTCTTTCTGTCTACAGGAGATTAGGGTTGGAAAAAGTAAAAGCAACAAGTGTATCTCTACAGCTTGCTGATAGATCGATCAAGTACCCACGGGGTGTAGTTGAGGACGTGCTCATCAAGGTGGAAAAGTTTTTCTTTCCAGTTGATTTTATTGTCCTTGACATCGAAGAGGATCGCAATATGCCAGTCATTTTGGGACGACCATTCTTAGCAACGAGTCGGGCCCTTATTGATGTAGAAAAGGGTGAGCTAATCTTGAGGGTACAGGATGAACGAGCAGTATTCAGTATGTACACCTTACCCGAGCAACCAATCGACCTCGATGAGTGCTTTAAAGTTGATGAAGGGGTAATAATTGGCAAAGAAAACTGCAGACCGGACACAGGTGGACTAGTTGCACCAATTAAAGATGAAAAGGGTCAATTTAAAATATGGAGAGCAAAGGATAAATCATGCAAAGCTAGTAAGAGCAACCAATGCAAGACTTCCAAAGCCCAATTCAAGCCTCCATAAATGATACTGGCAATATGTCGAGCTCTAGACTATAAAGCGAGCGCTTAATGGGAGGCAACCCATTTTTCTATCCCTTTTATGTTTATTGCATTGCATGTAGAATTTTAGGACTGCATTAGGAAGTAGAGCACGTTTCCCATTTTTTTTTAGTGATTAAGTATATTTAATCATTATTGTTTTTCATATTTCATGTTGCACATCATCATTCCAAACCAATGCATACTGATGAGCTAAAAGTCCGATTGTTATCTCCATGCCTTTTGATTCAGGTTGTCTCTTTCCTTATTTCTTATTTACTTTGCTTTCTTTTGTCACATTGAGGACAATGTGAACTTTAAGTTTGGGGGTGACTTTGAGTATTTTTGTTATTTTTGTGTGTTATAAAAAAAAAATAAATAAATAAAAAAAAAATTGTGTGCTTGTATGTTGGATAGCCTTGCCGGCCTATGATGATATTATTTGAAAATTATATCAATTCATGAATTATGACTAGGTTATGCTACTTATGCTTGTTTTATAGACTTTACTTATCCATGTGAGATACGATTAAGTGTGATTTATGGTCATGAATTTCACTACGCTGGGTTGGTATATTGAATAGAATACAGTGAAGGAATAGTGAATCTTAGTTGAAAACCAATTCTACCAATTGACAACTCCATTACCTAATCGGGTGAAAGGCTAGTTTGGGGGTGGTTAAACCAGTGCAGAAGCTATTTTGACAACTCCATTACCTAATCGGGTGAAAGGCTAGTTTGGGGGTGGTTAAACCAGTGCAGAAGCTGTTTAGATAGGTGTTGATTCCGTGTTTGAATAATAGTTGTGTGGAGTGTATTTTGGCTACCAAGTGGAATCTAGGTATTGACCGGATGCTAGAAATCTAATCCCCGCGTGTTTATCTTGCACAAAAAAAAAAAAAAAAAAAAAAAAAAAAAAAATGGCGCTTGCATTATCTTATACCTCTCTTCGTAGCCTAGTTGACTCGAGTGATAAAGTCCATTGGAGTTCTCAAAACTCGGTGCCCTAAGGTTTAATAGACCTGGGAGCCACCGACCTAAAGCTCGCTACAAGGGTCATCTAGAAAGCTTAAGGGAGTGAGGTCTTGCACATAAGATATATATATATAAAAAAAAAAAAAAAAAAAAAGGGAGCAAGATTGAACCATTTTGCGCATAACTTGGGGATATAGATTACTAGTGGGTTTGACTTCCTTAGTGAAAACTTGATGGTCAAAGCACTCAATGAAAGGAGAATCATCACAGATCTAGATAGCTAATGTATTGGCTAGACCTAACCAAAGTTTGAGCAGTAAAAGATTAAATATCTCGAGAGTCCCTTTAGAGCTAATACCCGGGGTGAGAAATGTGAATATCAGTTTGGGGGTGTGTATTCTTACGAGCGAGAAAGGAAATATTTGACCATTGGGGGGGCATAATATCATCGACTTAAAAGCTCATGGTGATTGAATTGACTATGTTTACACACTGATATCTGTCAAGCATCGAATAAGTCAAAATGATTGATTTTGGTAGCATGATTTAAAAGTTTTGTTATGAATTGTTTGATTGTTCAAAACATGAGGCAAATACGGCAAGCTATCTGTTTTAATATTATTTGTGTGTTTGTTTAAGTGATTAGTTATGTTCGAGGACGAACAAATGTTCAAGTTTGGGGGTATTTGATAAGTGTGATTTTACACTTATTTAGACTATCAAAAGTGGACAATTGTAAGTGCTCATAAGTACTTTTCTACTTAATTGTGTGTTGATTTAATTATTTCAGGTCAAAACCTAAGATCGGATGGAATTGGAGAAAAACAAAGCAAAATAGGCTAAAAGGACTGAAAGTGTACGAAAACTTGGAGATGGGGATCAACTTGCAAACCTCCAAAAGTTGAAGGACCTGGACTGCAAATAAAAGAGGACTAAATTGAAATAAAAGAATAAATCAGAGGACTGAAATGACCACAATCAAAAGTTGAAGGACCACAAGCGCAGAATGGACATAAAATTGTGCTGGGCGAACGCCCTACATCAAAGCTGGGCGCACGCCCAGCTGAAGCAGCAACCAACAGAGGCAGAAAACCAGGCCTGGGCGTACGCCCAAAACATGCCTGGGCGTTCGCCCAGGCCAAATCTTTCCTGCAGATTTTCTGATTATTTTATTTCCTTTTTTGAGTCCCAATGCAATTAGGAAACGTGTAGTCCACGATTTTGAGGATTTTGGGGGATCTTTTAGGTCATCTTAAGAGACCTATAAATAGGACATATACTCTCATAACATGAGGGTCGTAAAATCTTGTAAAAATCATATTGAGAGGGAGAGATACCAAGAGACGAAGAACAAGGGCGGAATTGAAGATTGGAGCTTGAAGACAAAGAGTTCTTGGTGCAAGATATTCAGCGTTTCTTCATCTATTATCTTCAAGATCCGGTTATGTCTTTCCTTCTCTTCATCTTTTCTTTCTCCCGAGTCATGAATAGCTAGATTTAATGTTTGGATGAACGATGTAGCCTATGTTTAATTCTTTAATTTCGAATCTCAAGTTTTAATATATAAATTGTTTATGTATTTGATTTTACTTCTTCTCTTAATGCTTGAGATAATTGGCCATTATTTGTCATTGATTTGTGGATTGTAATGAATCGAGAGGTAAATTACTAATCTAGACCACGTAGAAAAATCTGGCAATTGGATAAAAGGTAGAGATACGCTTTTGTTATTGTCACGGTCTTGAATTGAATTCTTGAGAGATTTAATGCATCTAATTAAGGACCATTCTGACTGCCTAAGTTGACTTAATTAGATAGGACTAATTTGAACTCGAGAGAGGTAAATTAGGTTAAATTTGTGAATTCGACCGAATACAACTTTAGGGAGAAATCTTGAGAGGAGAAATTAGAGATGATAACTAGGTGAATTCGTTCGTCCAAACGCTTTAACCATCTTCTTTTATTAATTCTTGATTTTGTCTTTATTAGTACTTTCGAAAAATCCAAAGTTTTAGCTTAAATATTCCAATTCAATTGATTTTAAATTGTTTTCAATAGATTAGCACTTTGATTAATTTAACTAGTATCTAAATAAGATAGTTTTCGTGGGAACGATAATCCGGACTCAAAAAGTCCACTTTATTACTTGTTAACGATATTGTGCATTTGCAATCACATTATTTTCTCAACAGTACTCATAAACAACAATTAATCAGATTATCAGACTGATCACAATATAAAAGTAAAAGAAAATAATAATTTGAAGAGAGTAAAAATTCAATACTTTTTAATATCAGAAGAGGAAATGAATCATTCTACAAAATTGACCTAGAAAAATATCAATTTATCAAATTTCATGAATTGCCCAAGCATAATTTGTACCTGAAGAAGAGAAATCATTCAAGGAGAGCCATTTAAAAGCCTTCATGGACTGCAAAGAAGTTTTCTCGTAATCATATTGATCATCTTCTTCCACTTGTTTTTTCACCTTCACCCTTGGATACACTTCAAAAACAAAAAAAAAAAAAACAAAAAACCCATCTCAGAAACAACAATTTAAAAGGAAAAAAAAAGAATCATATTAAAAAAATCAACCCAATAGCACAAATCAAGCTCATAAAATTTAGAAAAACAGACTTACTTTTGTAACTTCTCTACTGCCAGATGCTTCAGCGATTGAATATTCTCTCACGCAGGTTATTTGAATTCAGGGTCCAAATTCTTGGAAATTAAAACTACGAAAAAGCATGTGTTAATGATGAGAAAATTGAATAATGCCAAAAAAATGATTCTATGTTAAATAAAGTGAGATCAAGTTGTTTTGGGTGTTTGTGTTGGAAAGCAATAAAGATTTGTGGAAGGTGCCATTTGAATAGTAGATAGTCAAAGTTGACTAGCCTTTTTTTAAGTTGGGAGCTTGTTCTGCAGTCGGCACTTTCAAAAAGTTGACCGATTCAGATAGCAACGGGATCTCCACCCTTCGATCGCTTCGGTGGCCATGCCTATATAGTAACATTACGGGGTGGGACGAGGAAGCCTTACCTGTCTCTTGCTCCACTAGATATTTTCGAAAAGTTGGTTAAATATATTTATTTATATATTTTTATTTTTAAAAATATAGTTTAAATTTAAATAAATAAAAAAATAAGATTTGAGATAAGAGCCATATTCTCCACTTCCATCACGATTTCTCAATGAGGTGGGGTGAAGTGGGTAGAGACTGTGACATTTGCCATTTCTAATATAAATAAACTGCGACTACCAAAGAATTAAAACATTAAGGATTTAATTGTTCCATTTGGTAGATTGGGGACTCAATTCCACCTTCAGTGATAGATTGGGACCCACTTCTATTTACACTTTATTTTTGGAACACTTAACCCCAATAAAAAAATATACCTAGTTCCAAACGACTAAAACAAAATGAACGTGCCTTTATTCTTTGTCCTTTTGACTAGTTTGAGATGACTAATAAATAGGGATTATGTTTTTTATTTTTATTTTTTTATGTTTAAAACAACTGCAAAAGGTGAGGTTATTGGGATTTTTTAAATAATTGATGTAGTTTTTCATTATAAAAATAGCATTCTTCTCTCATAAAAAAAATTATAGATTCAATACGTGAATACATATATTTCAATTATTCATTAATAAATTTAATATATAAAAACATTATAGACAACGTCTTTCACAAGTCAATAATAATATATATCTTCGTTGCGAGTCTGAAGTCAAACTCCCGAGTTGAATTGAAGGTGGTTAGAATTTTTTATTTTAAAGTTTATTTGAGATGTGTATTATATCCCATTTAATTTAGAAAAAGTTTCATGTGACATTTATATTGTTACTACAGGCTAAATTCTATCTGTGGTAAATATACTTTTACTCTAGTGTCAACTAGGTAGTTGTATTTCAATTATGTTCAATCGGGTAACTACACTTTAAAATTGTTTCAATAAGGTAACCACACTTTAATTTGATTTCAATCAGGTAACTTTACTTTAATTTGATTTCAATTAAGGTAACTTTGTCCAATTCTACTGACGAAAATCAATGCATGGCAGTCAATAAGTGATGGGGGTAATCGTAAGTATCTAATGTTGAATAAATACAACTTTAGTGAAATAATTGACAACTTGACTGTCATATTATTGATTTCTATTAGTTCAAGTGACAGAAATAGACAGAGTTGCTCGATTAAGATAAAATTAAAAGTATAGTTGTCTGATTGAACAAAATTGAAGTACAGTTACCTAATTGACACTAGAATAAAATTATAATTACTACGACAAAAATTTACCCGTTACTAGAATACTAATACTAAAAAACATTAATCGAACTTTCTTTGTAATTTAGAACAAGTTTCATCCCTAATGTGATCCATTTTCTAAAGATGGTTCTCATTTTCTAGTCTATTTTTTCTAAATTCTTAAATACTTCGTGTTACTTAATAATTATACCTCACCACCATTATAATTTATTAATTCCTTCTTGTCATTTCCTTCTTCCATAATTTGAGCTCGAAAAGAAAAAGAGATAGTATGGTCTTAAATTTTTTTATCTTCTCTAAAATAACGACAATCATTTTTGTAATTATTAAAATACTGCCAAAATTTAAATCTCTCAATAGAAGTAGCATTAAGCGAATGAAGTGATAAAACATAATATATGTAACCGATTCTAAATTTATTAATAACAATCGCGTTTATGCATCTACTGCCAAAAATGGTCAAGCCTCAAGCACAAGGGTGCTATCAAATTAAAACTAATGGGATCTCCTCATAGTGTCTAATAGCCAACTTTCTCTTTTCTTATAGAATAGGGCCAAGATTATTTCACTTCTATGGGTTTCTCAATTATACCTCACTAGTTTGTAGTGCAAAGATTCAAAACAGCTTTTAATCTCTGTTGAAAATAATTAACTTAAATGCCATGCAAATCATGAATTGATCTTAACAAAATGCAACTCCTTAGAACAAAAAGAAACCTCGATTAATATGAGATGAAAATATGGAACAACAGAATATAATCTCTTTATTTCAACTCAAGTTTCTACTTCTAAAATGTGTCTAGTACTTGAGATTTAGATAAGAATAGACACGACTACTCACAGCGTTCGTGGAAATTCCCTAATCCAACTTACCAAATATGTCCTTAGTGCTTTCCGAGCCGTGGATAGTATGTTAAGAAGAAGAAAATGGAAAAGGAAAGAAAGCCCAAGGGAGTGGAAAGTTTAGACTCAATGTAATGTTAGAGAAGATGCAGAATGGAGCCAACAATTTAAGAAGACAGGAGATGAGTGTAAGATGGGTCGGGCCGAACACTTGTACACCAAAGATGGAGTTTCCTGGTCCTTCTTATCATACCCTTGTCATTGTCAAACTGTATAAGGAACTGAGATTTCAATGCCGTAAATTTGACTCAATTCATTCCGCTTTGCTTGCTGGTTACACCAACTTGCAGAAGGCGAAGGATAGCTTTTAGAAGCAGAAAGCAGGGAAATAATGGATTGAAGTGGAAGATTCAAGTACTGGTTACTTTTTCAGGAAAATGGCCCATACAAAGCACGTAGTTGTGTGTAAGTTCGAAATTAATATATAGATGACTACGTAGATCTCTTTATCACGTTAA